>CM025636.2:8608937-8630144 GCA_014621495.2 Entosphenus tridentatus
GAGGGGGGGGGTAAAAAATCGTCCAAAATCGCGTGACGTCATTTATGGACGGCCCCTAGCCCTTTTTTTATCGCACTCTTAGATTTTTTCGGTAAAATCACGTAGGTAAAAATAATAATGAAATATTAATAATAAATGAAAATAACTCAATTAAATCACGACGTTTCGGAGGCAACACAAGTCTCCGTCTTCAGGTGGGACCGTCACAGCCAAATTTACTGTATCGCGTTCACCTTTTTTTTTACCAATAATGCAAGAACCCCAATTCTAACCGTGCTCATTGTGATTGCGGGCAGCGAGGGGTTTGCGTTGCGAGTCGCAGCAGTGTTGGCGGTGGTGGCGAACGCGCGTGTAGGAATTCCACGTCAGCTGTTGGCCCTTTGGACGGACCCGCTCGCCACAGCAGCCAACGGCACGGCCGCGATTGGCTCACACCCCTTGTCCGCCCCCACCCACCCCCCCCCACCCCCCGTCTGGCCCCCCCCCCCCCCCCCCACCCCCCGTCTGCCCCCACCCCCACCCCACCCCCCGAGACCTCCCTTCGTCTTGACCGCAAAGGCTCAATCCCTCCCTGCGTAGAAAATTAAAAATGTACACGAACATACGCTCACTGCGGTGAAACGTGAAAATTCGTTGTCAGGATTTGTGCTCTGCATAGCAGAGAATCAGCATTCTGGTGACAAGCAGATTAAGCGCCGGTGTGAAGACATTTTATTAATGCATATACAGGGTGGGGGGGGGGGCGCAGTGCTTTGTGCACTGAACTATGAACTCCGCCATCTGAGTTTTATGAACCAGCAATGATCGACATAATTGGTGAGACATTTGAACTGGTCCTGGGTGCCCCCTTAACCAACCTGCACTGATCAGCGTGACGAAGTATGGTCAAGGTTGGCTACGTATGGTGCGAAATAAAGCTCAACATACATATTGTCCTTCAGAAATATATTGACAGAGGGCCGTCTAAGTGTGTTCATTATGTTGGTAGTATAGTCCACATGTTATTCACACTTTTTATGCATGTATAATTTATAATAGCAAAATGCTACAAGTACAATCTTCTGGAAATGGCTTTGAAGGTTTACAAATGTCAAAAAGTGGCTTTGAGTAGACAAGTAAAACCAAAACAAAAATCCCATTCTTTGGTACATATCACTGTCTCACTGCAGCTTAGCTACAATTACAGTGACATAACCAAGGTTAGCAAAATGGTTAGTAAATGGTCACAACTCATTAAATGCTTAAATATATACCTTCCAGACCTGGGGAAATGTTCCCATGACATCGTTTATGTAGGCTAAGCTGGAAAAAGATAAAGGGATATTTCATTACCTTTGCACAGACTCCACAATTACAACACTCAACCCTTTAGATGGGTGCTTGGGAAATACAATATCTTGACTGCATAGGTCCATCTCAAACTACATTGAGTCTAAGTACACTCGACATGTGTGTCTTGGGTGTAAATAAGTCCTCTAATTTATGGTAACCTAGTGGGAGAGTGTTTGCCGCTTGTTTCCAAGGTTCACAGTTCCAATCCAGCAGCTGCTCTGATTGATATTGTGGGTGTATTAACCATAAGATATGCACCGTCTGCTTAACAGTGGATGTTAAAGATCCCGGTAATGCCATTCACAAGAGTTCGGCCATTGTGTGCCAACTTCACGGTCCAAATGTGTCAAACGTGAAAATTACCTCCAAATTACTCAATTGGAATATTAAGAGGAATCATCACCCCCGAATGAAAAATCTTGGCAGGACCCTCCTGAAAAGTCTTGAGACTCGGGCTCTCCTCGGTAAGCAAGCAAAATAATAAGTATATTATATCCATAGTTATTTGCATAAAATGTTACCACAAAATGTGTCATTTTATCTCTGTTATGAGTTGTAGTTACAATTGTATTCCTTGAGGTGACCATTTGTGAGGTACCAATCATCAATGCCATTTTGGCTGCCTTCATGCTGCCTTTGCTTGCTTTGTATGTTTTGTCTTCTCTGATGTCTCATTATTTTCCTTATTATTTTACAATTGTGTATTCAATATTTCGTTTAGCATCCCATCTCTTTTTCCTCAGTCTTCTGTGGTTTCAGATAATGTGTTATCCGTGCATTGTTTAACCTTTCCTCCTAGATTGAATGTACTATCCATTACCATGCTAGATACATTGTTCACATTTAATGATGTTTCTCCACTCGGCATTTGACGATGTTGCAAAAAATAAACCCGGTATATAATCTCCTTTCTTCTGAATTAGATTATTGTTAATTCTGTTGGATTTGCACCTAATTAGCTGTATCCTCTCTTTTGAGGTGGTAAAGTGCAACTTGCATTGCACCAGCCTGTGATAAATTTCTGTTTTGAAATTGTTGAGGAAAAAAACATCTTTGAGAACCTTGGGTTTGTCCATTTGACTGAAGTCCATCTCATTTCTAAAATTATAATTTAGCCTGCTTCAAGTCCATTTCATAGATTCATTTGTCTTGTAAGGTATTCATTATTTCTGTATCTCTTAGATTTGGTACCTTTTCTGCGTATTTCTCGGTCAGCCGAGGTCTTATTAAAACACCAATTCAGATCAGCACGATGCACAAGCGAGTGGGTGTGGTCGGAACCACGCCCGACCGCCTTTGTCTATCCAGTGATATTTATACATGGCACCAGATACTAATTTTATTCCGCGCCGACGTATGAGAGGCCCAGGACCGGTTCATACATTTGTCAATGATGTTGGCCATGAGCAGGAATCAAACTTGGATTACCGGGTTCGTGTATGCGCGAGCAACTGCGCTCCTGCTCCACACTCCAACCAGACATATGCAAAGTGCTTTTAATGAGCATCTATTAAAAATGGTAAAGCACGCAAAGAGTCATGTTGAAACATCGTTATTAGCCACTCACACCACGATCAGCCACTCATATTTTGCCGTAAAATGACGCACCCTCTGCTATACAGTGCACGTTACAGATCCGGCGATACCAATTGCAAGTATAGGCCATTGTGTGCCGGCGTCATGGTTCAAATTGGCCAAATTTTTTAAATGACCGCAAATGACTTCGTTGGAATATAGAAAGCAGCCACTGTGGAAGTTGGCAGGACCCTCATGAAAAAGAGCCATGCGACACAGTGAGCCCTTCCTGGATAAATAATAATATTCATGTTTTATATTTCTTTACACCTATTCTGGTAATGACAAGCCATTGCATCAATCATTTAAAGTCTAAGAGCAAGGTGATGGCTAGACAGTACGAGCTTACTAGGAATGAGCATAACCAGAAATACATTAAAATTGTCGATTTTTTTTTATACCATGTGCTAATTAGCACGCCGGCACTCATCACACACACAGAGTAATTACCTCACTTACATTACATACACAGTTATAAAGAGAAAATATAACTGTGAATTAAACCACCCAGTTATTATTGGTTCACATTTGCAATTAGATGATCTAATCATTTTTATGTGGTTGGGCACTCAGTGGTTAGAGCACGTAGCTCTGTCAGACGGTTGCAAGTTCAAATCTTGGTTGTCATAGGCATAGAATTACATCTTGACCCCACAATAGTAATGTGGAATTTCCACCCCTGGGGCTGTAAACAGGAGATGATGCTCAATTGAGCAAAAAACCACTGACTTAAAAAAAAATATGATCACACAAGCGACCTGCAATGATGACGATAAAACTGTTATCATGAACAGCTCATATGCATGATTAAAATTAAAGTAGCCCATTCCACATGCAATAAGTAAACAAATGAAATACTCTAGTGGGATAAAAACGGCACAAGTGATTGTTTTAGAGAGAAAAGTAGAGTCTTACATCACACACAAAAAATTAGGTATTGCGTCCTTATACGATTATGGGAACTCAAAGATTGTATTCATATCCTGCCAAAATATTTTGAGGGATAACTATGCGGCTGAGCCTTGGCCCGACAGGGGCGACGTGCAATGGGGCAGGTCCCATGCATGGGGCCTGGGAAGGGATTCCAGGCGTACATGACTGCAGTCACGTACCACAGCTCAAACACAACACTTGCATAACTGCATAACACACGCACACTCTGTTGAGAATTGTCTCCCACATATTTGATACTTAATCACAAAAGTGGATGATTAATGTAACACTGGTGCCACGCTAACAACGTAGAAAGTGGCAAGGGCACGAGTACGGTTTGGGGATCGCAGCCCCATCGCTCTGCGGAGCATTCGTCAACCGTCCACCGGTTGAGCATGAACGAGTTCAGGGTGAAACGGCAGTATCAACACAAATCTAAATTTTTCGCACATCTGAGCCTCTCGCGGTGTGCTTGATGAACACACAGTGGAACCACCGGCAGTGTCGTCAGTGCTGGACTCGCGTCCTGCTGCTGAATGTAGCGTAGTTCCAGCAACAGCATGGTCTTGACAGCAGTGCACCTTCCAAGATGTGAATTAACATAATAATACTTTCATTTTATAGAGCATTGTACATACCCATAGCAACCCATAATGCTGTAGATGAATTATATATAAGGACCAAATCCTATGTACAGCTACTTCCAAGCAAATAAAAACCCTACTACCAGGCAAAATAAAATAAAATATTTTAACTAATCAAGAAATGCACCAAAACAAAAGGCACAACAACAAAAACGTTATCACAATTCGGGAAATTAGGTCACATCCCAGACCACAATCCCAAGTTCTCAACCAAGCCAGGAAACCTTCACAGGAGGGGACGTTAACTGCCAAAAAGGTATGACTAATTGAGACCAATCGGTCAAATGTCCAAAATGTGATTACCTATTTTCAGTGTATGCCTGAATGAATAAAGAGGCCTTTAGTTAAGATGTCTTCATTCTCATCATCATTAAAAAAAAGAATGTATTTGCTTTATGTATGATTTAGAATAAAGCTCTCAGAGCATATTATGAATATCACAGTGCTGATGACACGAGGGAGATTACTCCAAAGAATACGATTTAATCCATGTTAAATTAATTTGAGCATTTCATGGTACCTAAAAGGAGGAAATAATGTTTTCTATTTTCAAAGCTGGACATAGTCACACTGATTATGCTGGAACGCTGCACACGTTTGGTTCAGCTGTGGTGGCGTTTGCTGCTGTGGGCTCACTCTCTGTGGGGTCAGGCCTCAAAGCCGCTACGCTCCGAATGAGTGGCCTGCCGGCATCCGACCGCAGACCCAGCCATCACATGGTCTCCTCCTAATCCCCCAGCATTAAGCCTCAACTTGTCCAAACTGCCAAAATCACCGCAAGGGGCCGACTCCTAATTCATTCTTGGAAGAGATGGCTCAGCAAGTCGCTAATGAGAGCAAAACTCCTCCACTCCTCCAGGGAGCGTGTCTGTCTGCATCAGCGAGCCACAACCTTTAGGCTTCCACCCCACCCCCCAGCACTGCCCTGTACCCCAGTGTGCCAGCAAAATGCGTTTTGCACCCACCGACCCGAAATCACACGGCCTTGACCGAGCCGACTGCCACCCCACCAGTGTCTCTATTACACATTCCCTGCTGCACTCCATGTGAACAATTAGCATAACAGAGAGACCTGTAAGAAATACTTCTGTATTTTTATTCCTCACTTTTGGTTATCCAAAACAAATACAAGTATGCTAATGTTGTATTCTCAAGTCTATGTTATGAATTAGTGAAATGGACAACACATGCTTATTAAATATAAATTTTCAAACATCGGTTTAAAATGTTTTTGCTCATTTGGAAAAGGGAATTGCACATCAAGGCACACACTGGTTATTTTAACACGTACATTATTTGGTATTTTAGAACTCTCTAAATTATACTTTCTGGTTCATTCAGTTCATGGAACATGGCACAGCTGAAACCAAAATGTTTATAATACATTCATATTTCTGTTGCAATGAGCAATATACATAAACATTACTAATGAAAGTATTTACAGATGACTCAAACCACACGTGGGATGCTTCCGTGGTATAATGGTTTGCACACTGGACTGGCAATCCAGAGGTCGGTCGTTGAAATAATGGTCAAAGTTAATTAAATCTCCACTCCCCCACCCGAACACGGCCTCTGTCCACCCAACAGTATAAATTGATACACCACATCATGGGACCTCCTTTGCCAGTACCAAAATATGAGAATAGGTTTTTCCCCTTTTATCTGGCAACAAAACAGGTGGTTAAGTTGTTAAAACACCAAACTGAAACCTTTTACAAGGAATCATGTCTGCATTAACCACAATACTTGTGGTCAAAATGCAAAGGAGAGGGTTTTGGCCACTCGCTTCTAGTGTTAGCCATGGCAAGGAATCAAACGTAGGTCGCTGGGTTCATAGGGTAGTGGGCAAAACCACGGTAACACCCCTCATACAAAATAGTATATTACTGTGTTTTTCAATGATCATAACAGTACAATCAACAGTTTCTTTGGTTTAACACGTAGGATAGTAGGTTTTTACCCTTTTAACTGGTACAAAACTGACACCTACTATTATATTTTGCCACTGGTAAAAGAGATCTCATAGTATAAAGGTGTCAGTTTTGTACCAGTTAAAAGGGTAAAAACCTACTATTATATTTTGCCACTGGTAAAAGAGATCTCATAGTGTTAACACGTAGGCTTTCCTATCCAATATCATCCATAATAGAGGTTTTTGGGTTAGATCGCGTAAATATATAAATGTGTCGTTAAAACCCGCCACCACCCGGCACAGCCAACTAGTAAGGGGTGTCACGTAAACAGAACAAAAAGGATAAACCTATTCTCATATTTTGGTACTGACAAAGGAGGTCCCATGATGTAGATGCCCACCCGAGCTCTCATTACTCTGATAGTGCATTGTTTTTGTGCTGTCCCCCTTTTGGCGTCCTCTGGTCTAACACCGTTTGAGACGAGGCTCAAAAGAAAGCTGTCTCTGGTGTGGACCAATCAGTTTCAAAGACAATGCATGTATTATCAGAGTATATTTTTGTTTGCATTTTGACCACAAGTATGGTGGTTGATGCAGACATGATTCCTTGTAAAAGGTTTCAGTTTGGTGTTTTAACAACTTAACCACCTGTTTTGTTGCCAGATACACCACAGTTTGTCAAATGACAGATTGCATGTAGCAGAGCTAAAGTGTGGGTACTCCTACTCCTTCTGTGGCCAGCATGGGAGAGTGGCCACAATAGCCTCCAGAGAAACTCTTCAGAGCTCCCTCTGGAGGACCTTTCGACCAGCAGTAGCATGAACAAGCAATTGCAGGGCTGTATCTATACGAAACAAAATATACAATTTCTACCTATTTTTCCAGTTTTCTAAGACATATATCTTATTCTGCTATTTATTTTAGTGTGACCTTATTTCTCTCAGAACACAGGCGACTCTTTGAAATAGTATCACGAATATTATTGGTTCTTTCGGTAAAGTCACGTAGAAGGGAAATAATAAAACAATAAAAATATAAAACAATAACATTCTCATGACGTTTCGACTGAAACACAAGCAATCATCATCAGGTGTAAAATTCACCGCAAGAAAATTTGAAAAAAGTGGCAATCGAAACGTCGTGAGAATTTTATTGTTTTATATTTTTATTGTTTTATTATTTCCCTTCTACGTGACTTTACTGAAAGAACCAAGAATATGAATCCCTGCAGTCACGAAAGCTTTAAATCAGTATCACGAATGTACATTAAACCATGACAGCAAAATTATAAGGCTAGGTCCAGCCAAATTAGAAAGCTTAATTTTGTATTCCAATGATTAACACACACTATTATATGAAGGGTGGTCAACACATCTACGCCTCTATATAAGGAACGAAACAGTAAGACTTCTCCACAAATCTGGCTGTCGCCTGATGAAGCTAGTTGTAATTACTGGCGAAACGTCGTACTCAGTTTGTAAATGTTGTGGCTTGCCTCTCCAACACACCGGTGTGCTGTACTAGTGACGAATTGGCCACGTTCTGTTTACTTGACAACCCTTACTAGTTGGCTGTGTCGGGTGGTGGCGGGTTTTAACGACATATTTATATATTTATGCGATCTAACCCAAAAACCTCTATTATGGATGATATTGGATGGGAAAGCCTACGTGTTAAACCAAAAAAAACTGTTGATTGTACTGTTATGATCATAAAAAACACAGTAATATACTATTTTGTATGAGGGGTGTTACCGTGGTTTTGCCCACTACCCTATGAACCCAGCGACCTACGTTTGATTCCTTGCCATGGCTAACACTAGAAGTGAGTGGTATTTCAACTAATAAAGACAACCTCCCTTCACCAACCTGCACTTACCAGTGAGGGGAAGTATGATTCCCCCCCCCCCCCCCCATAACGCACACAGCATAGGGAGGACACACAAAGTGCTTGCCCCAACTGAATTACAATACCTTGCTGATCTCATCAAGGAGCATAAACCAACACGCAAGCTCCGGTCATTCTCGAAGCAGCTTTTGGCTAACCATCGAACTAAGATGGTAACCGCATCGTATGCTTTCAAATGTGCTTCTGCGGCCGTCTGGAACACTCTTCCTTCTCAGATTAGGAAGCCACTGGAGCTATGCACTTTAAAATCTGAAATTGAAAACTTATTTCTTTAGAACTGCTTTTTGTGTTTAGTTTATTAGCATGGTTGGCTATGTACGATGTGAAATAAGTTCAACATACATCAATCAGTGGATTGACATTGGACTAAAACATATTTGTTATCTACTATTGTATTTCATCTTCAGTCATCTTTTTTATATATGAAACAATGCTTTCATACATATCATACAATATAACATCTGAATTCCTGATTACCCTTATAAACAAAGGGCATTCATAATTGTAGCATGACTGTTGGCACAAGCAGTCACCCTTCCAAAATCTTAACAATCTCTCTGAATCTTCAAAACACATGAGGGCAGTTAGATTATGCCAAATCCCTCTCCTTTGAAGGTAAATCGGGCTAAGCCTGTTTGTTAACATCTTTAGATTAAATGTTCCATGAAAAAATTGAATTAATTCCTTGAGGCCGGTCAAATGGTTGTCAAGACCAAAGGACCAGGCCGCTTTGATTTGGTTACAATTACAGTGTTTATGGAGCTTAATTAGCTCCTAATTTAATAATACATTACCTCACCAGACTAGGGGTACTAAATAGTCAATATTAAATATACGCGTAGTGTTTTGTCAATGAGTAATAATAACTTTTTTAAAAACTTACTTACATTTTGAGCAAAAATTGTATTATTACATACACACAAGTTTAGTGGCCTTTGCAAAATAATTCTTAATAGGCTTTCCTATTTCTAGGAAATGTTAGATTAGTTTCACGTGGGATTATGCCTGACAAGAAAAAGATGACGTGATTATATGATTACAGAAAGGATTTACTGACTTTTAAGTGAACAATCTTGTTTTAAGTAGTTTTTTGTTCCATGTCATTTCCATGAAAGTGCACATTTCTGAAACAATCAATGTTCCTAAAATGCTACTAATGATGTGTCGAAGAAATACATAGTCACCAACAGTAAACCATTATTTTTATCCCAGAGATTTGTTTGTGGTAAAATATTCACATTTGAAAATTATACAGTAGAGATTTTTTTAATATACATGAAAGTGATCAACATGTTTCCTTAATACAAAATAATAATAGTAATCATTGTGATAATATAAGTAATAAAATAAGTAAGTAGACAACATACACCTCCTTCACATAGCTATCCCTCCGTGTAAATGTTTTTTCACATTCCATCAGCCACAAGGACTTCTGGGAGTGCAGATGTCAGCAGAATATTTTAAAAACCAAGAAAACTCCGCACGGGTTTCACCGTTAAGTATTCAATTTTTTGCTTATTATATCAAATGAGCATCTTTTCAAGTAAATAAATATGAAGTTGTTAAGACTTTAAATCTATTTGCTAAAGGCCTGGGAAGAGTAGTGCTTGACGACAACACCTTCCTCAATCTTCACATTTTGGGTCAAACTTTCTCGCTTACAGATTCCTCCAAGTTGAACTCGACAGTACAATGCTACGATGCACATCTAGTGATTATGTTACCATAAGCAACTCCTAAATTATTATTTGTATTCATTTCGGTCTTTATGTAAAAAAAAAATCAGTTTCATTCTCCCATAAATTTCTGCCATAAACATACAGGACACATGGACACCAGCTTTGCACATGGCTTGGAAGATAAAAATCAGGGGCTTAAGTTTCCTTCAAACACATGTGCAAACATTTGTAAACTATTTGGATAAACAATTTTGCCACAGTTCAGGCAGAGGGAACTCAATCAGAGCCCATTTCAGTGTGCCCCATTTATATCAGTGATTTTTTAAAATTAAAATAACGTTTTCAGCTGTAACACATGCATAACCATCCTAAGCGTATTTAATCCAGTGGATAATTAAATGTTAGAGGTCATTTACATGGAATTGAGGACAATTTAATGAAACCAGTAATTCTATTTAACAAAACTTTGCCATTTTTTATTTAATACGAACATTCACTCTGATGAGACGAAATAAGCTATAATTCATTATTTAATCTTGCTTTTCAAAAGCATACTTTTTTCTCAATAAAAAAACAATAAAAAGGTTATTCTATTCACTGTCTGAGAATTTTGGCAAAACGTGCACCTTGCAAGGTCAGGTCAGATGCTGCGCCAGCCTCTCTCAGTGGCCCATACCCTGGCTAGTTCTCTATGTAGCATGTTTATTATCCTGACCGTTCTGGGCATAGCAGAAGTCAAAATAATTAATTTGCTTGCATTCAATGTTTCAAGACAAAATGTATTTCGTCTGCCATTGTAGGGTCAAAGAACTGCACAAGACACGATGGCGTCTGGAGCGTGTGTGGCTCAGCCTGGTAGACTAAACCATAAAGCACATGTTGTTTGAAAGCAAGTAAGTCCTTGGCTTAGTTTGTTGTAACCAATGGCAGAATTCATACCATGGAATTTATATCAATGTGTACACTCGCAAACGAGCAAGAGACTTGAACGCACTTGTTTTGTACGTATGCATGTTGAACTTCTTTCATACCGTATGTAGCCAACGGTGGTAATTGGAGGTGTGGGGGGAAGAAGAACCAACTAGACACAAAAAGCAATTCTAAAGATATGAGTTTTTAATCTGCTCCATGAATCTGCCCCATGGACGTTCTTGGACACGTAAAGGCCTTGGTCAGTCTACTGGATGAGGACCTCCCAACACCATGTGGGTTATGCGAGTTATTTGACCATACTTCACCACACTGATCATTGCAGATTGAAGGTGACAAGCAAATACGAACGAGAATCACCATAGGGCCCGTTGCATCTCCGACCAGCACCACCGAGCCAGTGAGTTGGAGCACGTACACCAAGCCCTCAGGATGAACGGATACTCGGACCGTACAATCCGCAAAGCTGTCTCCCCAGCCATGCGGAGACAACCTTCTGAGGATCCAACCAAAACCATCACTTTACCGTACATAGCAAAGGTTACCAAAAAAAATTTCAAAAATCTTAAACAAACACAAGATCCAGGTTCGGTTCGACACAGTACACAACATCCATGATTTAATCCAATCTGTAAAGGATGTGATTCCTGACATGCAATACCCTGGTGTCTACAAAATGAGATGTGGTTGCGGCAGCAATTACATTGGGGAAACGAAGCGACATGTCTCGGAAAGCGTTCGTGAACACAAGGCATATCTGAAACACGGTAGGACCAATACCTCTGCCGTTGCCGATCATTGTTTTAACGCTGTGGGCTCTCATGATATTGTTTTTTCCGAGACCAGGGTACTCTGCACACCTACTGGCTACCTTTAGAGATTTGTTCATGAAGCCATCCAGATATATAAAATAGACACAACTTCAACCGAGAGGATGGGTACAAACTGAGAAATCATTGGAAGGACGTTATTAACCAGGTAAAGTCTTAACTGACTGTGATGTTTCCATCTTACCTGCCTATGTCAACTGATATTTCCGACTCTGTGTGTCTCTCTCTCTATGCCACTCTCTTAGATCTCTCATGCTCACCCTCCTTTTCTACAGTTTATGCTAATTTCTCAAATTAACATCACTAGCCCCGGCCACTTCTTTATGACCCTTGGGCTAAACCCATTTCAAACCTTTTAAAACAGTCTGCCTCAGCAGCAGATCATGCTTTCCCACCCAATGACGGACGCTTGTGTTGCGCCCGAAACGTCGTGATTTATTTTTATTGTATTTTATACCTACGTGACTTTACCGAAAGATCCAAAGAGTAGAGAATCAGCATAGCCGTGCTGCATACCATGATTTCCGTATATTGGTGTCATCATTGTTATGGATCTCCGATGCAGAAAAGTCTTGCGACCGTAAACTGAGAATATTTACCAGTTTCACCTTTGTTGAAGATCATCGGTACAGTCATGACCAAATCACCTGAAATTCACCTGATCTCATCAGATATAATAAGCTAAGCAGGGATGAGACTGGATAGTGCTTGGATAAGCAAACAAAATGCATAACAGGTGTTATAAACTATGGGGAAAGGTGGAGGGCAACGTTACACAAATCTAAGAATATAAGAATAGGTTTTACCCTTCATGGCAACAAAACAGGTGTTAAGATCTTAAAACACCAAACAGAAACCTTTTGCAAGGAATCACGTCTACAAAAACCCCTTGTACTGTACTACCTTTAGCACTCTTGCAGGTTTGAAATAGATCAAATGGAAATTCCGAAAAAGCACCACACTATACACAGGGGGAAGCAAAAGAAAAGGTTTTTGGCAATGAATACAAACATGCCTCCTAAATCAGTTCTGCGGGCTTTGGGTCCTCAGTCAGAAACACCGCATTGCATATCACGCCGGTGGTGGTCTACTAGTAATGGTGCAACATTTGAAGTGCAGAAGGGATGTTCTCATTTAAAAAAAAACACGCTATATATAACAGATATGTTTTAATGTACACTTTTTTTTAATAACAGCAGTATACGTGACATGTGTGTGCTAAGAGGTTTATATCAATTGGCGTGATGCACATTCAAGGTTAAAGATTCTCCTACTGACAGAGCATACTCTTGGGTTTTTTCGGTAAAGTCACGTAGGTAAAAATAAAAATACATAATATAAATAATAGAAATAATAATAGATTATTATAGCATAATAAATATTATTTTATTTATATTATTACGTCTATTATTTTTGTTACTTATTTTTATTTTTACCTACGTGACTTTACCGAAAAAAAAACCTAAGAGTATGAATCCTTGCAGTCACGAAAGCTTCAAATCTAGAATTGACAGAGCATACTTTGATTATTACACTTGTTTATCCGGGAAAGCCTCAAGACTCCTTTTCAGGAGGGTACTTCTAAGATTTCACAAGCCCAATGTGAAGCAGGTAGTGTGTAGTATATGCGGTTAACACGCCTGCAGTATTAAATGGGGCAACCTGCCGGATTCCAACCATGACCCTCTCCAACAAGCAGCGACTGTGCTACTACTAGACCATGTCACCGCCACATAAAATTAAGCTATAATCCTAAATGCAGAGTAGACACGCACCCATTTGATGTGATGCTTTGTCTATACATGATCTTGCGCTTGTTCCTATGAAGTTATTCCAGTAGGAAAAAATAACAACAATATTGTGCTTAAAAAAATAAGTTTATTTTCATGGTCAAAACTGCAAGCTCTGCAATTGCTTTTGATAGAGACCACGCGTGTGTGTGCACACGCCACTCTCATTTGCCTTGCCACTCATAGTTAGTTAGAGAGCTCAACGGTAATGTTCACTGCTTGGCCGCCAGCATGTTTCAGTGATGCTCTTGACAATTGTTGTGCCAGATGACACTGGCAAGCTCCTCTCGCAGCTACCTAAGGGACCCATAGCTCACGTCATTAGAATCAAGTTTTGGAAGCGAAAAAAATGTTTGACACTTAAATCAAACTAAGCACTTGACATGTAACTATTATAACATATGCGCGCATTTTTTTTTGGAGCATAGATGTTGTACGCAATCGTGATGTGGTGATAAGAATATAATTCGTTGCCGACATCACTATCTTTTTGGTGAGCGAGGTCTTTCGTGCTCGGATGGTGGGTTAAGTCGTGCGAGCGGGAGGCAACTTTTGACCCGAGGTGATGCATCACTCGGTTTGACGATCTTTAATCGCACGCCAGTCACCCTACACGTTTCCACAGGGTAGCACAACTTCGAACAGCAAGTCACGCAAACGGTATCTTATAAGAAGTAACAACAAAAGACACACCCACTCACACCTATGTCCTAGCGCATTCTGCATTCTCAAACTCATACACCCTGCTCAGATAAGGCCATCTTAGCCACTGTTAGATATGGGGATTTTTCCACTATCAGCCACAGTAGTGCAAGTCATGCTGGGTTTCTCACTTTGCGATTTTTACCCAGCTCTCGGATTATCTTCATGGTTCTGGGAGTTGTTATTTTCTTCATGAACTCTGTGTAGATGTTCCATTTTTATGAACGGTCTCTTATTAATTTTAGATTTGAAGTTTTCGTGACCTTCCTCAAGAGATGCCGCGACAATAAGGTAATACCCATCTACTCACTACAGTAATTTTGCTGTGGCTGTTCCACCTGATGACGGAAGCTTGTGTTGCCTTCGAAACGTCGTGATTTAATTTAGTTATTTTCATTTTATTATTTTTATTTTTCATCTACGTGACATTACCGAAAGAACCAAAGAGTATTATCTCTTATTAAATCAGTCTATTACCTATAATGACATATGGATCCCAATTATGGACAATGACAGATCATGGAACAATAACTGATAAGTGCACAAAGAAACATGGACAGGAATATGTTTGGAATATATTCCGATGAAAAGACCAAAACATTACATTGAGTGGATTTGTGAATATAAGCAAGTAAGAGAGTTTTGGCACGACACGTCATTGCTCGAAGCGTTGATGACTGGTGGCCAAGGCTAGCGATGTAGAAGCTTCTCAAGGACACAACACATCCGAGAGAATGTCCACCACAGAGAGGAAATATTAGATGAGAACAGCTCCTGTAGAAGAAATATGTTTTGTGGTATTTCAGGAGCATAAGGGATGGCAATGATGTGGAGTGGCATTCATCCAGCAGTGGAAATATCATGGCTGATGAGGATGAATGACATATTGATGAAAGGGGAGAGGAGTGCAGGACTGCTTGTCACCAATGTTAGCCATGACCAGACATTTAACTCAGATCACACGGTTTTATAGTGCAGTGTGCTAACCGCTGCACCCATTCCATAGTACTTACATTAAACAAAAATAAGTATGACAGGCGATTTTAAAATCTGACATTAGGCATAAAGAAGTGTAGAAAAATGTCTAGTAAAGCTAATACCATTCTATGCAACAATGATATCAGCCCTCTCAAATTGAACTCTCAAAAATTTGCGCTTAAAGTACCAAAACTGAATTTACATGTGCACTTTGATGTGGGGACATTAGCACCTGATGCTGTGTGCAGGTGATGTGAAACACATCTCTGGCACATAAAAATCCCACATGTGTGCACACGTGCACCATTAGCAAGACTTTGCAATGTGTACTGCATGCATATTTATTGTTTTCATGCTTCAGTAGCCATAAAAGAGAACACGTATTCAACTTCACTCTAAGGGCCACGGCAGTTGTCTTCGGTGACCTTACCCTTGGGGACTTCTAACGAAGGAAGATTATACAGCAATGTGACCGTGGTGCAATTGACCGAGCTAAAGGCTGCTTGCATTTTCACCGAAAAAGAGTCGTGTTTACATCTGCTCATGTTTTTATTGCCGCACGTTTATTTTCACAAGGTAAATGTGTGGCTTCAATCACCAGAGCTTTACTCTTTACAAAAAAAAGATCACAACACGTTGGGATACAGATTGTTTCTTTATACAACAGGGATCAAAGTGAGCACGTACGATTCACCTAAATGTGACTAAAGATGACAACGACAAAATCAGAAATATGTAAATGGTTACACACAGGACTGACAGCTTCAGGTAGTAATAGAAGCTATATTGTTGTTTGTAGATGTGTGTGTTGCATGCAAATGTATTATAATTAAAATGTAACAAGTTGTAAAGTATTCATAACATGAAAAAAATATGTAGTTGTATAACGTATTTATTAATTCACAGCCTTTTTTAATCTACTGCAGAATAAAGGCATCCTAGCACCGTGTCAGTTGTGGGGTTTGTTTGACCATACTTCACCATGCTGGTCTATGAAGGTTGGTAGTACAGCCGTGCCAACAGGCTATGATACCCGTATGTTGGTTTCATCATTGTGATGGTTTTCGAGTGCAGAAGCGCCTACTGACTCGGGATCAAACTCAGGGGGCTAAGTTCATAGCGCAATCCACTCTGCTGCCACTCCACCCAAATGGCAATTATACTTTTGTAAATACTTTAATCATTGACTGGATACTTTGTTGCTGATTATGAGAGGGAAGAGGGTTGTATCACAGTCGTAGGAGGCACACAGCACTATAAAGTCAGTGATCTGATTTTCCCATTTGATTATTGGCCACTTCTAACACCAGTGGCAAGTGATATCTAAACTGATCTTAGCCCCCAACTCTCCACTCCCTTCACAAACTTGCACTGACCAACATCGTGAAGTATGCTCAAACAACCCCGATAACTGACACGGCATGGGGAGGCCCTTCGTCCAGCAGTGGGATGACAAAGGACTGTCATTATATTTTTTTTACAATATTTAATTATTGAGGAAATAACAATGCCATTATTAAAACATCTTTATTAAGTTATTATAACCTCTGACCTGGTATGTTCATTACGAAGCAAAGCGAGAAGGGTTCGGGTAAAGCCCACACAATACAATCTCTCCATTAATTACTTTTCGTGGCCCACGTTAGCCGCATTCCGTGTGGCAGTAATCCGGCGCTGCCTCTCGGGTCACTGATGCGAGGCAGGGCACCGGTCGGCCTGTGAAAGCGCGGGCGGCTTCAGTTCCTCCTTCACCGCATTCATCGACAGACGCCCTTGGGGAATGCACTGTGGTGTCCACTGCAAGTCGCTCCTGAGAGCCTCCGCTGAGTAGGAGCCTCTCTTCATTGTGTTTCAAATCAACAAACCCTGCGCGCTTTCTTCGTCTGCCGTGTTCCCATGGGAGCCTCTATTACTGACTCCTGCAAGAGCCCGAAACGGCTCTGGTCCTTTCTTTATATGGGCAACGAGGTGTGGTTGGTGTGGCTATGATGACATCTTTACCTCGAAGTTTAAAGTGCACAAATGTTAATTTATGATATCGGAAGGAATAAATATACGATTGTGAATTAATTGCATCAATAAATAGGTTATATATTTAAAATATGTATGTGTGCCATTCCATGTTTGCGTTGTATGTGTCAACTGACATCCTGGACACCTTTGCCAATGAGTCGTCTCATCTCAATGGATTACACAATTTAAATATTGTGTTTATGATTGCCCCAAACCGCCTCCTGTCACAATTAATTGCCTTGATTTGATTTAACATTTCAATTGCTTCGTCTCCCAGTCCTCCATGCTACTGAGTGCCTGCTCTGTTCTAAGTCCACCCTCAAGTTTTTTATGTTTTCCACTGGGTCTGACAGTCCGACTCCCATTTATAAAGTAATTTTACTTGCAACTTACTTCATAAATATAAATACAGGTGGTCCCTGCTTTTACGACACAATGTATTCCAGGAAATGCAGTCGTGTGTGTGTTTTTCCCCTTTATCAGCCATATACAACAGGGTTTAAGAGGTTAAAATCTACAACAACACTTGAGAATAACAAAAGTTCCACGCTTCTCTGATTAGCTCAGTTCACTACGTACAGTGCAAAAGAAGTTCAACATACATACGCCAAGTCACATCGGAAACCAGACTGACTGTTCAAATGTCTTCAGACTCATGTCGGAAAATCAGTCGTAAATCAAGTTTCTGCATCGTAAATAAATCCATGGTGGCATTATATAAACGTCGTAATTGTGGACCATCAATAAAAATCGGGCTTTCGTAAACCGAAGACCGCCTGTACTTCCATGTTCGTCCCCCTGATAGTTGCATTAGATGCTCTATAGATACAAATTCTATTGTGTTGTCTCATTTAACCATCTTAATTATATTGTTTATCATGTCTTCCATCTATTTGTAGATTTATTTGACACCTTTACCCTGAATGTTACATTACCATATATTTTTCATACATTCTTAATGGTAATATTGTTTTCTATAATCTATGAGCTATTCAGTGGGAATAACTGTGTTGTCACCACACATCTGCATAATATTTGCATTTCTCCAAGTTAATACTTTTTGCGAAACACACTGAAAAAATACTATGTTGTACTGTTTCATCAGACAACAGAATATATGGCGTCAAACTCATGACATGTCAGCAAGGGTTGTTATTTTATATTATAATCAGCCACGGTCAATCCACAGCTGGATGAAGGTGTCTCAACAACGTCATCATCCCTCACAGTCATGTAATTCCACAATATATCTCACTCCTGCACAAACACTGATCTCATTGCTCCATCTGCACGATGGACATCCTCTTACACGTTTCCCTTCTTAGGCTTGCATTAGGTCTATTGTGTTTATGCAAAGGCAGCAATACTTTAATTCTCTGTACAAGATTATTATACATTTTGCCAATTATTTGGTCACATATCTTGAACAAGAAGCAGAACGTGAACCTAGCATGGCACAAGCGCCGTGGTGATGTCACCATCACGTATTGGTGAAAGGTTGTTGTAGAATTATTAAACTGTTTTACTGGTGAAGAAAAAACGCCATCAATGACTTCCAATTTGTGCCCTTCTAAAACACATTATCGACATTCCAGGAACAATTATAGTCTGTGGGCCTTGGGCATTCCCTAAAAAAAATTAGTATCCCAAGAAGCTTGTCCATTGGCTAACCCTTCCCAACAGCAGATGCCATGGTGCTCTTCACCAAATCCTGGGAGAGATTTACAGAGGAGCCAGATATTTTGCTTATTTTCCAGACGTGGAACATAGCCAATTGCAACAACTGTATGTAGCATGCACGCTGCTGGTTTGATTATAATCTGAGCCTCATCAGTTGTCTGGAACATTAGGGTAAATAATTTTAGCTTGAGGATGTGCGGGTTGGCCAGACTATAATACAAAAAAGTTAGAAATTAAGGAGTGCTTTTTCTTATTTTATGTCCACGTGTTAAGCAATTTATTTGGAGTTTTGTGGGTGGCAGGCAGACGAGTTTGATATGGTTTAAAAAATAATTTATCTGGTTTATTGGACATATTCCTCATAGGATAATTAAATAGCAATATTTAAGAAAGACCTCTCACAATTTGGACTGCAGTAAGTCAGAATCTGTGAAGGTTGTTTTACCATACTTGACCATGCCGGTTAGTGCTGGTTGGTGAAAGAGGGGGGAGCAGGTCTCGTTCAAATATCACTCACCACCGGTGGACATCTTGGCGAGGAATCCAAATCAGGTAATTGGGTTGATAGGACAGTACCCAATCCACTGCACCACAACTCCACCTATGAAAACAATTGTAATTGTTATTAATTGGTTCTCAAAAGCATTTACCTTGTGCACTGCAAATTAAGCAGTACATTAATGGAGTGAATGAGATTTGCTTATGAAATGTATTCCCTTTAGGAGTGCGCATGACAACATTAGAAATGGAATTTTCCTGAAATAAAATAAGAAAAGAAAATTCTAGATGAGTTCCACAATCATGAAACTGTACGCAGGCATAGTTTTCAAAAACTCAAGAGATTCACCAAAGCATCAGATACACGTTTGATTCTTATTAAAGCACAAACTACAAAGGCTCCCTGGACAATTAGACTTCTGATCTTAATGGGCTTTTATAATAAATAAATACGCTAGTACATTGTTTCACATTACATTTGCATAAAACAATGTCTAATGACACTGAATAATTTTATTGAGAGCGTATATCTTTGCTGGATTCTTCTTGTGATATGCATTTTGTTACTTTCAGTGTGGCTGCTCCATCCTTCTGAATGTAAAATTTTTCTTTATAATTTATAAATGTGTCATATTTAGGCCATCGTTTTTGAATGCTTCGATGACTGCAACATAGTCTTAATAAGATACCAATTTTCAGGATCTCGGGGGGTGGGGGGAAGCAATGCCCCCATTGCAATGCCCCCATTGCAATGCCCCCATTGCAATTCCCCCATTGCAATGCCCCCATTGCAATGGCCCAATTGGATTCATTGCTTCGTTGCTTAGCTTACCTCTTGTGAGATGCCCAAGTGGTACGGCCATCACAGTGGCTAATGTGATGGTATGTTATATTCATTGTACTCTGTTTTGCACTTCACAGCTTGAAAATAACACAAGGTGGCTGTATAAAGAGCAGTAAATGTGCACTCAACAATTCGTAAATTTTCAAGTAGTCAACACATTGTGTCCCAATGCCATCCTGGAATTAACAAAATATCTGTAACAGAGGGCATTCAAGACCCCGTGATGCAATTCCTAAGGTGCAGGCTATTATTCTCATTAGATCGCTATTTGTATGGCCCATAGCTTCAGAAAGTTTTTGTTTTAATCAATCTGCAGAATTGTCAAACTACCAGACAGTTCCGACTCGAGAATTCCACTCACTGTACATGCTGCTAATCCACTTGCTGTTTGTTATCAACTTCCAGAACTAGTGGCTGTCTAAAAAAAATACATTTATAGATAAAGCAGTGGAAAAAACAAGTAACAGGCAATGCAGGGGACTTTGATGCTGATGAAATGGCCAGACATATTGCATTTATGAAACTTACGATTTGTGTGCTCAATGAGAGCATTTTAGTGGAGTCGAATTACCTTATGCATTTGGGTCCAAATGTGCTCAAGCGTGTGTTGCTTTTGATTGCAACCTGAATGTAAAATTATAGAAAATATTGCATTACTGCTTGTTTTTAGTTCACAATGTGGAAAAGGAGAATTGGTAGCTTTACTTGCATAGGTGGATTGTTTCACTGTAGTTATAGTATTATAAAATAAAATATTGCGTAAGTTTGCCAAGTCAGTTGATTATCTAACACATTCCTGCGGAGGGAGCTGGTAGGAACGTTGGGTTGCTCGGTCAATGGCCAGGGTCAACGGCGGCGTGGTGTATTCCGCAAATATGCCCGACTGTGAGGGCGGGCACAAGCCGGCGTGAGTAGGTTAAACGTTGAGTTTTATAAGGGCACCACGGGGTGACCAG
>CM025636.2:8630244-8647790 GCA_014621495.2 Entosphenus tridentatus
CCACCCAGCCCCTCCCCACCCTCCCCTCTCCACCCAGCCCCACCCCTCCCATTTTTGGATGCACGACGGACGGACACAATAATCCCCTGTGGGCTGATGGAACCAGGTGGTTCCTGCAAGTAAAAACATGTCTGAAGTTCAATGAGCTATGAGAATATGTAAATTTTATGTTACAGGAGAATTCCTCTTTTCTGTGGCCCTATTACGCAAGACTCCTATTATCAGTAGCAGCTGTAGGGTCCGTGAAAACTCCTATTATCCATGGCCCTTTTTCTTCCGATTATCCGCAATGTTATACTAAGATAAGAATCGTGAGGGTAATTATTCCTATTATCTGTGGGGTTATCCATGATAAAAAAAGGTGTATTGAGCCAAAGCATGTGGACGGGCTGCACTGGCTTGACCACGAGACAACACGCAGACACAGATGCACTCACAGGGACACAAAGACCCCCCCCCCTGTCCTTATAGCCTCAACATGCTGTTGGGGTAAGTGCTGTTAGTGAGCATGACACATGAAGGGCTGGGTGGCCAGCATGCCGCTCAACTGCCTTTGTCTCCCCAGTGGGGATGTTTACACACCGCACAAGGTACTCATTGAGGCTGACTCTATCTAGATGGGGCCCAGGACCGGTTCAGATGACCGTCACTGGTGTTAGCCGTGAGCGGAAATCGAACTCGGGTCACCAGGTTTGTAGCGCAGCGCGCTAAATGATGCCCTACCGCTCCGCACATACAGACAGACAACAACAACAACCGCCATTCGCCACGGAGTTCCGTGGTTCAGTTTGAAAGTGCGAGTTTGCTTTTTAAGTCGATGTTGAAAAAAAATATTATGGAAGTGCATGTGTCCGTAAGTTGGGGTGTTCGTAAGTCGAAGGCGGCCTGTATATATTTCTGCCATGTATCCCTTATAGTTCTAAATATAGCACCATAAGATTCAAATATGCGCATATATATTTGCACCGTTGGCAAGAAAGTAGCGGTAGCAGAGATATCTTGTTCATGTATGCCAAATACAAGTAAATCAAAATAATATTTATGTCGGTTGCATACCATAAAAACAGGAAGCGCAAAAATAACATGTTTTTCTCTCGATTATTAACTAACTGGTTTATGTAATCATTAAACCACTAGCAGAGCACGTCAGTGTGAAAGTCAGCGCTGCACTGCACAGTTTTTTTTCCGCGCATCACACAGCGCTGTTCAAACGAAACACGATACGGAACAACAACTCGAGCCTGGTTTAATGCACTCGCGTGACTTTTACAAACTCGCTGATCCCCAGCGACGCCTACTTGTGCCGTGCCACTTGGGCATCTCACAAGAGGTTAGCTAAGCAACGCAGCAATGAATCCAGTGTGGGGGGAATGGGGGCATTGCAATGGGGGATTGCTCCCTCCCACCCCTGAGATCCTGAAAATGTATATCTTATTGAGATTCATCACAGTGAATATAGAATTTTTTTTATTAATTGAAACTTCTATGAGAAAAACCGTAATGCAAGAATTTCTGCGACAATCGAAATACTGTACTGGGCACATTATTTACATGTGCAAGAACATGAGGATTTTTTTTACCCAATCTGCCATACAGGCTATCCAATTTAGATCGTATTAGCTTTGCGTTGAACTAAGACCCATTTTTAAGTGTCCTTGCTTATGAATATCTGGCAGTTCACCACCATCGATTTAAACAAACCTGAATCTGCTGATGACTTGACTGAATGGCAAAACCTGTCCAGAATTTGCTTGTATTTAAACGATGCTGAATTTTTTTTACTCCCCGAAGGCTGTGTGGGATGTGTAAAAAGATACTTAAAACATTTTTTATTGGAGAAACAAAATGGGAAGGCGATGTTTACTTGTTAATTTTGTTGCTTAAATTCTCCACAACGATGCTAATTATTGCGTGCACAATTTATATACTGTCACGGTGGGTTACACAGGCTACAAAACACAGTTGTATATTTGGGAAAATCAGTAATTTAAGCGGCTAATATATTTTCATAACTCTCTTGCCTCGGACAGCTGGGAAATGGGTATAATCTGTGTCATTGCAATATATGGAAAGCTTCACTGTTGAATCGTTTCCGAATGTCATGAGCTGTAAAAAAATTAATATGTAACATTAAATATAATTTAACCCACAGTCTTTCATTAAAGTCCACAGGGAGCTGGTGACTAATGTATTTTTTGGAAGTTATTGGATGCAAAGTTTGAATGCAAACCCAACAACTCAAGTGTGCCGTACTGTGAAATCAATAAGATGTTACCAGTGATGGCAGCTGTTGCGTGTAGGCCACCCACTTTGGGAGGGGAGAGAGCTGTGAGGGTTCTTAAACTGTCAAACGCAGTCATGAAGTAAAAAGGAGAGTAGTATGTACTGGCCTGCTGTCAATCCACTTAGCACGAAAGGAGTCAAACGTCCTAATTGCTCAATAATGTTGCATTATAATGTTTCATTAGGGGTGCTGCGGTGGCGAGATGTTAACTTCCTCGCCTGGTATGCAGGTCGTGGTTTCAATCCCGACCCTGACGCCTGTATATTTGGAGTTAGCATATTCTCCCCGTGATCGTGTGGATTTTTTCTCCAGGTCCTCTGGTTTTTCCCTCCACATATAAAAAACATGCTATTAGAGTATTTGGCTGATGTACACTTCTATATGATAAGCCACTTTGTTGAGCTATCATTTGTGTAAAAGAGCTGTGTAGCTCAGTGGGACTTACCTGGTAAAATATATATTTTGTTTAGTTGCAAGACGTCATTAAGAGCATTGTCTGCTTTGAAATAATATAAAAAAACACGGGTTTCAATAGCCCAAAAACTGCACAAGGCCTCAAAGCGCTTTACATTGAGCTTAAGTTATGATGAAAGCTTTTAAAAACAGGTGGGTTTTAAGACACGATTAAAAACGTGTAACAGAGTCAGATTCACTAATTGACCGAGGAAGGGAATTCCATAATCCCGGAGTCTGGCTGCAAAAATGTCTGTCTCCCATAGAACAAGGTCTGACCTTTCGAATAATGAATAGACCAGAATCAGCAGATCTAAGTTTCCACAGTGGAATATACATCTTAAGCAGATCGGTGAGATATTTAGGAGTGGACTCATTCGGGACCTTAAACGTGAGAATAATAATCTTAAAGTCGATCCTGTCTGTATTCTACAGGGAGCCAGTGCAGAGAGGAAATAATTTGTAGTATTGTCACACGATTGAGATCTCGATAAACCCTGGGCAGCTGAATTTTAAGAAATTTTAGGTGTAACTTAATTCGCAAGAAGACATTCAGTGATGCATATTAGTTGATCTCTGGTGGGAATGAGAGCAGAAAAAGGACACAAAGTGCCTCATATTTAAACTGAATATCAGCTGGCAGGACTGAGATGCCTCATCTTCACTTAAGACATAGATGTATTGAGTCCTAGACAACATTATCCCTCTTTCGTTTCACTTGATTTATTTTAGTTTCATAGTGCTACTCGATGTTTCATTTCCAAGACTTCTCTGCCTCAGGATTGTTATTATTGCTAATTACACTATTAATAAAATTTGTTCCTGGGTAGTAAGTGTTATTTCGTAATTGCTTATGCCTAAAAAGTATAGAAAATGGCTATTATTCCCCACAAACTTTACTTTTGTGACCAAGACAGTGATATTTTGAAATTTTCAATGAGAAAACTGGCGAATTTGCGTCTTGTTGTTCACATTAAGTGAGAAAAAAAACATATGAATCAAAATTTACATTTATTTATACTAAAGTAATACAAACATTACTACAAAAGATTTAGGAATAGTTTTTCGAGATTTACGATGATACTGTAAACCACTTTCACGAATCAGCCCCCAAATGTAGTCTCCCATCATGTTCTCGTTATACTGTCCTTGGTAGCGGCGTTCAAAGTCCAGTATATCTTGGTGGAAGCGCTCGCCTTGCTCCTCCAAGTATGCTCCCATACTCTCCTTGAATTTATCAAGATGAGCATCAAGGATATGGACTTTGAAGGACATCCTACAGCCCATTGTGCCATAGTTCTTCACCAGTCTCAACCAGCCCCACATCGTTTTCGACCTTGTGATTGCCCAGGAAGCCACGGACCACTGTGACAAAGCTCTTCCAAGCTGCTTTCTCTTTACTAGTGAGCTTCTTGGGGAATTCATTGCACTCCAATATCTTCTTTATCTGTGGTCCAACGAAGCCACCGGCTTTGACCTTTGCCTCAGACAGCTTAGGGAAGAAGTCTTGAAGGTACTTGAAAGCTGCCGACTTCTTATCTACAGCTCTGACAAATTGTTTCATAAGGCCTAATTTGATGTGCAGTGATGGCATCAGCACCTTCTGGGGGTCCACCAGTGGCTCCCACTTGACGTTGTTCCTCCCCACAGAAAACTGGGTCCGCTGTGGCCAGTCGTAGTGCGCCTTGGTGTCTAAATCTTTTGCAGTAATTGTTGTATTGCTTTAGTATAAATAAATGTAAATTTTGATTCATATGTTGTTTTTTTCTGACCTTATGTGAACGAAAATACACAAATTTGCCCGTTTTCTTATTGAAAATAGATACATTTCAAAATATCAATGTCCTGGTCACAAAAGCAAAGGTTGTGGGGAATAATAGCCATTTTCTGTACTTTTGAGGCATAAGCAATTAGGAAATAATACTTACTACCCAGGAACAAAAAGTAAATTGTTACACAGTGTTATTATCAAGATACAATGATAGGGCCTAAAACTAGTTAACAAATATTTGTTTAAAAGAGATCACTACATTGTACAATGCTTTCATGTGTATATATATATTTAAAAAAACTCTTCTATCCACTGGGTAATTTCATCTATATTTTTACAACATAATTAATTACTTTCATGATCTTCCGCAAATACTGAGTGTGTACACACGCACAGACAGAGTATGTGAAGCCTATAGCGGTTAACTGCCATTGCCTCCCCCACAGCCCACAGGAATGTTTCCTCCTCCACTGCAACCCCATGTCTTGTCTTAAAGCCTGTGGAAACGGCTTCTTTCGCATGGCTCATGTAGAGCAACCCGTACTAGGTAATAAATTATAAGCAACTGACCCATTCGATTGCTTTGTCTGAGAGTTGCCGAATGACAAACACACCATCTTCAAATGCATCGTCGCCAGTGGAAACACTAATCGGGCGAAACTGAAATCAAAACACTTCGCCGTTTAATTTTAGAATGGAGGAAACAACTATTTTATGAGCGTCCCCTGCTCGACAAGTATTGTACTCGTAAACTTTTGTCCCATTAAGTCATAGCAACGTGGACTCCACTACGAGATGCAGCGGTTGTACCTTTTGGCAGCGAAATACAGACGGTATTGCATGCATACACATTGTTACCTCCGAACGCCTAACCACATCCACGCCTCCCCTGACAGGGTTCACGGTCTCTAGGAAGGGAGAGCCCAGATTTTCCCACAAGCGGCTGGGATGCTATCATCTCTCCTGCTCGCTCCGCAAAAAATGCACTGCGACTTGGCTCCACTGATGCGTGTTCACTGTAGACACAGTATATAAATTTGCGTAAACAAGACAACAGGGCTTGCAGTGTGATTACTATGTTCATACAAGCATACTATTATTGTCCCTCAAAATTAAATATCCAAGCAATTCAGTGACAGAAGACCCATGGGAACAGAAAGACTTTTACATTAAATTGGGTGAAGCGAATTGTGGGGAAATCCCACACAAATGCTTGGACCTTCTGTAGGGTGAAACGTAATTTGCTTGCATTGTGCAAAAACATTGCACTGATTATTATACAACGATTTAAGGTGCATGTCCAATGACATACAATGACTTAATGTAATGCTCTATATTCATTAAAATTACATGTTTTGCAACTAACATTTGTGATTTATGCAATAAAGGGTTATACAATTATAAGCAGCGACACTTTTTATGTTGAAGGCACATTTTTTATCCCAGTTGACATCTAAAAGTTGTAAATTTCAACTGAATTGGTTTTTTTTGGCACACACAGTCAACACTGGGAGGATATAGGTTATGTGGAGCCTAAAAAGAAAAACTTGTTAAACTATTTGCTTTCAAAGCATTTTCATGTGGAAAATCCGTGACTTAAACCGTGTATTCTTCACAGCGAAATTAAAAACTCCACTCGAGTTGAAAACGGCTCATCATCTGGGTGCAATTTTCACCAAGAAAGCCACTGGTGTCTGACAAGCCCTGGCAGTGGCGTTTGCGTTAAATTGCCGCATGCTCGCATGAAACCAAAGCAGTCAGTTCCAGCACAAAATGGGTTCAAAATCACGTGTGAAGTTAATCGCAGCCCCGCTTGTGCAGCACTCCGGCAGTGTCAGTGCAATGCGTGATGCTGTAACCGACACCATCGTTCTGCATGGCTCTACTTTTCTTTGATCATCATCATCAGCCATGATTAATTCACTGCTGGATGAAGGCCTACCAAAGCATCTTTCAGTCCTGTGATGTAACAATCCATGTGGCACCTGCACAGTAGCTGATTGCATCGCCCCATCTCCATGGAAGAGAGTCTTGGGCGAATTCTCTCGATTGGCTAACGTTGTGCCATTCGTTTGACAACTCGCCATTGTCGACGAGTCCTATACATAGCCACTTTTAGTTTTCTAGAGTGGTGTCTTTAACCTGCGTATGTTTTCTCATCACATGGATTCCTCTTTGTGTCTCGATAAATGTAACTAAAAGCTTTGGTTTTTATTGAAAATCACATATACACATGAACCAGAATTGAAAACATTGCTACCAAAAGTACTGAGGGTACAAAAAGTTGTGTGAATTAGTTATACACAGTTCAATTAAAATCATGGTTTAGTCGACAGAAAAACAAACAAGTGCAATAAATGTGTACGAACAACTCAAAATATCAGACAGTAAAAAACAATTTCTGACATGGCTGTAACCCATGGCAATCGCAACAAAATGTAATTGCAATTCATCATAAATAATACATTTATATCAAGGCCATGCCAAAAATGAATATAAAGAACATTGAATTTAAGACGTCATACATTGTGCAGGGGAATATTCAAGTTGCCTACCTACAAATGACACACATGCATGACTGTGTTAATTCATTATTAAGAGGTCAGATGGATTATTTGCAATACATTTTGAGTATAAAACCATAAAGAAACTTTGTCCACCAATACGTCAATGCTGGATGAAGAGCTCCTCATGCTGTGTGAGCCGTGGGAATTATTTCACCATACTTCACCACACCCACTCAGTGTAAGTTCGTCAATTTGGGGTGATGATTGGTTCAGATATGACTTACCACTTATGCAAGATGCGGTCAGAAACAAAACTGAAGTCATTGAGTTCATAGCATGTTGCGCTAACCACTGTGCCACTAGCCCCACCCTTTGCATGATATACTCGTCCAAAAATAACTAAATAATAAAACGAGCAGATGCTGAAGTGGGTCTCCTAGGTAGGCTAATGAGCTTTTGTCTAGGTCTACAAATGGACACTTTCTTGGTTATTTCATACACAACTTCTGTTTTACAATAGTTTCGTTTTCTCTCTAGCCAGTGCCAGTTGGCCCGATGACCTTTGCCAAGAGCACAGTCCTTGTGGATGTACACGCAGCTGCAAGCTGTGCCTCCACTGACGCTTAGTCCAATGGTCAAGCCACCCTCGATGTTTTTTGTTTAACGTTGCCAACCTTGGCTATGGAGCCAGTCTGTATATACAGATGTTGGCTTTTAAGAAACAAGGCCGCAGCCAAAATCTCAGATTCTCCTTTATGAATAAGTGAGCATAAATATACAAAAGGTCACAATCTAATATTTCTCCAATATATTACGTGAAAAAACTCTGCATGTTGAAACTTGGGCCTTTCATTTGTACCTTGCTATATTACTTGCATTGCATAACACCGTTGCCAAAATTATGGAAATTGTTTTGTTCAACAGCCCTCTGAACTGCTATAACTGTACAATCCATGGCTGATGAAGCTGAAGTGTAAATGCATGTCTCTGCATGCCCTTACTTGACACCAGTGGGGAGTGTTAGTGTAACGTTTAGCGCGCTGCACCATGAACCCAGCGACCCGAGTTCGAATCCGCTCGTGGCCAACATCAGTGACGATTATCTGAATTGATCATGGGCCTCCCCTAGGTTGACTCAGCCTCAAGTAAGTACCTGGTGCAGTGTGTAAACGTCGCTACGAGGGAACAGAGGCAGCCAAGCGTGGTGCTGTGCCAACCTTCATAGGTGCTCGCTAACAGCACTTGCCCCAATAGTCTGTTAAAAGCTATACGGGGGATCTTTGTCTTTCCTTGTCACCAGGTGGCTGAGCAAAGACTCAGCCCGAACAAACAACAATCTGGTGTGGACACTACGCGGTGGGGCCACTGTCAAATAATAAATTAGTAACCGACCCGCTAAAAATCGTGCGACTTGGAGTCAGTCTCCCATTAGTCAACTGACCACTGGGGTGGGTCGATCTGGAGTGATCAGAAGCATGACCAAGTGTCTCCCCATCAAATTTGGAGGGT
The DNA here is from genome assembly GCA_014621495.2 of Entosphenus tridentatus. NCBI lineage: Eukaryota > Metazoa > Chordata > Hyperoartia > Petromyzontiformes > Petromyzontidae > Entosphenus > Entosphenus tridentatus. The sequence goes on from CM025636.2 coordinate 8,638,769, forward strand.
GGCTCTCTGGGGCCATTCAAGTTAAAAGCTGGCCCGCGCCGCAGTTCAATCACCAGTGAGACTTGGGGAATGTCAATCTATACGCTGCCAGTCAGCGCTTCCTACGGCCTCGTGTTATCTTCTTTGCCATCTCATCGTGAGTTGAGAAGACAATAGCTCCACAAAACCGTGCTAGCGATCACAGTGGTTGGCACATCACTTAAAACTATTTTCAAGTCCAGAACTTTATTTTCTCTAAACCAAAAAATGCTTATGGTTACATATAAACTTTTGACATAATGGATATGCGACATAAAGAAATGGACATTGAGGTGCCTAATTTAATATAAGTTGTGAATATGGCATTGAAATGGGCGATATTAAATGCATAACAGAATGCTGTTCTACCAAATAGGTTCCAGGCATGAGAATGTTTATGTGATCTGTTAATATCACACTTGTAATACTAATCATACGAAGCCGAACTTGGCTCTTGTCCTGTATTAATATGAGATCTGCAGCAAACCATAGCTGTCAGAAACAGTTTTAGGGTAAATATATCATCAAATACAAATCCCAAACCTGAGGCTATGAAGATATAAAATTGGTACATTCTTCAGCAAATGACTTGCACACCATGCACGGGCATGTACGTACTGTCTCCTGCATACAATACAAAATACATGATGCACGTGTAATGAGGCGACTTCCGAGACACGACTTGTAGAGGGTTCCTTGTTTATTTCTCGACACTTTACGGACAGGGTCACGGAGTAACATACACACTGGGCTACGAATAGCTCATCCACCCATACAGCCACATCGGCGACGTACAACTATATAACTGTCTGACTATATAGCGACGACAACGATGAGGACCATACAGCGGATCGGCTATGCAGCGGCGACGATGATGAAGAGATGGCAGCTAAGACAGCGACAGCAGCCAGCACCCGAACCCCCACGACAGCCCCGAACTCCCGGTTACCTCTCCCTAATATATCCACCATCGTGGCTAAGCCCCACCTCTGGCCACGCCCCACGTCTGGAACTCTCCTGCTGGTTCCAGGAGCTTCCCGATTGATCCCCGCCTTGACCCTTGGCCCAGTTACGCCCCCTTATGGTTGGCCGTTGTATAGCGCACACATAACCGTAGTTAGCCCCATGGTCAACAGATGGCACCGTGTCACTACACATGTATATACTCAATACCACACTGCACTATGAACCTAATGACCTGAATTTTATTCCCAGCCATGGCATGGGGAAGTATGGTCGACAAACGCTCACGACCGACACAACATGGGGAGGCCTTCATCCAGCAGTGGATTGACCAAAGGGTGTATGTTCATCATCATAAGCCAATGTCTCTCCACTGCTAGATGAAGGCTTCACCATGCAGGCACCGTCGTCCATGGATGAGTGCTGCTTTACATCCATTTCACTCCGGCGCACAAAATAATCTCATCGCTCAATCTCGTACATATGTATGTTGAACTTCTATCACATCGTATGTAGCCAACTGTGCTAGTTGGAGGTGCAGCGGAAGGACAACAAACTCAATACAAAAAGCGGTTCAAAATAAATTATCCATAATAGAGGTTTTTGGGTTAGATCGCGTAAATATATAAATGTGTCGTTAAAATCCGCTACCACCCGACACAGCCAACTAGTAAGGGTGGTCACGTAAACAGAACGTGCCAATTCGTCACTTGGACGCCTGTTCTGGCCCCTCGCATGTGCATTCGGCACAACGCAGTATTTTCAAGAATCTGGTTCATCAGTTTAATTTATATTTTTCATGTAGAACAGAATGAGAGGACATCGCTGCAGAACTCCACTTTCCTGAACCATATATTCACTGTTACGCTTTACAACCACCATTATACTAAAATACATTCACAAATAACGTTTTTAGAAAGTGCAAATTGACTTGTGAAAGTGTAAGCAAGAATACTACAGCTGTGGATAATTTAAACATTGTGAATCTAAAATATATATACAAAAACACCAACCATAGTTATATACTGTACAAATTAAAAGAAACCTATCTACACTTTTCGGGTGTACACAAGTTGTGGTCAACAAGACATTAAAAGGATGGACCCACCAATGTTGTGAATTTACTCTGAATAATAATGTCAATAATATATCCTCGAGAGCCTTACTGAATCTCAGGACTTTTTAAGGAGAGCCCTCAACTGGGAGGTTTGGGCCAATTCATTTTAAAGAGTATTTTGCATGCTTTGCAAAGTCCATTATTGTGTATCTAATAAAATCAAGAGAACGAGTGCATTAATCACGCATTCACATAACATGTACTGAGCTGCAAGCAACATCACATGACAAAGTACCTTTTTCCCATGCCTCATTGCATAAATGTTGGGAAAAGAGACTTCACTCGAAACTATAGAGGCAGCCTTGGCAGAATTCCACCAAGTTTTTTCTCAACTTCACAAAGGAGTCAGCACTTTTTATACAGCCATGAGCTATGGGGTTCTGATATCCATTAGCTCTTATTTAATGCGTTATTGCCAACACATTACAGTACATCCTGATGGTAATTAAAAAATTAAAGTTTTTATAGTTTCTCTAACCAGAACAAAGCTTGTTTAAACTCGTGTACATCGAGCACACTTCCATCTTATACTTCATTTGTATTCAATTGATTGGAATGTGGTAATATTTGACGGGGCCCTCCTCAACGCCAACATATTTTATGGCAAGTGCAAGATTGTTGGTATAACGCATGCCATGCTGTGGAGTTGCTTTAAGTTATCATGATAAAAATAAATCATGACATTTTAATACAATTGTTTGCATTTAAATAATTTCAAAACATTGTGTACGTCGACCCAAAAGGCATAATTTAAACCAGAGAAAGTGATTTCAAATGTCATATTGTAAATTGTACTTAAATTCAAATGTCCTTATATATGTGTGAAACAATACTGTGAGGAACTGGAGATCATTAATCTAGGTGTTGCATCCTTTTTTCCACGCATGAGCCTATGGAATACAAATTCAAGTCAATTGTTAGGGTGAAAGAGTGCCTGAATAATGTCTGTCTACTGCCTATTCATGACCGAGTGGAGATTGGGAGGGGGGGGGGCAAGAAAGCAGAGACGTGGGGAGCGGAGGGCAAGCAAATCCGTTGCATAATTGTATTTAACAATTTTATATTTTTATGTATTTAATAACCTCATTAATAGTCTAGGTTAAAGGTGGCACATCCTATGCGCAGCAGCAGGCAGCAAGGGTTGGTGGGGCGTGACTCAGTATCCAGCTCACCACAAGGCGCCTTGGTCTACATGTCTGCTGTCACGTACCGCCACTGAGAGAGCGAGCGGAAGGGGTGGGGGGGGACGCAGCCCGATGGCTGTGGCTTAGGGTTGCAGTGAGGAGGGAGGGGAATCCGACGGAAGGGTGCTGGGCTGTTGCGAGGTGGTGCGGGGGAGCAGAGACTGAGGGGTTGGCTGTACAGGAGGTTTGGCTGAGCGAATGAGGGAGGTGATCAGTAGATCAGTAGGGCATTTGGTTTCTTGTTCGGGCCCCTTTTGAACATGGCGGTTTAAATTCTGTCAACTATACACCACAACGGTGGGCAGACGCACCACCCCATGCCCCCCCCCCGACGCAGGGGCGAATAAACTGTTCAACTAATATACTCGGTGCAGTCTGCGGCGCACTCTTGCAGCGGTGTCTCTTACGTTATCATGCGCTACATTGCTCGACGCACTTTTAAGCTTTTTAAATGGGAACAAAAACATGTATGCTGTTTTTTATTCCTCTACAATTGTTTTTACGTTCGGCAGTCTCTCAAACTAGGAAGTGTATTTATTGAACAACTTACAAAAAGCAAGACCCTTTCTGGGAAAGAAAATGTATTACTATATGGTACTGTTAGCTCTGTGTATGCTTCACTTCAGTGTGAGCACTAATCATGTAGAATGTATTGACGAGGGAAGAAAAGGTCCTAACAATCTCCAAATTTCTCACCAGGAGCCACATGAAGCCAACCAGAATTTCTGTGGAATTTGGCATCCGGCATAAAATTGGCATTTGTATGTTCCAGAAAGCCTACAAGGTGTCTTTATTGAACCTTAAATTCAAGGAAAATTTACTCTCCAAAATTGCTCACTGGGGTCCGAGACCCAGGATCCCTGTGCCATTCACAACAAACGGTTTTGCGGAAAGTGCTGCCATCTGTAAGAGACCTCTCTTGTTCTCATGTGGATGCTCATTTCAAGAGACATATTAAGGCGGCACTGCCACCTGTTGACACCAAACGCATGCTTGTTTTGGAAGTGGGAGATTTTCAATCACAGAATTGTTTTTCAAGGGGCAGTGCCCATTGGTAAGAGAGATGCGAGTAATTGAGCTTGGAATCTGTGAGACTTGGCTGCCGTTCATCTTTTCCATACAACACAAACTTATTCCAGAACCAACGGGTGCTCACGAGAGCCAATTCACCGGATTGAGTGGAATGAGCATTCGTTTTTTGAATGTAATCTGCGACAAAACACTTCTTGATGCATCTAGATCTTTATTCTTTAAATCGAATTTTTTTATATCGTTATTTTTGTCACGCGAACATGTCCTCGTAAGGGGCCACCTATTTAGTAAGTACGCATGGAGGAGGGAGGGGGGTTAACCCAAATTCGTACGCTTGCCTATGGGGGGTCTACTGACAATGTACGTACGCATAGGAAACTGGGGGGGGGGGTGAAGTTGAATGATGCTAAGAGGCAATGCTTGAAATATTTACATCCTCACTTATTTATCTGAAGTGGTTCAAACTAAAGTCCATCTGAAAGTCATTGTGGAAATCAACTTTGGCTGTGTATTAATGGAAAGCCCAATTCCAGCTTACGGCTTAGCTTTTTTTTTTAAGTCATTTGAGTTTGTCGAATGTAATTGTAGCTTTGATCACTAGCAGTTAATCCATAACTGGTCTTTAATTGAAGCATCACAATCAAATTTCATTGAGTGACTGTCATGCCATCAACGATATAGTACGCTCCACGCAAGTGTGCACATCTAGTTTCCACGGTTATTACCACCAGCATACCTAGCCGTTATGTAAAATTGATTGAACTCAATTGCATTGTGAGCATTGATTGCACTAGACTTGCGTTACATTAATTGGAGGCTTCCATTGTGCAGTGTATTTATCAGGCCCTTCGAGAAGGGGAGAGAGAAAAAAGGAGAAACGGTAGAGAAGCTTGGCCCTTGCCCAGCCACTTACCCCCAACAACATGCAAGCTCCTACATGTGGCCTCTTAGCCAATTAATTTACAAAACCTTTTGTGCAAGATTCCAAATAGCAGAGCAAGGAGAAAAGAAACCCCTCTTGTACCAAGTGCACCTAATTAAAGGGCACAGGAAATTACTTCCGGGCCAAGTCGCAATAGGAAATTCTACAGGTAGCATATAATGGATTTGAATGATGTGCGTTTTGTTAATTATAAAGGTTAGAATGGATGTTATTAAAGTAACATTTTGAAAGAGAACAGCCACCAGAAATAAGAAATGTTCCCTTCTTCCTTTATAGCCAATGTATCAAGTGTGTTTCTTTGTGTTAATAAAACATCTGGTTCCAAATAACAGCACTGCACTTTAAAAAAGAAACATGTATAATGGAATTAAAATGCAGTGTAATATCATATTAAGCAAGGCACTGTCAGTCAATTGAAGTTAAAATGTTATACGAGAACAAATGTTATGAATATAAATTGAACATGGGTATTTAGATAATATGAACAAAGTTTTGATGCTGAACAGGTAGGAGACCTGGACGAGTGAAACAGGTATGTATGGGTTTCTGAGTTATTTATTCGAAGAGATTATAATGGGGCAATTTTCAAATGACATTTACTCGTACATCATGCTGGAAGGCTTGTGTTGATTAATAAAAGCCCCAATGGCATTCAACATTTTAACATTTCAACTAAGTCAATTTATTGAGAACATTCCTGAGAATTTGCACGAATAAATATGTATTATTTATTTATTTCCCCATTGGAGAAATCCCAACACATTACAGCCACTATGTTCAAATCAGCAATTTTTTCCCATACACATAAGCTCACATGTGAACATATGTGGGATAATAACAACTTTGGAAGGACGTGCCACAGGACTTCCCAAAGCGAAATATTTTTCTTTCAATAAGCCACCCTACAGCTGAAGAAGCAAGCACTGTACAGTCATTGTTCTACTTTGTCTGATTTGCTGATGTCTCTTAAGAAAAGTCAAGTTGCAGATTCAAGTTTGTGTTTATGCTGATTCGTGAATTAATTGCACACGTACATATACAGGCAATTCCCGACTTGCGTATGCTCGACTTACGAACATCCACACTTCTATAACATATTTATTTTTTTAAAATGTTTTAACCATCTGACATGCGAACGCGAACCGACATAGTGCTGACTTGTACAGCAGCTGCAACTGCAGGTGGGCACTTAGTGCACATGCCGTTGAACATATACACGGGTGTGCCGACAGGGCGGAGGAACTAGGGCAAGGGTCACGGTAGACCTTGTGGGGAAGCCCCTGGAACCCTCTGGTGGGTTCGAGAAGGGAGGCACGGCTAGGGCGGAGCCAAGCCGCGTTGAGGGGAATATAAACAGCAGAGAGAGAGAGAGAGCTCCAGGCTGCCGGTTCTAAGAGTGGACTCGTCTCGTCGTCGTTGTCGTCATCGCCGCCTTCATCGCTGCAGCCTTCGCACGATCATTTTTCGGCCGGACAGTAGTTGGCTGTCTCGGTTGACGCCGTCGATGCAACGTGGACAGGGTCGTGTCTGGGCCAGGTCGTGTGGCAGCGTGGTCATGAGAAAGGAGGACAGTGCTTGCTGCGACTACCTCGTCTCCAACTGAGTGTGTGTGCGATGCACGCCACATGCACACACACACAAGCCTCGAGCAAGAAGGAAGAAGAGACATACGACGCTACATTTGGTGTCAGAAGTAGGGTATTAAAAAAACCCACCTGTAGTGTCATTGGGACGAGATATGACGAGACAATCATCCCTCTGACAGCCCTGGGACTCGGGATCACGGTTATGAAGCCCTTGGGCTGCTGGGCAGCGGAGGAGCCGTCGCAGATTGGCGGGACAGCTGCTACGCAAAATTTTGTGGGGTAAGCGGCTTCGCATCTGCGAGGGGAGAGCAGCTGGACATCAACGGCGGGAGCGGCTATGCAAGGAGGTGGGAGCAGCTACGCGACGACGGAGAGGGAGCGGCTGGGCGGCGATGGCGGGAGCGGCTACACAAGATGGCTGGAGCGGCTGAGTGTCGACGGCCGAGAATGGCTGAACGTTGACGGCGAAAACAGCTGTACGTCAACAGGGAGAGAACGGCCGAGCGTCAATGATGAGAGTAGCTATTCCAGGTGGCGAGAGCAGCTGAGCGTCGACAGAGAGAGGCTGCACGTCAACGTAGAGAGAGCAACTGCCCCCCGACGAAGAGAGAGAACGGTGGTAGCACATGAACGGAGAGAGCAGGAGCTGCAAGTCAACGGGGAGAGCGGCTGAGATTTTCCTGTGGTCAAGCACCGACCAAGCAGCATGGCGGAGGACCGCCATGTGGAGAGGGGCGCGGGCCAGCATGAGGCGCGTACCCCACGGGATGGTATAGAGGAGAATGGGGAAAACCAAGTGGGAGCTTCCATCGCAGCGGGAGTAAGGGGCTCCGGATGGGGGGACCACACACATGGTGGGTGCCATTTTGTCACCGGAGAACCTGCTGTGGCCGGCGGGTGCCATTTTGAGGCGAGCATGGAAGCACGCGGAGGAGGTGCGAAAAGTGACGGAGCTGAGAGAAGCTGCTCCTGATCTGGCATGGGAGGCTCACACAAGATTTCTCCAGAGGGTGCAGATGCAGGATGAGACGCCATACGCCTTCCGGGCAGCGCTGCTGGCGCTGGGACGTGAGGCATACTCACTTTTGGGTGAGGGGGACGCTCGAACTTTGAGTGGCGGAGAGGCTGCAGGAGCTGGCAATAAAATTGAGGGTTGCCCTGCCCTCTGCCATCAGCACGGACATTTCATCCTCAAGGGTAGCCAGAAAGATACAGGTCTTCGAGGAGAAACAGCAGCGGGCAAGGTGGGAGACCGTGACATAGAGCCTGCAAGATATGGTGGCAGCGGTGGGAGACCAGGGGGCTCAAGCAACAACATTCCCGCGGGAGGACCCGCGGCGGGGACAGCTCCCTCTGCCCTGGGGACCCACGCCCAAGTGCTTCATGTGTAGTCGGTCGGGCCACACTGCTGCGGAGTGTCGGGGTGATGAGTACCCACCTGCAAAGTCACCCGCGCTCGCCGACCTGCCGGCATAGTCAACTAAAGCCCCGCCAGACAGGGTCTCTGGGGCATACCGAGACCGCCAAGTGTGAGGTCTCGGGGACCGGATCCGAGCGGCCGCTGCTGAGCATTGAGGGGCCACGCCCTTTGAACCGAGGACTCCGTCTCCATCGTCTCTTGGTCCTCTGGGTTCCAGAAGTGCAGAACCCCGCTGAGACGGGGGTGACCGGCTCCATGGACCGGATCATGTGAGTTATGTCCCGGGATGGGGGGACTCTCCATTGCACTGAGAGGGGATCCAAGGGTGAGGGGGTGTTGGGGCTAATGGGCTGGGTAAAAAATAAATTGAAGTGGTGTGTCGGTTGCGGGGGGGGGGCGCCGTGCTGTGTGTGGGGTGTCGCAGATTCACAGATGAGGGCCTGTGTGAGAGTTGCCGATTCGTGAGATCCGGGGTGTCGCATTGGGGTGTTGGTTTGTTATCGGGGGGGCACCGGGGAGTTGTGAGATGTGTTGTTGATTGCGGGGGACGCCGCAATGGTAACGGGATTGTGGGGATGATTTTTCTTTTTTCTCTCATTGATGTTAAGTGCCCACCTGCAGTTGCAGCTGCTGTACAACAGTCAGCGATATGTCACTACATGACCCGCCCTCCGTTAAAAAAACAGCCGTCCTGGCTGTCAATACAGCAGCAGCAACCGTCCTGGCTGTCAATACAGCAGCAGCAGCAACCGGTTGCAG
>CM025636.2:8648190-8664315 GCA_014621495.2 Entosphenus tridentatus
CGGTTGCTGCTGCAGCTGCAACCGGTTGCTGCTGCTGCTGTATTGACAGCCAGGACGGCTGTTTTTTTTACGGAGGGCGGGTCATGTAGTGACATATCGCTGACTGTTGTACAGAAGCTGCAACTGCAGGTGGGCACTTAGCGCACACGCCGTTGAGCATATATGCCGGTGTGCCGGCAGGGCGGAGGAACTGGGGCATGGGTCACAGTAGACCTCGTGGGGAAACCTCTGAAACCTCTGGTGGGTTCGAGAAGAGAGGCGCGGCTAGGGTGGAGCTAAGCCACTCTGAGGGAAATATAAGCAGCAGAGAGCGAGAGTTCCAGGCTGCCAGTTCTGGGAGTGGTCTCGTCATCGATATCATCTAAAGAAGCATGTTTTTAGCGTATTGTACCTACCTAATGGGATATATGGCGCAGATACTCTATATTAGTGCCAAATTTCTACTTTCTTTCCTAAAAGAATGTCATATATATCAATATATGACATCAATATCTTTCACGTAAAAATATTTTTTAAAAATTAGCACAGTTAGCTATGTATGTTACGAAAGAAGTTCAACATACTTACAAACGCCAAATAAGCAATTGTCAAGTTTTCACTGTTCCATAACTTAAAACTCGAACGTAGGCCATAAGACATTCCAGCCCTTTAACCTCACCAAGGCATTGAGAATGAGCGATAGAGCCATACCTGAGATGTGATATGTAGTTAATTTACCACGATATACATATTTTAAACTGGAATCACAATCCCACAAATACAACCAGCTGCCATGAGTACAGTGAAAGCCACAGATGTGCAAATGAAAAAAATAAAAAATAATTGTACAGCTAACAAACAAATCTCAGTGTTTATTTACACAAGCATGTATTTGTATAAGTAAATATATAGCTGGCATGTTTTCAAATTACAGGGGCAATGTTTTTCAAAAACATGTTTTTTTCTGTTTCCATGAATAATATAGGTTAATAATATTGTGTTCGCTTTATTCTTATGAAACGCAAGTGGGCTTTGGCAGAAGGGACAATGTCGGCCAAAGGTGCCTGAAATGGCTTCTAAGGCAGATATAGAGCTAAGAAACCTGTTCGTATGCAGGTGCTCGAGGGATGGCTACATCACAGGATCGTCAGAGGTGGTGACAGCTTGAAGCCATCATCCAGCATTGAATTGGTGATTATCATGCAAGTCACTCAGCTTGATGATACACTCACCCACGACTGTACCACACTGTGGAGCTCACAGAGCCAGCCTGTGCTCTGACCAAGAATAAAATGTACCAGCTCTGTGAAGCTCATTTAATCGGTAAATAAATAACCCCACCAAAGTTACAATAACTTGACAGGGCAATAAACTCGAGGCCTGTTCCACAAAGACTATCAGGCCATTTAATGTCACTGTCATTGGTCTTAAATAATCACAAAACATGTGCAGTGTTTGCACATGTATTTAAGTATAACATGGTACATTATAGAGAAATCAGAATATGTATTTATTCTGGAAGAATCCGATAAGCTATAAAGCGATTTTCACAGATGTCTAGTATTATGTTAATTCCACTGTTGTAAAAAAATATATTCTGAAACAGAAGCATCTTCAGATCATTCTAAGTTTCAAATTCTCAAGCGGCTTAAAGGTGAGCCTGCCCAGGCTTTACTGACGACCGCAAGGACCTGCTGACACAGCTGTCAAAAGGTTACCCAAAGACTTCTACCAAGAAACCTTTTTTCCTCCCTTAACATCTTAGATCTTTCTTAGTGCTGGCTACAACCACATTTACCAATGTGATTTGTAACTTTTATCCTAACCTGTGTGTCAATAGTTACATTTTAACGTACAATCCTATTGAGGGTCTTAGTGTGGTCTGCGACTTTTTTGTTGTCGTTTTGCTGTTTTGCCAAACACGTACCAAACCCTGGACTGGTCGGAGCACGAAGTACTGAAGGCCTTGCCGATGGCTTTAAATAACGAGGCCCTCGCCATTTTTAGGGCGATACCACTGGAGCGGAGGACTATGCTCCAAACTGCCTGTCACGAGATGGCGGAGGTCTTCCTCCTGCTATCAAACGCAAATAATACATTTTAAAGTGCAGACGGGAGGAAGCCGAGTCACCCTTATCCTACCGCAAAGCCCTGATCGCGCTCAGCCAAGAAGAATATCCTCGCTTGGACGAGGCAGCGCGAGACTCCTTGGTCATGGAGAAAATGCTGCCATTGGTCCAGGAGATGGCCATGGTGCTCCCTGTAGTGGAGGAGGCGGTACAGACCTTGTGGGTGGCCTGGGGTCTGCGGGCTCAGGAGGAGATGAGCCGCCGGACTCGGTTGGTGGCTCGGGTAGAGTAGAGCCCCGACTCCATCAGCTGCACCTCCTGCCAAGGCTGCCGGGAGAGGAGTGTCGTCGGCAGAGGCTTACTCACCACGGTAGCAATGGAGGACAGTGGGGGTCCATGAAAAGAGGTGTGGGGTAGGGGGAGGGCGAGCGCTGCTTGGTGTCGTAGTACCCGGCAGATATGATAGACGACAACCAATACAAAGCAGTACACCAGTCACATGGTTAATAGCGACTTGGTTGAAAATTGCTGTGTGTGACATATGTGCTGTTGCATTTTACAGATTACCACAATAAATGTGTTTGCCCTCAATTTGGAACACCTGCCCGCATCCTTTATTTTGAGTGTACAACATATTTTGGCAAGCTTGGCAGGAAACTTTCTCAGGGTTCACTGATGGGAATCAACTCTTCCAACGAGACGGACCAAGGAACTGGACGGGCACCAAATGTAAAGACAGTCATGCAAGGATCGAAATGGTCTTCACATAATGGCACTGGAACAGCTGCAGGATAAGGCCAGTGCTGCTTTGAATCAGCTGCAGAGAGCCCAGCTCATGGAAACATGCAGATATTTGAAGTGTTTCCATGATGACGAGACTGGTGAAGATAAAAAAAGACGGGCTTTAATTCGTATGGCAGAAAGAGTACTCGATAAAGTTGAAGACCAAGAAGAAGATTATGAGGCCTGTGCATATGTTCAAAACCTGCTGTCTTTCATTGAAAAAATACAGCAGAAAGACAAAGACAGCAAAGGGAACAGGCCAAACACTGCCACCATCAAACTATCTGAAGATTCACAATAAAAATCCAGAAAAAACCCTTTAGAAAAATAAAACCTCAAGTGAAGGTGGAACAAAAACCACAGCAACATTTTATCGCGTACGAATGGCTAGACCAGGAAATGTGCCAGAAGTCACAATACGGAGAAAATTCTTGATCTGCGGGAAAATCGACGCAGGAATCTGTAAGGGCCATGCTGAGTCTGACATCATGGAGGCAGTAATCAAAGCAATCAGTCCTGGTCTGGATTTGAGGGACATGCTAGAAATAAACACTGATATGACTATTTACAAGTTTTAAAACATTTTGAAGGGACTCTATAGATAAGAAAGCACATCTGATCTCTATCATAAGTTGCTGAACATCTCTAAATTTTGTTCCGTGTGATCGAATTAAAGGACAGACTATTATTTGCATATAAGGAAAAAGACGCTGATGACCAGTACAATCCAGATTTAGTACGCAGGAAATTCCTGAGGTCGATTGGCACAGGATTGCTCAGTGACACTATACAATTCCAAATAAAGCTCCGTCTGGATTGCATCAATGTCACTGATGAGATGCTGATTGAAAAAGTCAATGAAGCAGCCAGCTTGGAACTTGAGAGACAAAACAAGCTCAAACATAATTTGGCTACCAAAACGACTAACATGAATGAACTACATGCTGACCTGAAGGGTAGTTGGGAAGGATGTCAGCAGGACTCACAGGGACCATCTAAGGTGGTTACATCACCAATACAACCATCCAACAAAGGAAATGCGAGAACCAAAACATAAAAGGGCAACAAGACGTCAGCAACTGAAAGGCCATCTCGAGATGGGATTGAAAAGATGGTAAGTGAGTTAAAGGCTGAAGTTGCAGAGATCAGGAGGAAGTGGCAGGAGGATGTGACCCCAGACACCAAGCAAGGATACTGGAAACAACCAGCCCAAGACAGAGCAATGCGACCAAGAGGCTGTAGAATATGCCAAGAGGCTAGAGTAGGTAATACATGTGTGGTGGCATAGAATAGTAATGTAGCAGCTGAGCGCTGGCTGCTGGCAAGGAAGGGGATCTGCGGCTTATGGCAGCCCTGACATCAGCAGGCTAGGTTATACACCATAGGGGGATCTAGGAGAAAGGTCACAGAAGGGGCGTGGCTGGGGGTGGAGCCAGGCCACGCTGACAGTATAAGGGCCCCTGTAGGGGACCTCGGGGCGGTCGTATGGAGTGGGATCCCCGTCGTGATGCTGAAGTCTTCACCATTCTTATCATCAATCTTCTCGTCGTATTCACCACCCTTCAATTCATCATCTCTGTCTTCACCATCTCGGGGCATCACCAGTCAGGCAGCCTACCAACTGTCCTGACTGGGGAAAGTCAGTGATCATAGACGGATTTATTATAAATTAACCCCGATGGTGCTTATTAATAAAGAAGTGCCTCCAACTCTAAGTTTCTCTGAGTTAGTCACTACATTTGGTGTCAGAAGTGCTAAAGAAAAACAAGAAATTCGTCATGTCAAAGTCGGCCAAGAGAAACAACCCACCGAGTGTCTTTTGGAGAAAAGGATGACGAGGATGTGATCCCCTCGACAGCCCCGGAATCCGGGACTCCAGTGATGCGTCCCGAGGCGGAGATGCCTGCAGAGCAGCAGGAGAGGGACGCTGGCCCCTTGCAGCTGCCGGTCGGAGAGGGGTGGCGTGACCTCACCGGGTGTCTTGCGGGTCTGCTCTCCGTTGCAGTGGAGCTGGTCATCCAGCTCGGGTCCGCAGCGCCTGTTGGAGATGCTGCAGCAAGCAAGCAGCAGGCGGACGGCTCGACTTTCGCCGCCGCATCAGCTCGGGAAACTGCGGAGCTCCCACTCGCGCGGGCGGCTGCCATTTTGTCCGCTGCGGCCGCATCGCAGCAAGCGACCGCCATTTTGTCGCCCGAGTGGGAAATTCTTCCCGCCAAATTTGAGTCACCATCGGCGGCTTCTGCGGCGACGCTGTCTCTGTGGAAGTGCCTGCCTACCGTCCATGAGTTTATGGCCGCGGGGGGCAACTGGACGGCTTTCCAGCGCCGCTTCAAAGCATCTTATGCCCTAGTCGGGTGGTCGAACGAGGAGGCGCTACGAGGTCTGCCCACGGCGCTGGACGACGACTCCCTGGCAGCGTTCGAGGCCATCCCCGATTTTGATTGACGAAATTTTCTAATTACGATTGTTCATATAAATGCTTTAAATTAAAGTGCTAAATCTGTGCATGTTGAATACGGTCTCACGATATGCACTGTTGTCCATATGCGTGCATTGTTATAGCATTGCAGTCTATATGTGTGTCTTACCGTTTTTCAAACTGTACAGTACTTAATGATCGCAAACACGACAGTGAAACGCCTTACACGTATCGTGTTCTAAATGTTATTTCACGGCTTTGCAATCGGCATAATTCTTATTGCAATTGTAATATCTGTGATGCGTGCTATCAACCTTTCATTATGTACACTGTTGTGTAGTAATGCGCATGCTTTCATTTATTGTGTAGTGACATTGAAAGAGTCACAGTAGCGCATGGCCGAGGGCGGAGCCTGGCCAGCCTGGGGAGAATAAAAGGCGAGCTCCGACTCCCAGTCGAGGCCGGCTGCCATTGGGAATGGAACTCGTTATGCTGCTGTCGTCGTGGTCTTCGCTTCTTTAAGCTGTGGGTCTGGAAGCATGTTGGCTGTCCCGACCCGGTATGGAGTTATCCCCTATGGCTGTGAGAGCCGGAATAAACAAGAGGTATAACGTTTCCTACTAGTGTTGTAAGGACGAGGAGTTGACACAGGCTAAGTCATCATTACACTTACTACCCAGTTAAAAAAAATTGTGTTATATAATGAATTATCAATGGAGTTAATGATAAATTGGACCCATACACTCACGTGACTGCATAGTACGACATGCCCACCATGGGAGTAATCAATTCACGGCACAGGTTATCTATTCAGATTTGGATGGACGCTGTACAGGGGTTGAGCAGTGAGGTGTTGTGTAATGTGGGGTCCATTGGTTTGTATATGGTCATAATTACAGATGCACGAATGCTCCTCAGAACACTTTGAAGTAATGAATTTCACTTCAACATGTTAAAGAAGCGCTGCAAATGAACGGTTACAATGATGCACAAATCAACAGGGCATTGAATGCCAAAACTAAATCAAATAACACGAGCATTGAAACTGCCCAAGTAATAAAAATGATCAAAATACCGTACATTACACTTAGGCAACACAATGGCTGTGTCTCTAGGAGTGAAGGAGAAAGCCCCACTCACCACCCCTGCTTTAATGGGGTCCGCTATTGGCTCTCCTCCTTCCACTAGCCCTTTGATGTCCTCCTCGATCACATTAAAACCAATAATGGGATCTTCTGCAACCTTGGGGTTACTGGATACCAGCATTGGAATGAGAAAACACTGATTGGTCCCCATATTGCTGTTCAATCTGAAAGCCACCTCTATCCAGCCTGTGAATGGTATTTCTGTTTGGTTAACTGCCATTCCAGTAATTGTACCAGTTCCCAAGAGCTCTTCAACTGGTCTCACTATTGATTTAGGAAGATGCTCATTTCGCCATTCTTCATTTAGAAGACTGGCCTGAGATCCTGTGTCCCAAAAGGCAGAGGTTGATACATGGTCCAGTAAACACTTCACCATGCATCTTTTCCCAATTAACTTTAACAGTTGTTGTGGGTATAAACGTGGAGCGAGATTTCTCTTTTGGAGGCAACGCATTTATTACAATAAACGATAACAATCCCAATAGCCATAACAATTACGGCTATGGCCCCTGTAACACTATGGGGTACGGCCCCATCACCCAATAACCTAAGGGAGAGGTACAGCATCCCTTCTAGCGTGCCCAACAGACTCCGGGCTATGCTCTCACGGGTCCTCCGCTACGGGAGCTAGGGGAGGCTAGACTGACCCGACCTAGCCAGGATACGGGTCCCACCGCTGGTCCTCTGCAACCCGGCTCTGACAAGAGCCTTGGTTAAGGGTCCCAGGGTGCTGGTCAGTCTTCAGATGTCTTGAGTGGACGAACACTGCCGGTCCCGTTGAGAGGGCCTACACCGCCCTTAACCACAACTTCCCCCGAACCTTCCAGAAGTGTCTGGAAGGGTTGGGAATGAACCGTTTGCCCCTAGCCCCCAGCTACCACCCCTTGGGGGTCTGGAGTCTCTACCTCCCGTCACGGGGTACCCAGGGGAGGTGTTACCCCAGGTTAACCGCCACACCTCCCGCTCACTCTCTCGGCCGCCCCCTATCGACCTGTGAGGGTGGTGACCGTAAGAAGACCTACAGCGCCTTGGTATGGCGCCACCCATTTAGGCCTGAGAAAGCTCACCATGCCAATATTTGGGTTCCTCCACTCTGGTGTGTCATTTCATATTCTGTTTCCTTCTGCAATTTGTTGATTGCTCTGCCGATTACCTTGTGTTCTTGCCAGTGTTGTTTTTGGCAGGTATTCAAGCAGTACTCTACTGCGTGACAATCCTGGCACTTCCACAGTCTTACAACAACATCCTCTTCACATAAACAGTACTGACACCCTTGGGACCCTGGCGTGTAGGTTACTGCTGGTCCCCCTGCAGGAATCCTCGCCAGTTTGCCCTGCTGCTGTCGAGAGGCTCGACATCCATGGGCCAGGTGTCCCGGCTGGCCACATTTGAAACAATGGTTACAATTTGTAGTGACTAACTCGCAGACACTAAGAGTTGGAGGCACTTATTTATTAACAAGCACCATCGAGGTTAACACTTTTATAATAAGTTAGTTTATGATCAGCAACGTTACTCAGTCAGGACAGTTGGTAGGGTGCCTGACTGGTGATGCCCTGAGATGGTGAAGATGGAGACAACGATAAGAAGGATGATGAAGACGATGAGAAGAATGACAAGAAGAGAATGGTGGAGACTTCAGCAGCACGACGGGATCCCACTCCATACAACAGCCCGAGGTCCCCTACAGGGGCCCTTCTTATACTGTCAGCATGGCCTGGCCCCGCCCCCGGCCACGCTCCCTTTCTAGAACCTACCAGCAGGTTCTTGGTGTGCCCCTTCTGTGACCTTTCCCCTAGATCCCCCTGTGGTGTTTAACCTGGCCTGCTGACGTCAGGGCTCCTGTAAACCACAAATCCCCTTGCCTGCCAGCAGCCAGCACCATGCTGCTACATTACTATTCTATGCCACTATATCAGCACCCCCCCCAACCCCCCCCTCGTGGAAAAAAGAAATTGCCGTCCCGGCTGACATCAATCACCTATGTAGAGGGTAACTTCACAAATGTGCTAACACAACAAAGCTAACATGGTGAAATAACAAATTTTAGGCGAGAACCCTCAACAACGTACCCGAACCGCAAGGAAAGCGCAACAATTCCCAACATCCACTGGCGCGCCACCAGACGACGTCGGCGAAACACAGGACCGCTCAGGTTCCCGCGGTGCAGGCCCCCCCGGATCCTCCGGCACCCCGCGCAAGCAGCCACCCCGGCCCACCGCTGCAGGCTGACACATGCCTGGACGCAGCAGGCCACCTTTAGGAATGACAGGTCATCCTCTTCTGTGACGGGAAGAGAGATGCCCAACTCCTGGGCCAACGACAGCAGTCTCTCCAGCGCAGCTATGTATTAAGATGAAACTATATAATTATGTTAGCAATAGCAATAGTAGTAATTATTGTAATTATAGGTCTCGCACTAAGAGGTAACCACAAAGGTCGCTACGGCGCCATGACGAGCGGCGATGTAAGTAGCTCCTTTCATTGGTCAGAGGCTCCCCAACAGCCGCTCTGATTGGACGAGATATTTGCCCTCGTAGCTGGGCGCGACCATTTGAGATTTAAATTTCGATTTAAAGCTTTTTACTGCTAACCCTACTTCCTCCCTTTATTACTGCTAATCCTACATAATACACGAGCATAATATGACTTTGAGACCCCCCCCACCTCCTACACATTCCACAAGTAGTGACTAATCCCATATCTGCATTTCCCATAAATATTCAAAATTCCTCTGTTGATATGCAAATTACGTTGTCAAGGCGCCCTCCCTCATCTAACCCAGCATAAATATATGATGCCAAGCTTGGTGGTGTTCATTCAGACGCTGTCTTTCCGACAGACCTGTTCTTCACCCGAGGACGGCTGCTTGCGTTGTGGCCAAAACGTCGTGAGAATTGTATTTTATTATGTTTTATTTTTATTACTTTATTATTTCCCTTCTACGTGACTTTACCGAAAGAACCAAGAAGAAAAAAACATTCAAGATTTTTTAAAAAGGGGGGTTAAATAAACTCGGATTGATTATTGAAATGAAGTCAAAAACACATACGTTAAGATTGAAAGAACCTGGACCTGTTTTTTTCAAATAAAATCTTGAATTGTCACGCGAGACGAGTCTGTGTAGAAAATGTCAGCCCATTAGGCTTCGTAAATCCACAAATATTATGCGTTCACAGTTTCCAAAGAATATAAACTTAAAACTTTCGTGACTGCAGGAATTCATATTCTTTGGTACTTTCGGTAAATTCATGTAGATAGAAAAATAACAATGAAAATAAAGTGAATAAAAAAAGAATACAAATATAATAAAAATTATAAAAAACTAAAAAACATTCATGTAGACTGTAGCTTGGTTCTTACTCTTTGGTTGTTATTTTCTTCGGTAAAGTCACGTAGGTAAAAAATGAAAAATAAAAATGATAATAGAAATAAAATAATAATAAAGGAAAATAAATAAATTAAATCACGACGTTTCGGGGGCACCAAAAGTCTCCGTCTTCAGGTGGGACCATCACAGCTAAATTTACTGTATCAAGTGAGGAAAAAACCAAGAGACAAGCTCTTAAATACAAGTTAAGGGGAGGGGCTTATCTGAATGTGGTAGCCAGGGAATGGAACGGTGGGGGGGGGGGGCTAGAAGGGAGAGTACAATTGGTGCACCTAGGCCCAGGGTTACGGCCGATGTTGGCTGCTAAATCCACCTGGAACGGTGAGGGGGGGGGGCTGGAAGCTTGGTTCTTAATCGGAGTGAGTGTACTGGCAGTCTATAATGTAGACTGTAGCCTGGTTATTAAGTGTGGTGAGTGTACTGGCAGTCTATAGTGTAGACTGTAGTAATGATTATTAAGCTGACACCGAGACGAGTTGTGGCACTGCATGTTCCGTGCTTGACATTGGTGCTCTCTGACCCCAGGCCACATATGCCCCGTCCATTTCGTTGCACCGCAGGAGCTTTTGCTCTTGTGCCACGCCCATTTTGAAACCTTTAGAAACAGTTACCTGAGGTGACCATCTCCCTCTTTCCTCCTGAAGACGGTCGCTTGTGTTGGGATAGAAACGTCGTCGTTTCTGTTTTTATTTATATATTTTTTCTTTATTTTTTTCTTTATTTTTCATTATTTTTATTCTGACTTTTATTTTATTTTTTATTACTGAAGTAACCAAGAATAAGTCTACATTATAGACTGCCAGTACGCTCACTCAGGTTAAGAACCATTACTAGTCTCGACTATAGACTGCCAGTACACTCACCAAACTTAATAACCAGGCTACAGTCTACATTGTAGACTGCCAGTATGCTCACCGAGGTTAAGAACCAGGCTACAGTCGACATGAATGTTTTTAATTATTTTTATTAACTTTATTATATTTCTATTTATGTGACTTTACCGAAAGAACCAAAGAATAAGACACGGTAAGTTCAATGAAAGTGTGTAATAATAGTAAAAGTGTGTAAAAAAACAAAATTAGCCTCTGTTCCACTTTCATGTATTTAACAATCACCCTTCCACCTATGCATTATGCTAATGGTGCCTCACATTAAACTGATCAGCACACAGTTAATTTGAAGTGGCATTAGCGAGCAACTATTAAGTTGTAAATATTGTAACGTATTACTGAGTACATTTGAATTAAATATTGGGTATAAATGGCGCACAAACGTAACTTAACATTACTGTCTGCAGTACATCAGATGCCACCCATAACCGGAAAGCATATTATTCCCTAGTTAGGTTCAGTTATTAAGCTATAACAAAACGTATCTACAACTGGATAAAAACGTGTCCATCAAATTGGCATAGGAAAATAAAAATAAAACTTACAGGGATTGTCGAATATCAGAAACGTCATTTAGACTAGAGGAATCCGATTAGCTCTGAATCTCTTTTTGACAGATGTCCACTTAGGGGTGGGCCAGCAAGCTCCAACAACAAACAATTTCAGAAGTTGGTTTTGTGCTTTTGAAACATACTTTACCGGGTGGGTTTACGGGGTTACATTTTACGTCTGTAGTGTAATACCAATAACATTGTTCAATCTGCACATTTTAAAGCCGCAATTATGGGTGAACATTGCCTTCAAAAGAAAGTCAACTAAACAGCATCTCTTTACAAGATCCTCACTTTGATAGGTTGAGTTCTCTGCTCTTATCTCTTTGACCTGAATTTTCACCTCTAGTATTTACATTCCTGGAGCCAATTCCAGAGACATTGCATCTTTGGCCAAATATCTTTCTTTCTTCCCTTTCAATCATACCCCATTTGCAGTCGCATATAATACATTTACATGACACGTAATTTAACATAATTTAAGAAAAATAGTTGTTTAACTCGTCAATGTTTTTTTTATGAAACCCGTATTCCTGAAGCATACATACAATTTTTGATAAAGATGCTTTAATGACCACACTCAGTTGTCAGTGTTTTATTTTACATCACGTAATCGGTAAACCATGATGCGCTGCAGTTTTCACAGTGGGGGGGTGGGGGTAAATTGCTCA
The DNA here is from genome assembly GCA_014621495.2 of Entosphenus tridentatus. NCBI lineage: Eukaryota > Metazoa > Chordata > Hyperoartia > Petromyzontiformes > Petromyzontidae > Entosphenus > Entosphenus tridentatus. Next base: position 8,660,089 of record CM025636.2, read on the forward strand.
CTTCACATGTTCCTATTCTAGGCAGCCGTGCTGCCCTCGTGGGCCAATGCTGTCCTGTCAGGGGATGTCTGGAAAAAGAATCAACTTGATGGTGCGTATAACCCAAACACTCATGAGGCAGATCCTGCCTAATTTCTTGAAAAGGTCCCCTTTACTCAAGTGGTTGATGGTGGAATTTTGCTTTGCTATTTCAAAATATATACAATATTCCTCAATGTCACAACATTACAGTGTAAAATAATGAGTTGAAGGTTTATTTCGTTTCACAAGGCACGAACTAACATGACCAGGATAACCTCATGCAGAAAAGTGACCTGAAAATTCAGTGATCTGATTCAAATAAAAACTTCATTTATTTAAAGCAAGAGTGGGGAACGTCCGGCCCGCGGGCCGTATAAGGCCCGCGATATCATTTGGTGTGGCCCTGCCAAGGCAACCGCAGGCGGGACTCGAAATTCAATAAATCTAGGAGAAAACCTGGACAAGCAGTTGCGAGTAGCAACATCATCAATACCAGCTAACATCATCACATGCCTCGCCAAAGAGAAGCAGTTCCAGCCATCACATTAGGGGTGAGTTAATTAAATGTTTGACCAAATATAACAGGCTAATTTTTAAGTTGATAATTTTGTATGGCCCGCGAATGATGTTATAAATATCCAAATGGCCCTTGGCAGAAAAAAGGTTCCCCACTCCTCATTAAAGGAACCACAGTAATTGTTCACACCAGTTATGCAAATTATATAACACTAATACAGTACTATTTTTCGATTTAAAGCTTTCGTGACTGCAGGGATTCATCTTCTTAGTTCTTTCGGTAAAGTCACGTAGAAGGGAAGCAATAAAATAATAAAAATAAAGTACTAGTGTGTTAAATGAGTATATTGCGCATATATAATGTAGGCAATGTTTTTCATACGCACTTATGAAAATGGGCTCTTGACAAGCTCAGCGAGTTACTCTTTGGTTCATTCGGTAAAGTCATGTAGAAAGAGAAATTTTTTTTTTAAATAATATCATACGACGTTTCGATTGCAACACAAGCAATCATGATCAGGTACAAATGAAAGAGAAAACAAAACCTAGTAAACTTAGAAATATAATGTAATACAACACAGAGAGTCGGCTTACATAAGAGTCAGCACCCTACCTGGTTGATTATGTTCTTCCAAAGATTGCTAAATTAAGGAGATTAAACACAGAACAGGAGACACATAGACAGACACGTAATCAGAGAGAGACAACACAGAGACACACAGAGAGAGACAAACACATAGGCACACAGCTCAGTAAGATATAAGATATTGTAGTTCCTTTGTCATGCAGTCACAGATGGCTGCATGCAAGCGAAACTGGGCAGCAAGTGGGAGAGTAAGCAATGCTTGTAGTTGGTCATGGGTCCAGATTTTTATATTAAAACTATGGGAACTGTTGCATTTCTTTTTCACTATTTACTCAAGTGGCCCAACTTGCCGTATCATGATCCGCTTGCTCCCACAAGTCTTCACTGAGCTCGCCTAGCTGCTTTTTGGTCGACGTTTACTATATAATTGGCTGTTTTCAAGCAGAGTCCCATTATGGGGAACAGTAATGGAAAGAAATGGTTGGGTTTCACAACAAATGAACTCAAATGTAACGGTACATAATTATTAACTAATTTAATTCTTAGAAACGCAATTAAACTGTTTCTTAAGGTTCGTGATGCAAGTCCACTGTAAGAGAGTTCATTTGTCAAAGGACATTAATCAATCGGCATTTCATGGGCAATGTTATTATTGTCAACCTAGGCTACGGATATATTCCACTTGCGGGAAGGGTTTGGAAAAGTTATCGTGTTATGATTTAAAAAAAGAATGCAGTATTTGTAGTTCCTAAGAGTGTTTATTGCACAAAGTCTAATGTTCAAAATGTATTTAATCAATGCTGCATTGACGAATAACGAATTATTGAACTCTATGGCATTTGTAATCGTCGGGTTTTTAATCAGCTATGCTGCTTGTGATCCCCCTGCATCAAGGGGTCTCGTTCACTCGAGTTTTTCCTAATAAGCTTTGAGTTCACTGCATTCTCTCGCTGCCCACATGTGAGAGTGATTAGATGGTGTACAGAGCACGATTTAAGTCCGTTGCCTTCCTGTTGAAGTGGAATTTGTGCTACCAAATACATCTCAGTGATGCCTTCATGCAGATAAAAACCGCTCTAACCTGAGGATAACGTAATATTTACATTGTTTGCAATTTTAAAAGTGTAATTTCATTTCCTTATTCCGTTTAACCAACGAATGGAATTGGAAGTGTACAGTGTACGATATGCTAAATTATGTGTGTACATAAGTACACGTTTAATCGTAGATTCACATGCTGTAATGTTAGGCTGAACAATTTACCACTTGTGGAATGTGTTTGTTTAAAGCTGATTATACTTTCCATGTGTGACCTTGTTCTCCCTGTCTTTTCTGTCTTCCCCTTTCCATCCACCAGAAAATGATGTCATTACGACACATAATGTAACCACAGTCACATTCAAATATGTTTTAGAGCCGAGGTATAATTTGTGCTGGAACAAATTTTCAGTGCCTTGTTTACATTTAATATATTGTTGTATCTATAACTTTTAGGACTTGTAATGAGGTTTTGAATTTTAGGCAATTATTTTTCGATGAAAAAAGTATCCGTTATAAAGTGGGTATCCTCATTTTCAATTTGATTTGGGGGAACTATTAGTGGATACTACTCTCTGTATATATCCATGCAATTTTTTGTTCCAAACGGCAAAGCACAGATGAACATAGATAACACTGGTCAACACCCTTTTTCTGGCATAAGGTATTCCAACGGGTTTAATGTAATTTTGGGGTGCTGATTCCAAATCTGGCATCAGTTTTTGTCTATCACATCAGGTTTTTGAGATATCAAATATTGCATTTTCAATAAAAAAACGCAGATGAAAAATATTAAATAAATGTGGATATCTACATAAAATGATATTATAAACACACTATCCTAAAAATACAGCACCATATTTTAACACTAAAGCAGTCACTGACTCGCAACAACTTGCAATCATAAGTGACAGAGTTAATTTCGGGTAAATTCAATGAAAATGGGGTAATGCCGATAGCATAAAATGAGATGTGATAGAGCAAATCTGAGATCAGATTTGGAATCAGCACCCTGAAATTAGTCTAAAACAGCTGCAAAAGTCCAGGCCAGAAAAAAATGTTTTTTGTTGTTGACCAGTGTAATGGGTAACGCACTGCACTATCAACCTGGTGACCTGAGTTTGATTCCTGGCCATGGCTAACGTCAGTAGCGAGTGATATCTGAACAAGGCCCACTTCTTTGCGATTTAAAGCTTTCGTGACTGCAGGAATTCATCTTCTTGGTTTTTTCGGTAAAGTCACGTAGAAGGGGAGTAATAAAATAATAAAAATAATAAAACATAATTTGTGAGAATTATTTTATTATGTTTTATTATTTTTATTATTTTATTACTCCCCTTCTACGTGACTTTACCGAAAAAACCAAGAAGATGAAGGCCCACTTCACCAACTTGTACTGACCAGCATGGTGAAGTATGATAAAAGCAATCCCCATCACTGACATGGTGTAGGGATGCCTTCATCCAATAGTGGATTGATAGAAATGGCTGCAAACTAAACTAAACTAGCATAAAATTATGGTTGCTTACCCAGGAAAGCCTGATTGGCCGTGGACCACAACACGAATGGGGACGATAAATGTCGTATTTTAGCTGTACAGATGTATATATATGGCTAATAAGAGTGGATTACTTGATAACTAACTCATTTCAAATGGTTATCACACAATGCACTGTTATTGGCCACATTCAGATATTGGAACCGTTAAAGTTATGCCACTTCAGGTCAAATTTCGATTGAAAGCTTTCGTGACTGCAGGGATTCATCTTCTTGGTTCTTTCGGTAAAGTCACGTAGAAGGGAAATAATAAAATAATACAAATAAAACATAAAATACAATTCTTGTGAGAATAAAAATTTTACATAATAAAATACAATTCTTGTGAGAATTGTATTTTATTATGTTTTATTCTCTTGTGAGAATTGTATTTTATTATGTTTTATTTTTATTATTGTATTATTTCCCTTCTACGTGACTTTACCGAAAGAATCAAGAAGACCACTTCAGGTCGTACCACCAAGGGGCCGTCAATAAATGACGTCACGCGATTTTGGACGATTTTTTTG
>CM025636.2:8664415-8687437 GCA_014621495.2 Entosphenus tridentatus
TCTGGGCTCATGCATCGAATAACTCTCTCAGGAGAGTCCTGCCAAAGTTTTTGCTGTAGAGGGAAATGGTTGCTATCTATTTTGCAATTGAGTAATTTGCATGTATTTTTTTCTTATTTGGATCACGATGCCAGCACACGATGGAGTACTCTTGTAAATAACATGGGATTTTTAACAGTCACAGAAACAGACGGTGCATGATTATACATTTAACACTCGTGCAGTTTTAATCTGGGCAGCTGCTGGATTGTTGCTGTGAACCTCTGCATCAAGTGGTGGACGTGCTAGCACTGGGTCGTGTCATCGCCCCTTTTTCAACCTATTTGGATTGATTTACTGCTTCCTGGAAACCACTTCCTAGGACTCTTATCTGTGCAAATGATTCATCATAGGAATAATAAGCTGGAAAAAATAAAGCATTTTGTGTCGATATAGTTTGGAGCATGTAAAATAGGAAGAAGAGATTATTGGTTTATATAGAAGAGCAGATTCACTATAGTCCTATTAAGTGCATGCATGTGCAACCAGTATATAACGATGCACATTCTGATGTAGGGCCCAGCCTCCACCCAGAGGCCACTGGCCACCTATAGGTGTCCCACACGATCTGAAGCTGCTGTCACCACTTGCCAATGCGATGCTTAGTTTGTGAAGGGCACGGTTTCCCGCATTGAGTGTTGGCACATCGTAATGGTGTTTACGTATGAAAGAGCAGCTGTGTTTCTAAATTATATTTATATTTGAGCACAAAAATGTATTCAGTAAACAAAAATTTAAATAAGGCAAATCCGATTTAATTTAAACAGCGATTTTGCATTTGTTTTCTGTGTCATCAATGTCTCTGTAAAAACAAGTCTGTTCTTCTCTGTGGAAATGCAGGTCTACCTTTCTTATTTAAACAGTTGAACATTATGCACATTTTAGAATTCCATCCAAATTGGACCATGTGCACTGTTGTCTGGCTCTTGACAATGTGTTTTCTGATACCTGTTTGGCAGTTCTATTCATGGCGACACCTTGTTTGGCAATGGTGTAAATGTGTGAACCAGCTTTGCACAATTATCAAAACGCTTGTTACATGGAAAAACCAAAGAGGCTGGCCATGACGATAAAGTATCTTTGGCGAGTTGCAAAATTCAACTTCACTGATTAATTTCCTTGACTTGTATTGCTTTAAAACACAATCTAATGAAACAATCCAGTTAACGTGTCTAAATAAAAGTATCCGTTTAACCTTATCTTAACATCTTGTGGCATAACTTGTCCGTTTTATGGTTAAACTTGTAAAACTGCAGCAGCTAATTAATTGGACTGGCTTTGTTAAAATGCTATCAGATTCCACCGTGTGGTTTAGTGAAGTGTAATTTTATCAGGTGATCCGAACAGGAATAGGGTAAGCATTTAACTTACAGTATTTTAACTGATTCAAAATTGTTCTGGTTTGTGGCACATTGAATTGTCTCCATTGACCCTTTTGTGATCATCAACATTTGTTGTTCTGAAACATTAAAGCCCACTGTAACTCAATTTATAAAATGATAAAATACTATAATGGCGGTGTAAATGATACGCTACCTTTTCAATCGACCTCCACCCTGCCCCATCTGACTTACTGTTATTGACCCCCCTCCCACTTTGAACAAAGCCAGTGTCCTCGACTACAGCTGTTTGTGGAAGCTTGTTCCACTTATTGCTAAACCTTTTGGGAAAATGTTTATTTTCTAAATTGCTTGCAGCTCCTTGCTTCCCACATCTTTTGTTGGTTTACAACGAAGGAGATGTTTCCATGGCGTCGTTGACGTGCGGTGGGACTGTGCATCTCAGCTGACCTCGGACTCGCACCACCCGTTTGGAAATGTTAAAGCAGCTCACTTGCGGTATGGAACTTGCTGGTTGCCATAATGCTAGATGAGTGAGCATTTGGACTGCTTGGAAAATGCCCCAGGTTTGTTTGACGTTAGCAAAACTTAACAGCAATGACCCTGTCCCACCCTTCAAGCAGGCACCCAAAGTACAGTAAAACTCCAAAAATCCACGGTGGTGTGTGCAGAGGATTTCCTGGACCCTGCAAATCTGCGGCACACCACAAGGTTATTCCAAATTTCTGCACTTAAAACCGTGGATATTTGGAGTTAGAGATTTTATACAATTTTCAAAATAAATTTCCAAATGTGCAGTAATCCGCAATTTTTAAGCACGTGTTTTAAGCACAGATTTATGGGTGTTTCCAGAGACCCTTGTTTGTGGTGCAAATTACAGGATATGCGATTTTATTGTTGTAGTGTGGATTTTTGGAGCTGTACTGTACTGTAAGGATTTTTTGGAATTCACGGATGCCACGTTTTCCACACGCACTGTGGAACATTGCTGGCTCAGTTATAGAACAGAGCTAGAGCCACAAGCCCTTGTCCCCATGAGAGGCACGTTTGTAATACCGTGCCACACGCATTCAAGCAGGCTTACCTGGGAACTAGCCATCTTATTTTGCGTGGATATCGAGTGGCAACTATAAATCAGTGTCTAAGTTGTAAATCCAGCTCTTGGTTTCAAAGGACAAATGTGAAAAACTGGTGCCCTTGGAGAGAGCTCGCAGCGGACTTGAGTTCACAATGTTCCGCTGTTTGTTGTGGTGCACCGCAGTCACAATTGTGTGATTCTTTTAGAAATTGTGAAAATATAGTAATATTACTTTAGAGTTTTATGTTTCATTTATAAAATAATGTCAATGAAGGCGTCAACCATTCAAGTTACACCTCATGTGTTTCAGCCCTTTACTGAAAACCAGCTCAGATAGAGCAGTTCTTCAGGTGGTGGGGTAACTTACTTAACGTTTGTCATTTTGTACCCACAGAGTTCAACACATTATTACTTATATAAGTGTAGTGACATCGCGGGATGTCACTGTGTAATGCTGGCCCTAGAGAGGCACGGCGTGCGGTGTATTGACATCGCGGACACCACTAGGATGTGGGTGCAGTACCGGCCCTAGAGGGGCTCGGTGAGCACTGATCGATAGCGCTGGATGGCACCACGCTTGGCGTGCAGTGCCGGCCCCTACAGGATAGGGTGTGGAAGTGCCGGCCATGGAAATGGGGTTACTATAGGCCGTGGAACTCTGTTTGAACCCAGAAGACATGTAAGTCTACACAGGGGCCCCAAGTGAGGGCTAGGGGTGGTCACGTGTCAGGGTCAAGATCCTGCTCGAGGATTCTGGAAGGTGGTCGTGGCCAAGGGCGGAGCCAGCCACGCTGCAGAGGATATAAGCCGGGTCCCCCAGAGGGACCGGCGCTGTTGTTCATCCTGAAGAAACCTTCGTCTAAGTCCTACGTTCTACAAGTCTCCAACACGTGGACCTGGACCCGAGCTGTTGGTCCTGGTCCGTTGTAGCTAATTACGTTGTAATTAGTGTAGTTAATCTGGTGGTCACCACCATAGGTTGTTATTCTGTTAAGGGGAAGTTACCCCGTGTGTTGGTGTTAAATAAATGTGTTGCCTCCAAGAGTACGTTTGCGACTCCGTTGAACCTACTACATAAGTACTGTATATAAATGTGGTATTGCTAAAATTGAGTTCCTGCAGAAGCAGGCCTAGATAGCTATTTTTGCGTTTCTACTCTTTGAATTAAGTGCAGTATTGTTAAGTTTCATTGTACTGTTTAGTTCACTGAAACCGTAAACTCACAAAACCAACTGCAACCACACAAAATATTCTGCTTTTTTTTTACTTTTTAAAAATGACTTGTCTCCTTTGGTTGGAAGCTTTAATTTTGTAATTCAAATGCAATTAAAATGATTTAAGTTTTATTTTTGTAAGTCCATAATATAAAAATATTTGGCCTATACTATTTTTTATTTAATACTTTTAAAGAATTAAAATGATGTGCTACTTTACGCACTATCTTCAATAGGATTTCAAATAATGAAAACTATGAACATAGGATAAACTTATTTATGTAATGGAGAACATTCACAATGCTACGTAAGCATCTGTCATGGGAACAGCAAGTCATCGGTAATTAAATATAAATACCAAAGAAATCTCCAACTGTGAAAAAGGGTTTTTTCTCACGCCATTATAAATGTGAAAACATGCCATTGACAATTTTTTGTTAAAATATAACATGATATTTCCCACATCAATAGGGCCTTTTAAAATTACTGAGAAGTGCCTGGCACTGACGCTTAAACCCCTTTATGTGGTTTTGCTCAAACTAGTCCGAGCAAGATGGTCCATGCAGAGGCAGAAAATGTTTCGCTATCGACATTGTGTCACGTGGTGCACTGAAGACCTGGCGCACTGTATGACCCGGTTCTCCAGCACTACAGTGTAGGTACAAATTGGCTTTTTTTGTTTCAATCTCAGCTGAATTTACACTACAGAGTTCAATGTCGGAGGTTTACATGGTATAAGCCAGGTGGATGATTTCAAGCGTTCACACTAAAATCAACTCGTTGTTACGCAAACTTTGATTGGGAAAATAAACATCAGATATGGTATTTCATATATTTTTACGTGGAGGGGGGCCAGGGGTCCGCGGTGGGTCGGGGAGAAGCCCGGGGGAGGGTCCGTGTAGGATCGGGAGAAGGGGGTATCCGTTGGGGTCCAGGGGGGATCCGGGAAAGGGGCGTCCGTTGGGGGTCTTCTACGTGAGACGTTTCTACCCGGTGATAAATGCACAACTTTTGTGACATACTCTTATTTTTTTTCGGTAAAGTCACGTAGGTATTTTTTTAAATTACTAAAAGTAATAATAGAAATAAAATAATACTTATGAATTTTATTATTTTACCTACGTGACTTTACCGAAAAAACCTAAAGTATGAATCTTGTAGTCACGAAAGCTTCAAATATAGAACTCTTGTGACATCCCATTGACTCCAATGCAATGCATAACCTCAAAACCATACAAACTAGAAACTACTGCCATACACCAAATAAAATGTCTCGACAAGACAAATCGTTGGGTGGCAATCGTTCGTCTGACGTGTACTTTGTCCATTATTAAGAAAAAGTCCGCCACTAGTAGAAATAAAAACAACACAAAAACAAGTTCTACGGCCGATTTGCACTGCAAATCTTTGTTTACTGATTTTCAAGCAAAAAAGTTTTACGGCGAGGTCCCAAACTGGCTTACACGTTTATATAATTAAAAATATTTGGTAAAAATAGGTGTAGATATAGTGAAACACACTGCATTTCCGTACAGTGGGCTTGGAATCAGCAAAAAAACCAGCCTGCATTGACTGCAATACAAACTGGCCCCGGATCCGCAAGTCATATATGCAAGTGCTATATGCAGTCTCTCCGAGTTGACTCCAACTGTGTTAGTAGGGACGCAAAAATCTGTCAAAACTTGACCCCATCCCCCCTCCCTGTACCCCCCCCCTCCCACCTGCGTACGTTCGCCTGATGCACCCCACCCCCCCGAATCCTATAGAACGGCCGATATTTAATCCATGCATAAACGATCAAGGATGAATAATATTAACGTGTAGGGTTTCAGGCGACGTGTTTAAACAAACAGATAGTCCACCGCCGGCTGCATTAAATAATTACGTTGCGTACCTTGGCCACTTATTTTGCTGAGCTGCGTGATAGCTGCAGTCATACAAGTGACAACCTCTCCCACAGTCCTACTTCTCCTGCTAGTGCTTGTTGTCTCACAGCTGAAGACACAGAACTGTGGCTCAGTTTAAGGCCAATGTAGACAAATTATTATCGAGGCTTCACCCCCCTCCCCCCCGTTTCCTATGCTATGTACATTGTCAGTAGACCGCCCATACGCAAGCGTACGCATTTGGGTTAACCCCCCCTCTCCCCTCCATGAGTACGTACTAAATTATGGATGGCCCCTTATGGCTATAGGATTCGGGCTATGCAGTTCGACACAAGTAACACGATGCCCTCTTGTGGACAAATGCGCAACAGCAGCTGCTGCGTTCCGCGGAACAAAATCACCGAGCAGACAAGAGCCTCCACGTTGACATCGTCTCCACGTCTACACCAGTGGTTCTTACTCAACACATCAGCTGCGCAACCCTCTGGCAGTGCATCTCATCATCTCATCAGCGACACGAGCAAGACGCTGGACACGCTACGACACTCAGTGCCTCGTCAGCAGTCAAGCTCGCTTACTGACAGGAACTCCGTTAGATATGGGTCGTAGTTCAGCACGGACCTGGCCATGCCAATATCACTGCGTGGACACGTGGTGACCTCTCGTGGGCGAATGGTTGCAGCTCACCCTGGTCTGCAATGTTTTAGGCGTCGTCTGCTGCAGAGATGAAATGTCCTGTCTGTTCTGGATTTTGATGTGCTGAATTTAAATGAGAATTGAAAAGACTGATTGGCTATAGTTCCCGAGATATTTTTTTACATTTTACGTCTATGTATATTGTGTAGGTAGTAGAGTTTTACTCGTAAATTGTAAACCTACGTCTTTTCGTGTGTTTATGGTTGCTTTACATGATAACATGCCATCTGCCCTGTTCATGGAACACGTTAAAAATCGATTCCTGTTAATAGCGCGGTCTTTGTCGATTCCTCGTGGCGAGTTCCATACCCGCAATGTGATTTTCTACCTACGTGACTTTACCGAAATAACCAAAGAGTATGGATTCCTGCAGTCACGAAAGCTTCAAATCAAGATTAATGTAGTAGGTTCAACTGAGTCGCAGACGTGCTCTTGGAGGCAACACATTTATTTAACACCAACACACGGGGTAACTGCCCCTGAACAGAATAACAACCTATGGTGGTGACCACCAGGCTAACTACACTAGTTACGACATAACTAGCTCCTACGGACGGGGGCCACAGCTCGGGTCCAGATCCACGTGTTGGAGACTCTGTAGGATGTAGAACGTAGACGAAGGTTTCTTCAGGATGAACAACGCCGACCCCTTTGGCGGACCCGGCTTATATCCTCTGCGGTGTGGCTGGCTCCGCCCTTGGCCACGCCCACCTTCCAGAACCCTCGAGCAGGATCTCGACCCTGACCACGTGACCACCCCGAGCCCCCACTTGGGGCCCCTCTGTAGACTTAACCGGTCACGTGTCCTCTCGGGTCAACCAGAGTGCATGGCCCTCAGTAACCCCTTCCCGACGGCCAGCAGTCTCACAACCGATCCTCTCGGGGCTGGCATTGCACGCCGAGCGTGATGCCATCCAGCGCTATCACTCAGTGCTCGCCGAGCCCCTCTAGGGACGGTACTACACCCACATCATCGTGGTGCCCGCGATGTCAATACAGCGCACGCCGTGCCTCTCTAGGCCCGGCACTGTACAGTGACATCCTGCGATGTGCCTCATTCGAAAATTACTCAATTAGGAATAAACTCTACAGTGCAATCATCGCCGCCTACTGGCAGACTAATGCCCGAGGTCACTCGTTAAAATGAGACTGTCGGTCTCTTGAGTTCTCACCTGGTTAAACAAAATTTACTAACGAATTACATGCTCAGAAAAAGTGCTTAATTAATGACGTTTTAGGTTGCTTAACACTTTTAAAAAATCTGGATACAGTTCTTTGGGATGTTTTGCTTTGCGTACATTTAAATACTTGGTATACCATGTACAACTGCACATTAAGCAATTATTTAAATGTATTATTTGGGTCTCTTGGTAAAGTCACATAGATAGGTTCGTATGACGACCGCTTGTGTTGCGCTCGACATGTCGTAGTTTTTTGTTATTTTTCTTTGAACCTATCTACGTGACTTTATCGAAAGACCCAAAGAATATGAATTCCTGCAGTCACGAAAGCTTTGAGTCAAGATTTATTTAAATATATTCTTAAATAACATCTATCTTTATTTAAGTAATGTTCGATATTTAGTTATACAAATTAATGAAACTGAAATAAGCAAAACTCCATTCTGGGTCTTCACGTATAAATAAAACAATATTAATCCATTGGCCTATTGGCTTTTCCAGACCAACATTATCCGGCTGCATTTTGTTCGAGCAAGCTAACTCTCGACCAGTTTCGACCTTCCGGGTCTCATCAGCAAATGCCACCGGGCCACCAGATGTCATAATGAAAGCAGGTTAGTTTAAAGGGTAATACTGTAGATGTTTTCTTGTTCATGTTTTTGTTTAATGTTTTTGTTTTTTGTTGCGGTTGCACCCGATTCAAGAGCCGAATGGCTCACAGGGCTATACCAAATAAATGAAACTGAACTGTATAGCAAATCGAACGCCAGGGTCTGTAGAGTCACAAAGTTGGGTAACCAATTTGGGTATCACACATCACGTTGAACATTTCAGATCGCAGCTCGGCTGCGAGGTGATGTCACATGTCGGTTACAATTAGAAACGAGATTTTCAACCAGTGCGACTAGTTATTTTGTCATTGCGTCTACTTCATGGGCTTATGTTACCTTTGGAAAAAAAACTACGGCTCTGAGATGTGTGTGTGCCTTAAAAATATCTACACATTATTCATGGTGCACTCTAATATTCCGATGACAAGTACACGAGAGCGTTATCAGACAACGGGCCCTTGTGCTCTGCTGTATTAAACAGCATTGTTTGGGTGGTGTGGCATTCCACACCACCAAAACTGCGGCCGGAGCCCAGCGTGAGTGTCCGTAACCTTATCTGGAATCGGAGAGCCTGTGCGCGATGGTTCAATGAGCCATTCTGTCTACAGGAAAGCTACCCATACGGATGCATACCTAAAACCGGATTCCCACCACCATCCATCCCAGAAGAATTCCTTAATCAAGACTCTATACCATAGAGCCCAATGCATCTCCGACCAGGAACACATTGCCAGTGAACTCAAACACGTACGCCAAGCTCTTAAGGCTAATGGTTACTCCGACTACACAATCCGCAAAGCCATCACTCCAACTATCAAGAAGGATCCCGTTGAGGAGCCTTTCAAGACCATCACCTTACCCTACATTGCTGGGGTCACAAAAAAGATCTCCAAAATCCTGATAAAACACAAGATCCAGGTCCGATTCAACACAGTACATAAAATCCGTGATCTCGTCCCGTCTGTTAAAGATGTGGTACCAGACATACAGTACCCTGGCGTCTACAAACTAAGTTGCCTCTGTGGTAGCAGTTACATTGGAGAAACCAAACGACATGTCTCGGACCGCATCCGTGAACATAAAGCAGACTTGAAACACGGTAGGACAAACACCTCAGCCGTGGCAGATCACTGTTACAATTCAGTGGGCTCACATGATATTGACTTCTCCAAGACAGAGGTTCTCTGCAAGCCATCTGGCTACCATGAGAGATTCGTTCATGAGGCTATCCACATATACAAACACAGAGACAATTTCAACCGAGAAGATGGATTCTGGCTTAGCAATCATTGGAAGGACGTAATAAACCATTTCGGATCTTAACTGATTGTGTTCACGTTTACGGTGACCTTCAGACCGCGTTCCATTCACTGGCATTGTATTCTCCCAGGGGAATGGATTCTTTGCTCTGCTGCATAGACATATGTTGTTGCTTCCTCTTAGTATCTTTCACACTGTATAATAACAAATAGTTTTAAAATGTATATGCTTAATACAATGTACAAAGTAATATATAGTATCGTAATTGTATAGTGAATATACAGCAGTGTGATATGCATTAGGGTGGGTATAATAATACATAGTGTAACATTACAATGGATAAGGTATAGGGTGGTTATAGCAATACAGTATATAATTTAATGTTTGGGTCTGTCTATGGCAGTATATAGTGCGGTGTAGACTCGTGCGATGTGGGAGAATAAAGTTTAGATGGAAGCATATTATATTTTTTACGACGTAGAATTGTAATGTATTACCTACTGTTAGTAACTCAGCTTATTGTAGAGTATATTTAGTATAATTATGATACTATGTAGTTTATACTTTAGTTGTTTACGTGGTGGTTTTAGTTACTGCAGCTACATACTATTAACACTTCATCCCTTTATTAATGCTACCCCCACCCCCTCCCTGTGATACTGCTAATCCTGCATCATGCACGGGCAAAGTAACACTATTCACATACCTGCATTTCCCATATCCGCTCCTTTGATGCTGCTAATCCTGCATAATGCACGAACACAAGTAGCACTAATTACATACCTCTTGATATGCAAATTCTTTTGTTAAGGCGCCCCCCCCTTCACCCCCCCTCCCAACCCAGCTTATATATATGCTCCAAGCACGTGTGCTGTTCCATTCAGACGCTGTCGCCTCGACAGACCTGGTTTCACCTGAAGACGGCTGCTTGCGTTGTGGCCGAAACGTCGTGAGAATTATTTTATTATGTTTTATTATTTTTATTATTTTATTACTTCCCTTCTACGTGACTTTACCGAAAGAACCAAGAAGATGAATTCCTGCAGTCACGAAAGCTTTAAATCGAAACACATACATACTGTCAGTGCGATTAACTTTGGTAAGTACAAGTCTCATGAACAATTTCCATCGCGTTACATTTTTTAAAAATGCATTATTGCTATGTGTTGTTCAGTAAGGGATCGAGTGGTGGATGCGGTGATTCGCGCTAAAAGCCCAGCGACTTCAGTTCAATTCCCGACCACAGCTTGGATTCGAAGCTAAAAAGCGCAGTCAGTGGCTGCCATGGCATGAAGAGAGAGGGGGATTCATCCGATAGTAGATGTTGTTTTTACACCTGCGAAACTGAACATTTGCTTTCTTTGAGGCTCCATCGTCTCTCCTTTATGAGCAACGTACACGGGGTGGGGGGGGGACATGTGCGTTTAATTAAAGTGTGAAGTAAAATGTTTTTTAATGAAGTGTTTATTGGGCCACCTGCAAGGTGAGTTTATGATTTTAGCGGTGTTATTAAGTTATGAGTGAAGATGATGGTAGATTTTGTTTTGTGGGATATTCATTTGTTCTTAAAAGAGAGTTAAAAATCGGGGTTTTTTCCAACATTGTATTCACTTTTCTTCTAGTCGATAAACACCACGTGGGGTGCCACGGTTTCGAGATGTTATCTCCCTCGCCTGGTATGCAGGAGAACGTGAGAGCGATCCAGACCCTGACGCCAGTATATTTGGAGTTTGCATATTCTCCCCGTGGATTTTCTTCCGTGTCCTCCGGGTTCCCCCTCCATATTTAGAGGCATGCATTTAGATGATTTGGCTGCTTTACATTTCCACACGATAAGCCACTTCGTTGAGCTATCATTTGTGACGAGGAGGCTTCTGAAAAAGAACTGTATAGCTCAGTGGGCCTTACCTGGTAGAATACAAATTGTTTATAGTTTTACATATTACTGTGGTTGTGCTGCATGGCTCTCAGATGTGTATTTGTGTTCTACCACGTGTTGTTCGCACGGTGCCTGACGTTTCGCTCCACGTGCTCAAACCTTTTTCAGGAACCCAAAACACAGCGGAGAGAGCTGAGCACAATTTTGCATCATATTTTTCATTAATTTATGTCGACAAAGTTATCAATTTAAAAATGTTCTCGAAAATATTGTTGATGTATGAAAAATATATAATTTAGCATTAATGGTAACTAACAGGTGAAAATATTGAATGCAATTTCATTCAATAATTAATTTAGAAAATTGGCAGGACAGTTTCAGAGTGAACTTGGATATGTACGAGTTTTTATGGGAGTGTGGGAATATTTATATAGTTGTTATGACTACATTATTTACTTCCTGGCCAGATGGGCTAAAGCGCCATCTAATTAAATTAATAGTTTAATAGTTTTGTCCCAAAAGTGGGTGCGGGGTGGCTCAGGGGTCGGTTTGAAATCTGGACAGCCGCCCGTGATTAAACCGTGTACTCAAGTGGAGCAAGATAATGGGCACTGAAGATTACGAAAAAAAATCCACGTTATAATTAAATTAGATTTTCACTGAATGTGGCATTATTCCAGATCTCAGTTTCTAAAAAAAATGTTTTACTTGACTGCCATGCGATGAACATATCGTAGAAGGCATTTGGAAAAGAGTAACACCCCGAGCGTCAATAAAGTTAGGTCACTTGAAGGCATGAATTGGTTCAGTGATATCTGCTTCAGTGGGCTATTCTATAACAGCTGCTGTGTGTGTTTTATAAATGGGTACTTCATCTCCATACCTGATACCAATCGCACGAATGGTATTAAGTTGTGGGAGGGGTGGGGGGAGACATGGGGGATTGAATACAGAAGTTAAAAAACAATAATGGACAGTGATGTGAGTGCAGCTAGCAATAAAAACACTGCGAGTTCAAAATTCTAATTGGGTTCCACACCGCTCTTCATATCGTGGTTGTTAATTACACGAGTAACACTTTGTCAGCAGTGGTTATCTTATGACTAGACTAACCCCTGCCATAGCAATGTGGAATTGTCACCTCTAACTCGGGGATGTCAATCGGCAAAGAGCACCACTCCCCACTCGTTTGAGTTAGAAAACACAACTTTAAATATATCAGGATGACAAGAAAGCAAGTTGCAAAGTCAGTGAAGATATGGATGAGATGGTGATCATGTATATATGACAAGTCTACATCATGGGACCTCCTTTGCCAGTACCAAAATATACCAATAGGGTTTTTCCCCTTTTTTCTGGCAACAAAACTGACACCTTTTGCAAGGAATCATGTCTACATTAACCGCAATACTTGCAGTCAAATGCAAACAAAAACACAATACTCTGGTAATTTATGCATTGTCTTTGAAACTGATTGGTCCACACCAGAGACAGCTTTCTTTGGAGGCTCCAAAGAAAGCTGTCTGAGTGAATGTGAGATTGTTTTGTCGGTGGACGTGACAGTGAGTTTGTTGCCGAGATGGTGAATGATAGTGTAGTGGTTTGCACACTGCGCTACGCACCCAGCCAGGAGTTCGATTCCCACTCTCGGCAAACGACGGTGGCGATTATTCTAAACCGGTCCTGAGCCTCCCCTAAGTCTGCTCTACTTCCAATCAGGTCCAACCACCGCACCCTGTTGTGTGCGAACAGCACTTGCCCCAACAACCTATACAGCCTACATATGGGCGATATTTGTAATTGCCAATAGGTTAGGAGGATAAGTGTGGATGGTAAATTTTGACTTAAAACTTTCGTGACTGCAGGAATTAATATTTTTGGTTCTTTCGGTAAAGTCACGTAGATAGAAAATTAAAATTAATCAAATTAAACAAAAATAACAAATTGAAAATAATAAAAGCAAAAAACCCACGACGTTTCGATCGCAACACAAGCGGTCTTCATCAGTCGGAGAGAAAAGAGGGGGAAAGCCTCCAAAGCAACTGCTTCTAAGGGCTTTCAGAGTGAGCAAAGCTGTGCGGCATCAACAGCATGGGCGGGGCAGCCAGTGCCAATGTGTTTTTTTAGTAGTGTTTTTATTTCACAACTCCTTTTTCGCCTGTGTCACTTTCTATTAAAACAGAACTCCTCGTATTCGACACCCCGTAACTCCGTCGTGATTTTACCACTTGCGCTGCTTACCTGCTTCGCTCCACTCGCTCTTTTTTTACGATCAGAGGAAACAAAAAGATGGTCGGTGTTGTCGGCACTTTGCTTCGTTCATCATTTCGGGTTTTTTAATGCTTTGCTTTATGTAACCCCCCCCCCCTTTTGAAATGAACGATTCACAAAAGATTTCACGCTCTGCTCTTCTTACCCCTTCCCTCTCTCTATACCCCCCTCTCTCTACCCCCCCTCTCCCTACTCCATGTCTATGTTCCCCCTATGTTTTCTATGTAATATTTGTAATATTACCATCAAATTTTTTCACAACAAGTGCTGCATCTGCACCAAGCCATTCTCGCAGTCCTACGGCCTCCAACGGGTAGCTCATAACTGCATGCAGAGCTCTCCATCATCTGCCACCGAGCACACGGCCTCCTCCAGCACCCACTGCTCCTTGAAGGCCGGCACGGCGTGGGTCAGCCGCGCATGGCGGAACTCCAGCCACACCCTGGCTCCCTCCCTGCTCTCACTCTCCCTCCTAGCCTCTCTACTGCTAGCCTGCTCTCATCTCTCCCTCTCCTAGCCTCTCCACCGCTAGCCTGTCTGCCACGCTCCGCTCTCTCCTTTGCTGGCCTACCACTACACACTCTGATAGCTTCCCACCGTACACTCCGCTAGCCTCTCCACTGCTAGCCTATTACTATACACTCTGGTAGCTCCTCCACTGCTAACCTACCGCTATATATGCTGCTAGCTTCTCCACTGCTAGCTATACTCTTTGCTAGCTTCTCTACTGCTCGCCTTTCTACCCTCGCCTCGCCAACCTCGCCCTTGCCTCCAGTGGGGGTTAAGCCATCACCGCTGGAGAGGGTGAGGTGTGGAGAGCGGGGCCTTCGACTTCTCTCGTCTTTCCTCTCGTCTTCACTCCGACCAACTCAACTCCCTCTCTCTCACGCTCCCGTATATATCCCCCTCCTCATTAACTAATTAATTAAGCTGGCGACCTCCCGTAGCTTTGCGGCTATTGCCTCAATATCCCACCAACCTGGCGCCTGTTCCGCACCTGCATTTGCAGCCACCCTGGTGTAGAACAACGACGGAGTGGGGCAACGTCACGTGGATTATTACCGCGCACGATCCTTCATCCAGCAGTGGATCATTACTTAAGGCATCATTGCAAATAGAAAATCCGCAATCGGCTTCTGCCAGTGTTCATCTATACTTTGTTCTCAGCCAGTGATACATTATTGTCAATTACGCATTCCCATTGTAGGAAATGGCGTGGTGCGGTGGTGCAGTGGTTAGGCTGCTGCGCCAGTGATATGAGTTTGATTCCAAGCCAAGGCTACCATCAGTGGTGAGTTAATATCTGCACTGGTCCCTGCCTACCCACCCATCAACAGCCCACACGGTTCAGCATGGTGAAGTATGGTCAAACAACTCCCATGACCGATATATTCCGAGGAGACCTTCATTCAGCAGTGGATTGGCAAAGAGGCCGTCAATAACGAAGTTAAGAGGCTAAGGGATCGGTGCGGTCCATTTATAGGATAACTCACTCTTGACTTGAGGAAGGGTCATTGCCCTAAACGTTAGCCATTGTCTTCATGGTATAATGCAGTATTGATGACAAATGTGGGTTAACATTTCATAGCTTGTGTGCCACTGCCAATACGATCTCGTGATATTCTATTTTATACACGGTTATGTCAACCCACGGGGTTTATGTAACCGTATATGCTTGTGAAAAAATTATGCTTGCTAGAGGTGTGCTTTATTTAAAACTGTAAACAGTATCGAGTTATTTTTTTATTTATCTTAAATAAGTACAAATGCACTTTTATTATTAGCATTATCATGAGATGCAGCCTTACATTAATAATTACAATATTTTTCTGGTTAATTTAATCAGAATTACCAAATGTCTGCATCGGACATATTCACAGCATATATTTGCGTATATTGTACGCATATGAAAGTTGAGAGTTGGGAGAAGGGGAGTGGTGGCGCAAGTAGTTAGCGCACTGCACTATGAAGCCACTAACCTGCGTTCGATATCCGGCTACGGTTGATATCAGTGGTGAGCGATACCTGAAGCAGTCGTGGGTTCGTTCCCGCCTCCAACCAACCAGCGCTGGCCAACATGCAGAAACAATTAACTCCCATAACCAGAATTGTGGATTGGCAAAGGGATTTATCCAAAAATATGGAAGTCAGCTGGGCAAAATAAACCCTCGATTTTCCGACTCATACTCTCTTTGCTCCAATTGTGCTTCCCTCTAAACCAGTGGTTCTTAACCTTTACTGCAGCCTGCACCCCTTTTGTTCTCAGTCGTAAAAATAATACAATGTTAATAAATATGTAGCGTCGGAAATACATAGCACACGCCGCCCTATGCATAACTTACCTGGAGTTGCGGGCACGGGTCTGTAGGGGGTGCCACACGGAGATAGAGAGAGAGCGGACCGTTGAGAGGTTGAGTTCCCCCCCTCCCGACCCCAGGTGAGGGGTTGGGGGGTTATTCCAGAGCCCCCTGGAATGTTTCAGAAAGGGGGCGGTACCGGGGGCGGAGAATACCCGAGGTGGGTATAAAAGACGGACATCAGGACGGCTTGAGGCAGTGTTCTGCAGACGAAGACTAGCTAGGCCAGGACCCTGGGACCCCCGGGACCCGACGTCCTTTTAAGGGCCGGGGCCGAGCGCGGGCCAGTGGTCGAGACCCGCACCTTGGTTGGGTCGGATCAGCATAGCCTCCCCTAGGTCACCCTTAGCCGGAGGACTCAGAGCCCGTAGCCCCAGTGATAGGGCATGTCAGCCCGGAGGCCATACCTCCCCAGGTAGTGGAAGTAAAGGGGATTTGTATTAAGATATTTCAATAAACTGTGTTGCCTCTATAGCTACGTCTCCGGTCTCCGTGGGAACCCACTACAAACACATGGGAGTTTCATGAAACAAAGTAGTTGTACTACATTCCCTTGCTTAATTTGTATTTCCATAATTTACCTTCTAAAAAAATCTGGCCGTATCTCGCACCCCCAGGGGGTGCGTGCACACCAGGTTAAGAACCACTACTGTCAACAGTGAGTAGAAATCATAACGGTGCCACCATCCACCGCATGAGAACATCAACCGGCTGATGCACACATCTCCTTCATAAATGGGAAATTCACGCACGTGCTGTCGCTCTGGGGACCGGGAGATCGACGACCGATGTCCGATCGCCGCGTTGACGGCATTCGTCGTGATTTCTCGCTTAACGGTTGTGGCCGCTTGAAGGCTGCTGCCATCTTCCACTCAAATGGGAAATTAAAGACAAGCCACAGTAGTGCAGTTGTGGCCATGCAACACAATCTATGGACCGTACAGTAAACGTCTGTGGTCTGCGCTCCTTCAATGGAGGAGGAACAGCAAAACTGCATCGAAACTCCCCCTGTCTCCTGAAGCCCTCTCGTCGTGGCCAGCAGACATCGATGTTGGCATTGAGCGACCAAACATTGCATTACGCAATAATATCTCGTTCCTAGTTCCAATCGTCACCACCAGATGGCACTCAGAGCTGCAGAAATGAATGCACTGTGTTGCAGAAAACACATACTCTATCCCGCAAACACTGGGGAAGCCAACGTTAATTCCACTGCAGAGTGAAGAAAATTAATGCTTCGCTGATCGAATCAGTCAACACTCTGCTGCTGCTCTGCTGCGTTTTGGTGTCACGCAAGTGGTGGCAATTCCACGTTCCTATGATGAGGGCCACTCGCTTTGTCGGGAAACTACTGCCGGATTCGCACAAACTGGTGCTCGCTTTATATATTGAAAAAAAAAACAGGCTTAGTCGATCCATTACCAGAGTCTGAACTCGGAACGGTCAGGATCTGAGTCAAGCATTCTGACGATTCTCAGCTGTGGGTAATGGTGAAGGTCTGAATAAGCTTCAGCCCCGCAATTGCCTGCTCACGGCACTGCTGGAGGAAGGGCCGCCACTGGAGAGCCCCTCGAGAGGGTATTTGGCCTACTCTTCCACGCTGGCCAGATGTCTTGGAAGAAGTGGGAGTACCCACACTTCACCCCACCGCAGACGATCTGCCGATTGGCTAATTGCAGGGACAGAGTTAACGGGGAGAGGATTTAAAAATAAAACTTGCCCCATTGTTTCAACTGCCACGCCGGGAGATCAAATCAAACCGGCGATCTCTGGATTGCAAGCCCAGTGAATGATAACACTGTAACATATTTTTTGTTCCGGGGTAGTAAGTGTTATTTCCAAACTGTTTATGCTTCAAAAGTACAGAAAATGGCTATGATTCCCCACAAACTTAGCTTTTGTGACCAGGACAGTGAAATTTCTAAATTTGCCTATTCCGGAACATTCCAGATAGATTCAGTGCTGAGTAAACTTGGAGTAACTTCTAGAACATTCTAGAACTTTCCAGTAAAATATAAATAGTATAAATACAGGTGCCTTAAGCCCACCAGTTCAGTTTAGTTCCAGCTGCCTAAGTGGATACATATCTGCATTTTTCTGAGATGGTATCAAGAGGCTGCAAGCATCCGGCAGACACATTTTGCTATGTCTTCAGCCAATTTATCAAAACAAGGGCGAAAAAGTACTCTGTGAAAGCATCTGCTAAGATGTGTGAGGCCTACAAGGCATATTTCACGGCATGCATGTCGGGGATCAAGACAAACTCTGGGCACCTCATTTCACCTGTGAGCAATGCAAAAAAAAACTCTGGAAAGTAAGATGGACAATTGTTGCTCAGAATTTTCTGTTATAAAATTTGTTAAAATTTATAAAATTGTAAAAGTTTAAAATTTTAAAATGTTTCACAATTTCCAATGTTATTGAACACATTTTTTTGCGAGAATCTCTTACACATTAGTCATGGGTGAAATAACTGTATTTTTGTAGGATGGTACAAAGGGGAAAAGAGAGCCATGAAGTTCGCTATCCCAAGAATTTGGCAGGAACCCACTGACCACTCAAGCAATTGCTACTTCTGCATGGTGAACCCTTCCAAACGTCGGACTGGCAAGAATGCACCTGCTATCACGTACCCACTCCTCCGGAGAGAGCAGCCGTCTTTAGAAGAGAGCAGCAAATCAGAGAGCGAGGAAGACGTTGTAGATCCAGATGACAATTTCAGAGGTGGAGCTGAGGAGAGAAACCCATACTACCCCAACCAAAAAAACCTCAACGACTTGATCAGAGATCTTGGTCTCAACAAGTCCAATGCCGAGCTTTTGACGTCTAGGCTCAAGCAGTGGAACTTGTTGGATGAAAGTGTGCAAGTCGCAGATCAGAGGAAGCATCTCCAACCTTTTTTCAGCTTCTTCACCTGTCAAGATGGGCTCTGCTTCTGCCACAATTTGACCAGTCTGTTCGAGGCAATCGGAATCGCCTGTAACCAGAATGAGTTGCGCCTCTTCATTGACAGCTCATCCATGAGCCTCAAAGCTGTGCTGCTCCAAAATGGTAACAAGTACCCGTCTCTTCCCCTGGCTCACTCAGTGCACCTCAAAGAGGATTACAACATCATCAAGACCTTGCTGGATGCCTTGAAGTATGATGAGTACGGCTGGGAGGTCATCGGAGACTTCAAAATGTTGGCATTCCTGGTGGGTCTCCAAGGCAGTTTTTAACCAAGTTTCCCTGCTATCTTTGCCTTTGCGACAACAGGGACACCAAGGAGCACTACCACAGGTGGGACTGGCCACAGCGGACCGAGTTCTCTGTGGGGAGGAACAACGTCAAGTGGGAGCCACTAGTGGACCCCCAGAAGGTGCTGATGCCACCACTGGACATCAAATTGGGCCTTATACAACAATTTCTCAGAGCTGTAGATAAGGAGTCGGCAGCCTTCAAGTACCTTCAAGACTTCTTCCCTAAGCTGTCTGAGGCAAAGGTCAAAGCCGGTGTCTTCGTCGGACCACAGATAAAGAAGATCCTGGAGTGCAATGAATTCGCCAAGATGCTCACTAGTAAAAAGAAAGCGGCTTCGAACAGCTTTGTCGCAGTGGTTTCCTGGGCAATCACAAGGTCGAAAACTATGTGGAGCTGGTTGAGACTGGTGAAGAACTATGGCACAATGGGCTATAGGATGTCCCTCAAAGTCCATATCCTTGATGCTCATCTTGATCAATTCAAGGAGAACATGGGAGCATACTTGGAGGAGCAAGGCGAGCGCTTCCACCAGGATATACTGGACTTTGAACGCCGCTACCAAGGACAGTATAACGAGAACATGATGGGAGACTACATTTGGGGGCTGATTTGTGAAAGTGATTTGCATTATAATCGTAAATCTGAAAAAACTACTCACTTCTAATCTTTTGTAGTCATTTTTGTTTTACTTTAGTATAAATACATGTTAATTTTGATTCATATGTTTTTTTTCTGATTTTATATGAACGAAAAGACAATAATTCGCCGTTGTCTCATTGAATATAGGTAAATTTCAAAATATCACTGTCTTGGTCACAAAAGCAAAGTTTGTGGGTAATAATAGCCATTTTCAATACTTTTTAGGCATAAGCAATTACGAAATAACACTTACTACCCAGGAACAAGAATTGTGTTACATAGTGTAACCATTACTCCAATGGAGCAGCATTCATTTCGCTTTTACCATGCTGCTTTAAAACCCCAGATTGTTCATTCCCATCTGGCAGCACGCTTCATCTTCGCAGTATCAACGAAAATAAGACGGCTAATATAAAAAAAAATCCCATAAGAGCCATGCAGGACGTATATAGTCTATCGATGTCCTGTCTTCATATCCGATTGTTTGTGTTGCCAGGGGCAATGTTTTAGCACGCTTGTCCCTGCATCAAAGGCTCTGCCTGCATATAATCTCAATCCCAGCCAAGAGTGCTGGGTGGCGGGCATGGCTACAGAGGGATTGCTAATCCCCGTTGCTTCCCAAGCCCACGTGCAGACTTTGAACGAGTCCCCAACTCTCCCCCTAGCATTCTTTAGGTCATGGCGTACCAGCAGAGTTTGGTGATCGATCGACAAAATATGTGCCCTTCTTGTTGTTGTTGTTGTTCTGCACCCGTGTCTGAGAATTATGTAAGCCCACATATATTGTTTTATGCGAGAGAAGGAATATATATGTATATAATAAAATATCTACAGCAATATTTGGGATTGTTCAGGAATAATAACAATTGTTTTCACTTGTAATGCACGCCGCACAGTATCCACTTGCTCTCACAGAGAGAGAACGACTTCAGAGGGGAGAAGGAATCACAGACAAGTGGGAAGGCAGCAGCAGCCGCACGGTGGGCCAACGCCACCAACAATTGCCGATGCTCTGCTGTCCTCTATATATGAAGGTGTTATCGGCCAATTAATGAGTGTTTACATGTTGGCGGAAAACCGTAGCACCAGGAGAAAAGCCCACATGTACAAAGGGGGAATCACTCTGTCCCATACAGACGGAACAGGAGCAGTCTACTTGCTGTACTGCTTTTTCCTGGCGAGCCAGAGGACGGCCAGGGGAAGGGAATTTCACAACATTTGTGCGATCCATATTCTTGGTTCTTTCGGTAAAGTCACGTAGAAGGGAAATAATAAAATATTTATTTATGTTTTATTTTTAGCTTTATTTTTATTATTGTATTACTTCCCTTCTACGTGACTTTACCGAAATAACCAAGAATATTAATCCCTGCCGTAACGAAAGCTTTAAATTGAAATTTGTGCGATCCGCCAACCCTCGCTTCCACAGTGCTGGATGAGAAGCCACGTGCATCGCTATCACCATCCTGCTGTGCTGTATTGGGTTCTGCTTGATGAATATTTTGTAACCTTTTACTTGGTTTCATAACAAAGTGGGCTGTTTTTCCCTTCCACAGAGAGTGCATCTGTATCGATATCAAGTACATCTCTATCAATAAAAAGTGCATCTGTATCCATATAGAGTCAATCTGTATTTATATTTGTACCCCCTTCGGAACCAACATTTGGGAATATTAGTTCCCCTTCAGAATACTTGTACATTTGTATGCCTGAAATAATTGTAAATAACAATAATAATAATCTTTTCAAGTAAGTAAATATCCATTTATTTTCAACTAAAACCTTAATATTAAGACTATTTTCCTAATCATACTGTGAAACAGTTTACTTTCAGTCTTGTTTAACATATTCATACCATCTGCTTGTGCCCAATGTTTATACAGAGCAATGCAGTCTTGTTTTAAACCCTAACAAATAATCCTCACCCTTGGGTACAAATATTGTGTCAATATTTATTTACGCCATCAAAATACAATGTATGCTCTGGTTGTTGTTGATGGGACAGTGGTTACACATACATAATTTCGACTGGGTTTTAATTGTGATTTAATTGGGGAGTGCATTAACTCCATCAATATATAATGCTTTGCCACTGTTAAACAAACATTTTATTGCGGATTGTTTGCACTTTAATACGCTATTTTCTGCAAAGTTGGACCAACCATCTTTAAGGGAGTCTCAGTGCATGGCACTACTGTAGTGGATTTCTTAACCTGGGGTGCACGCACACCCTGGTTGTCCGAGATGCCCTTTCTGGGGGTGCGTGACATGACGGGCCAGATTTTCGAAAAAACTAATTCAGCACGGGCACGTAAGCTACTTTATGTCGTCAAACCTATGTAGTTATTAACATTTTACATTTTTGTTAACGATTAAGAATCAAAGAGGTGCAAGTTAACACACTGCCCTACTGGAAGTGTTTATTGTGTGGATGTTCTGGTAAATAAATAACGAATGCATTCTCATAATTAACAATACACAAAGAGAAAACATGTTGTCATTATTCATAATAAAGGCTTTTTGGGTTAGATCGCGTTATTTATAAATGTGTCGTAACCCTCCACCACCCGACACGGCCAAACGGTAAACAATGTGTCACGTTTACAAAGGACAAAAGAATTCACTTCTTTAACCCACCGGTGCGTTGAAGAGCGAATCAACATCATTTAAAATTTGAGTACGACGTTTCGCTGGTAATTACATCCAACTTCATCGGGCGATTTTCCAGAATGGTGAGGCTCTCCTCTTGCTCCCGGTCTTAAATAGAGCAGCAGCAGCAGGGTGACGTCATCATTTAATTCTACAAGGTGCAGCGATTTGAGGCGGAGAGGGGGAGGGTATTGTAATTAAATAGATTGGTAATCATTCAATTGTTATTCATTGGTATTTGTTTCCCGGGTAAGGAATTGGAATTGTATTATATATTTTATTTATTTAATAATACGTGTTAAAATGTTGTCAGTATTATTATGATCATAAGCTATAGATATAAAAGGGTCACATCACCGGGGAATGGAAACACATTCTAGCAGATGTCCACCAGCGAGATGGAGCCATGAATCTAGCTCGTGTGCAGGTTCCATGTGGATTGTTGTCCGGGATAATGGGAGGCGGTGGCGGTGGCTTGGGCAGGCCTTCACCCAGCAGTGGCTTGACCATGGCTGATGATGATCGTGGTGAAAAGTGGTATTTGTAAAGTACTGTAGATTTAATGTCAGTGTATGTATTTATAAACCTTTCTGATTGGCTGTGGCGGGTGGTGGCATATTTAACGACATATTTATATCTTCTTGGTTCTTTCGGTAAAGTCACGTAGAAGGGAAGTAATAAA
>CM025636.2:8695021-8766966 GCA_014621495.2 Entosphenus tridentatus
ACTCACCCACTCAACCACCCACTCAATCACTCAACCACCCACTCACCCACCTACTCACTCACGCATACACTCGCTCAACCACCCACTCACCACACTGCAAGTCAAATAATTTATCTCTCTCCACTTATTCCCCTCGCACTCTTCCACTCTGGAATTCCCTCCCATCGTCTATCTTTCCTGCACGTTTGTATAATCTTGCTCGATTCAATAAACGTGTTAAATGTAGTCTATTACAACGACGATGGCTCTTGATAGTTTGACGCCGGCCCCTTTACGTTTCTGGCCTTTGGGGCCTCTGCTCAGCAAATGCGTTTTTAAAAAATGCACAGCGGTGGTGTGGTCTAAAGAGGTTGGAGGGAGATCAGTTGGATTGGTGTGAGCTCAAAACCAGGAAACCTGCTTTTGGGCAGAGAACTTCAGAACACTAATATAAGATGTGGCAATGACTCGGACACATTGTCAAATGCAAATTGCCAGCAATTATTATCTTGTCCCTGACAGGGAATTCGAATAAAATGTATTTCTGCAGAGGGTAAAGCTAAAAAGGTAGAAATGCTCGCTCATGTCACTGCTGGCAGAAGGGCCTCCATGAAAGAGAGCTATAGCAAAGCCCCTTGTAGAAGGCATGTTGGCCTATTCTTCCATGCTGGCCAGATGTCTTAGAAGAAGTGAGAGTACCAGGACTGTCCCAGCTGAATGGAGTTTCTCCGTAGCCACACCGATCATCTGGAACTCTCTTCCACTGCACACACGAAGCATTCAAGTACCATCCACTTTCAAGTAACAACTCATCTGTTCAGGCCCTCGCCTGTTCGGGCTCGCGTTTGAGGGACTTCGAGCTCCGGCTCCAAGTCCTTGATCGAACATTGCGTCCGATTCCAGAAATACTTCAACTTTACAAATCGTGTAAATTACTATTAGCTATTCGTAGTAGTAGTAGTAGTCATACCCACACTTAGTCCCACCACGTGTGACCCTGTCGATCTACAATGCACCCATTTACACCGCTGGGTGGGCAGAGGCGATGGGGGAGGGGGGTTTAACAAACTTGTGCCCATTATTCAAACTGCCACGCCAGGATATTGGACCTTTTGAGACATCTCACGTGTTGAGAGGCGAGGCCTAAATTGATGTGTTGGTGTAATGTTCGGGGGGCTGGGGGAGGGGTCCTGGGGTCCCCAGCAAATATTTGCCGGATAAACAACCACATTTATGATGTTTTCTCACAAATGCGATGCCTTTTCAGCCCCACCCTCCCCCACACAAAAATATTATTGGGAAAATAGTTCCTGCAATAACATAAATTATGTATGGTGTAGACATATACAGTATTTGAAGGATATATATTGGAAAATAAAAACTGGATAAACCTACAAATATTTAATTTAAATCAAACAACATACTTTACCACAAGGGTATTTGTAATTTGCGAGTGTGTTAAAGTAGCCACGTTGGCATTGTCACATTGTTCTTACTTAAATTATCTGATGAATTATTTCTGTCTCTTCCCCTGCTGCGGAAAATAATGTTGATGCGCACTTTATGTGGCATTTCATACAATGAGCTTCATTGCTCGCGGCTAACTTCCCCCCCCCCCCCACTGTTCCGTGCTATTTCTTTTTAAATGCCTTGTAGAGCAGAGTTGTGCACTAATAATTATACCTTCACAATAACCTGAACTTGTAACGCACCACGGCACAGTAGTCGCTCACTCTCGTAGAAAAAGAGTGACTCAGCAGTCCTATATATATATAAAGTTGGTGGCATCAACAATTTCCCAAGCTTTGCAGTCCTCTATATATAAAGGTGGCAGCAACGATTTCCAAAGCTCTGCGGGTCCTCTATTTCTAAAGGTGGCAGCAACAATTGCCCAAGCACCAGAGTGTGAAGGGACAACACTATATCCCATAGAGATTGTACAGGTGGAGTTCACATTTTGTTTCCACCTTCTCCTGGAAGGTGAAGATATGGCTACTTCGACACCCACAGCA
The DNA here is from genome assembly GCA_014621495.2 of Entosphenus tridentatus. Taxonomy (NCBI): domain Eukaryota; kingdom Metazoa; phylum Chordata; class Hyperoartia; order Petromyzontiformes; family Petromyzontidae; genus Entosphenus; species Entosphenus tridentatus. The sequence goes on from CM025636.2 coordinate 8,697,013, forward strand.
AGGTAATTTCAGAACATTTGTGTGATCCACTAACCCTCACCTCCACAGTGCTGGAATGCAGGCACGTGCCACGACTGACCAGATAATGAATCACACAGATCCTGTCAAAAATAGTTTTTGTCAAGTTTGACTCTTAAGATATATTCAAATGTTTAACCCGGATAATCCATTGAGATTTTACATTTTGTTGACCAGGGTTTCCAGGGTGTCATGTGAAAAATATATAGCAAACAGCTAAATTACACCTTATACAAACATTTAAATCTATAACCCATACAGCACACATTTATAAAATGTAAACATACATTTGCACATTGTCGAGAACAGGAACAAGACAGCGTGTGCGTGAAACAAGCCAGCAAAAAAGCTCAACATTGCACGTGGCTTGCGTGCCAAGGTATGCAATCACACAGAGCTCAGACTGCCTTTCATTAAACCATCATTTTATTGAATTTAATAGAGTCTTTTACCGAGACCCAAAAAGTGAAACGTGCCAAAATAGTCCGCATCTTGCAGCAACAACGGGTCTGGCGGCGTTACGAAACCGAAGTAGTGTAAACAACACTAACAAAAGTAAATGCCACAACCTCAGAGACAAATTGAGTTTCAGCGTCCCGGACGGACCATAGCTGTTTTCATTCTCATTATTGTGTCCGTGGCCCATTCTGACGAATACTCATTTGGGTGTCGGGTGACTCGAGGATACAGGGTATTGCTACGGAGCCCAAATGCCCCCACACACCGAGCGAATGCAGTGTGCAGCAGGAGCTACGGTCCTCAGGGGGAACCTCCCGTTCCCACTCAATCACGGCGCTTATACATCCCAGGGCACTCCTCACAAAAGCCGCTCCAGACGCTTTGCAACAGGCGGCGAGTGGGTCCTGAATTCAAATACAGCAGAAGCTGGATATAAGCACACACGTGTATAGCCCCTTGGGAGAGAGGCCAGCTGTGTGTGTGTGCTTGTGTCCACAGTAGTGTGCTTTAATCGGAAGTTGCCCTTTGCCTTGCCCCTTACCCCAGCAATGTAATGGAAAAAAATTCCGATTATAATAGAACTGTCATTGTACGTTTATGGAAAAAAAATTAGTGTCATTGTGGAGAATATCAGTAAAATATATAAATAAGCAGACAAGAAACCTACTGCCCATTGGTTCAAAATAATGTATTGAACCAGTGCTGTTGGTATTACGCACTTCCAGATGGCCATGTGGCTGATGGGATGTGTGGAAAATAAAAACAAATTGTGAACGGACAGATTTGGAAAGGAGGCATATTGTCTGCGTATTTATTCTGCCCTCTTATTAGGTGTGCTTAAATCCAGCTTCAACTCTGCCGTGTTTTTAATGTGGCTGCTTGCTGGTGACTGGTTTCTCGACAAGTGACAGCCAGAGGATAAAACCTGTCCATTAGTATGTCCGCTGAGAAAATGGAGGATATGAAATCGGCTCGTTTGCAGGTGCTAGGTAGTTCGTTACATCGCAGAACCACGAGTAATGGTAACGACTAGGGGAGCTCTTCATCCAGCACTGGATTGATTATGGTTGATCATAATGAATGTTAAATTGGGGGAGCGGTGGCTTAGCGGTTAGTGCACTGCCCTACGAACGTGGCTACGGCTCGCTAACGTCAACAACCATGCTGTCTGATCTGGTCCTGGGACTCCAACTCATGCTAACCAGCGTGGTGAAGTATTATCAAACAATCCCAATGACTGAGATGGTGTGGAGAGACCTGTACCCAACAATACAGTCGGGGATTGGCAAAGGGCTGTACATTTTTACTTCAATTATGATTATTAGATTCCTGTTAGGGGTATAACAATGCATCAGTTCATCGAATAATATTGATTACTAAGCTCGCGATACTAAATAGATCGAATCGTGCAAAAAAGACTCGGTGATTTTTTTCTTGGGATACACAGTATGCAGCCACTAGAGGCCAGTGCAATGCACCGTGACGTATAAAATATTGATTCGTAAATCGATTTGAGACGGCTAAATCACAGAAATTAATCAAATCTCCGGGGTGGAAAGGCGGAGGGGAAGATCAATCGTATGCACCGTACTGTTGTAGCTTAATAAGACAGTACAGTAATGAAATAATAATTTACAGCCTGGTCAATCGGCTGCTGAATGAAGGCCTCCTCATGCCATATCAGGATCAGATTTTTTTTTACACTGGAGGAATCCGATGAGCTATAAAGCTCTTTTTCACAGGTGTTCAGTAGGGTTGTTTGATCATACTCAACCACGCTGGTAGGTGTGCACCGGTCAGAGGTCGGGAAACCCAGGACCTGTGAAGATATATACTGGACGTGAATATTTGGCATGCTATTGAATTTAAACCAACATTGCTATTAATTAAATGTATACAGTATAGTATGGTTAGTTATCCTATGACGTGAATTGGATATAACGCAATAAATGCGTTAGGGAATTTTTCTTTCATAACGTGAACATAACTGTGTCGCGTAGCATGGCACAAGGCATTGGGATGCTGCTAGATGCTTCTAAATGCTACCCACGCACCTCAGTCTTTGTTCAGCCTGCGTATGCATCCCACGTGTTTTCGCCGACTCCGCTTTAACATATATTATTTATTATAACGCGATTTTTTTTCCCATTACATGGTGTTCTTCAGGAACGCAACTACCGCGTTATAGGAGGATGGTACAAAGGGCACTCGCGTTTCCGCTCACAAGAACTCAAAAAGGAATGAGCCAATGGGTCAGAACAAGGAGTTCGGACCAGCTCAGGTGTCACCATCTTTAGAAGTATTGTACCAATGTGTTGCTGTGGTTAATTCAGAGTGGCATACCTATGTAATGTGAGGTTATATCCGGGTCGTTGACGGATTACAACTCGTCACGACGATTGGCTCTGCCGGTCCTGGTTCATAGCCAATGGGGGGAAGCCTAGGGGCGTGGCCCTGACATAATGGAAAGGTGACAGCTGGTTGTAGAGGATTGGTTCTGCTGACTTTAGCCACAGCCAATGGGGAGACGAGTCAGGGGTGTGGTCCCGGGAGCCTCTGGAATATTTCATAGAGGCTAACCAGGATTGGTGGAAACGTACCACGTGACCCGGGTATTAAATAGGGGTGGAGACAAACGACAGGTGGTCAGAACGGGAACGAACAGAGGAAGGGGGCCACGCGGGAGCGGGGCTCCGGGTTGCCACGTGGCAGTGTGTCTCTCTCTCCATCTATCCCTCTCACGCTGCCTGTCAGCAGCGTGAAGGAAAGCTGTAATGCAAAGTTGAATAAAAGACCGGATTCCAGAAGTCGCCTCAACGACCTTTATTACACTTGATAACCTCACGAATGTCAAGTGGCTATCAGATAAATTCACGGTTATTGGGCACACAACAGAAATTGGAAGCACTAAATTTAAGCCACCTCAGGTGGTACCCAAAAGTTAATTATCTTGGGCTGGACTCATGGACTGAGTCAGACATTCCAAGCAGCACCCTCCAAAAAAAAAGTAATCGATGACATCTCTTTGTAAAATGGCGTGTGGTATACAACCGCTTATGAATGAGAAAAACGTTGAAAGAGCAGCTGGACAGTACTTGTACATATATTAAACTACTCGCGGTCGCTCAAGTTCCACAAACTCAAGCACACGTGCGAGAAGCCGTACATGTGCGACGAGTACGGCAAGACGTTTCTCGTGCTCGGCCTCCCTGTAATTTTTCACTTGCGTGTTTAACTGTGTGTACCTTTGTTATTTTAAAGATGGCAGTTTTCCTGCTGTGTATCCTACTGCTGTCTCTCCCGGCCATACCTAGTGCCACTCTCAACTCGACCACCGGCAACCCTCGTTATTTCTCGCCTGTACTTGATGCTCCATTTGCCACTACACCTGCTAGTGAAACAGCTAAAAGCCACTTCTACACTCCATCATTGTATCATTTTAAACCCTATCTCTGTCCCATTACTTCACCAGCACTCCTTCCAAACTTCATTCTGCTCTTAAAAATGTCGCCATCTGTGAGCTGCTACTATTCGTCCAAGGTTCGCCGCTCTTCATCCTTTCACAGAAAATACCTGTGCAAACTATTAATTCTACTTTTATTATGTCTGGGAGGTATTGAGCTTCACCCTGGCCAAAATGTAAAGAACTCATATAATTCTGTAAATTTTTCTGGCAAAAAAGGTGTTGGTGTTCTACATGTCAACATCAAAGGGCTTGTGATTAAATAAAGTCAACTAAAACTAGAAGTGGCAAATCTGGATCCGGACATTTTTTGCCTTACAGAAACATTTCTCACTCCTGCTGTCAATGACTTGCAGATTACAATTCACAACTACAACCTTTTTCGGCTTGACTTAGGGTCTAAAGGAGGTGGAATTGCCATCTATGTTCATAGTACTATTGCATGTTCACCAGCTCATTCCTTGTTACAAAAATGTTGCTTTGAAGGTCTGGCTGTCAGAATCACTCTGCCTAATAATCAACAGATATTGGTAGTGTGCTGCTATAGACTGCCTAGTAGTAAGGATGTTGAATTTGGGACTGCATTGAGGGAGCTTCTTGGGGCCTCCCTAAAGGTTAAATAGTTTTAGTGGGTGATCTGAATTGGAATTGGCTAAACCCATCGGCCGTGGCCACAGATTTTGCAAATGAATTTAACCTATTTCAATTAATAAATGTCCCCACGAGACCCAACCAAAAAAATCCAGTATATTCATCTCTGTTTGACGTCCTGTTGACTAATGCCCCTCACAATTTCCCACTTACTGCTGTTCTGAGTAATAACCTTCGTGATCACTCCTTCATATTTGGGGTGAGATCATCAGCCAGACCCAAAGCCCCCCCTAAATTGGTTGATAAGCACTCCATGAGACACTTCAGCATACAGGCATTTACTAATGATGTGCTTCACTCTGATATTGACAAGGTCTGCGATATCCCAAACATACTCGGTTGGTTAGATTTTAAATTAAAGGCAACCGCCCACCATGGTTTGATCCTTTGATTACTAAGCTCATGAAAACTAGGGACAAGGATTGGGCATGTGCTCAGAAAAGTAATGTGGTCAATGACTGGCTAGAGAACAGGATTTTAAGGAATAGATGTGTCAAAAAAATATGGCATGCAAAAATGCATACTTTTCCTCCACTCTCCCGGAATCACATGGCAATGCCAGGATCTTCTGGAAAATAGTAAAATGTATCGAAAAGGCAAATAACACAGATAATCTTCCCATTGTGCTTAACCGAAATGGGGACAATTTTTCAGAGCCCCAAATAATAGTTGACAATTTTTACCTTCATTTTTATGAAGCTGGTGATCTTTTTGATAATGTATTGGGAGTCATCCCTGCTCATGCAATTTTCTACACCTCTGTCCAAACATTAAACGAATTTAGTTTACAGCCTATCCACGAAAGTAATGTTCTGAAACAACTGTCCTACCTCAAAGGGTCCTCCTCCACTGGAGCGGATAGTATCCCCGTCTTTGCTCTGCTAACTGTTGGTCACCTAATATAAAAACCTATAGCCCATATTTTCAACATGTCCATCAAAAGAGCATCGGTACCTCTGGAATGAAACATTCCTATGTTCATCCACTTCACAAAGGGGGCCCTAAAGATGATCCAAATAACTACCGACATATCTCAATTTTGTCCCCGTTGACGAGTTATTTATTTATTTATTTATCTTATTAAACTACCAAATTGGCAGTTTCCTGTCCGACAACAATCTCTTACATCGAAACCAATCTGGGTTCCGAAAAAAATACAGCACCACATCTGCTGCATTAGACTCTCTCAATCACATTTACAGTAGCATTGATAATAAGCAGTACTGTGCAAGTTTTTTTCTTGACTTGTGCAAAGCCTTTGATACAGTTGATCACAACACCTTGCTTAGTAAACTAAGTTGCCTCCATTTCTCCAAACCCGCAGTGGAATGGTTAAAAAAATGTCCTCTCTTCTCGCACCCAAACTGTATTCATAGATGGTTGGAGGTCAAACAGTGTTAATATTACAAAAGGGGTTCCACAGGGTTCCATCCTCGGCCCCCTCTTGTTCTCTCTTGATATCAATGACTTGGGCACTGACCTGGATTATTCCAGGGTAAATCTGTTTGCAGATGACACTATACTGATTACTGCTGGCCGCTCTCCGGATGACGTGATTGCTAAGCTCCAGGGTGATTTCAACAAACTACAACATCAGCTAGTTGCTCTTAAACTCGTCCTGAATACCTCCAAAACCAAGGTGCTATGCTTCTCACCAGGACTAAAGCAGAAAGTTATTTTTCCCCAAATACATTCCTTAAATAATTATTAAATAGAGTAAGTCAAGATCTATAAGTATCTTAGGGTCATCTTTGATAAAAAAAAAAAACTGAATTTTCAAGATCACATTGATTATATTGGTAAAGACAAAATGTATAATTTGTTTCCTGTATTGATGCAAGCGTTGCTTCCCCCCTATGTTCCGTTTGGAATTGATAAAATCTACCATACTTCTTCTACTTGATTACTGTGACAAAGTATATAAATCAGCCCCCAGTACTGTAGTGAAGAAGATTGACGCAACTTATCACTCGGCCTTAAAATTTGCATTGAACCGCCCATATAGGACCCATCACTGCGATCTCTACGTAAGGTCAAACTTAACATATCTTAATGATCGACGGCTTGTGCATCATGAGTTCTTATTTATTCACGATGTACTTACAAAAAAATCAGCAGACTACCTGCTGGATCTCCTCACTGTTTCGAAGAACAAATGTGACCTAAGGTCCTTGCTCATTTACCAGCTTCACATTCCTTATTGCCATACAAATACTGAATGAAGGTCCTTTGCTGTTAATGCCCCCAGGGTCTGGAATGCTATCGGCAAAAAACTGCCACTTGGATCACTACCTGTGAGATCTGCACTCAAAACTGCTCTTGAGGAGCTGTACACCCCCCACTGCCACTGCTATGCAGAGTGGCCTGAAATCAAATGCATCGCTCCGGATGTCCGCTGCAAAGTATGGTCTTGAGTTTTTATTCTAGTGTGCTGATCTTTAAAGGTGCATTGAAAACAATATACATCATATGTACGACCAAACTTTGCAGCCATAGCTGGCAGCATTATTCACTGCATAACAGCAGAAGTATAGTCATAACTTCAACCGAGAAGACGGATACAAATTGAGCAATCATTGGCAAGATGTCATTAACCAAGTAAAATTTAACGGTTCATAGTTGTTCCATCTTATTTACCGGGTTGCTAGTCTATTTCGCCGAGTTAATTATATCCTCAACGTTCAGCAGTGCAGCTATTTTGTTTTGAGCTCCAGCATCTGTCTTGACGGCAACCGTGGAGCCGTTTTGCTCTCCTCTCCACAAACTACACCGCATCAGGTTACTTACAGCCCCTCCCACTTCTCCCCCCGCCTGCCCCGTCTCATGTTCCCAGTCATTATCGCACACGCAACGCTCCCCTCTCCTCATTTCCCCTCCACCGCCCTCTCTGACTTATATAAACCCTCTTAACTCCGGCATCTCTCCCACTTTAGTAAAAAATATTGCTGTGGTTGTCACACTTGATGATGATTGCATGTGTTGCAATCGAAACGTCGTGATTTATTTATTTCTATTTTTTATTTTATTATTTTTTCACTGACGTGACTTTACCGAAAGAACCAAAGAGTATGGATCCTTGCAGTCACGAAAACTTCATATCTAGAATTAATCTAAATTGTTTTATGGTTGTTATTGTTTGACTTGCATCCCACTGGGATTTTTGCACACAGCGTTGATGTATGGTGCTTTTTTCTGGAAGATTTTTGCTGTTTTTTCCTGGATGTTTCTGTTGCGTGTCGTCACTTTAAGATATTCTTTGTTCATGTTTTTGTTTGTTGCGGTTGCACCCGAGTCAAGAGTCGCATGTCTCACAGGGCTATACCTAATAAATAAAACTGAAGCCCAAACCCGATTCAGATTTGCGTTTGTCACAGCATCAAATCCCAGCGGTCACGATTCACAGAAACACGAATCCACAAACCCGTGTCAACATTGCGTCAGAACAATCGTATCTCTCCCACTGCACAAACCACCCCGGTGAGGAGGGAGCATTACCAACCTCCCCCCTGCTGCCACTGCTGCGATACAACAAAAACAATGACCCAAAAGCGGACTGTTGTTGTGCCGGGCACGGTGCACATCAACTCGGGCCGGTTTGTGATGTCCGGGCACCGTGGGGCTTTGGGTGCGATTCCTTTGGCTTATTGTGGCTTGGGTTCTTTGTTATTGTTGTTGTTGTCAACGTTATCCAGTCAACTCTCGTTTATTCGACGTAATTGGAGGGGGGGGGGGATAGCCCCGAGTAAAATAATACCACAGATAGCTCAAACATATAATTGAGGCTAGCAGAGCGTATGCTCTGTATTGTTAACCTATGTTAAACATTGGGTTAATACGTGGATTGTTATCCATTCCATTGCCTCGTTAAGGTAATCAGTATACTGTACTTTAGAACTTGCTTGTGGTCACGTGGGCACCGAATATTTGACCCTCGACGAGTGAGGAGCAGATCATAATCAAACCGTGGCTCGCGTAAAATACTTTATTGAATCCCCTATCAGAATAAGCCACCCCACAGATAATCGGGTTACCGGTGCTAGAATCGGGTGGAGTGGTGTTGCAGTGGCTAGCAACACTGCACTCTGCACACAGCAAGCTGAGATCAGTGGCGAGTGAAATCTGAACCGGTCCTGGGTCCTCTCCCGAACAGATCCGCACGGACCAGCGTGGAGCAGCATACAGTGGTTGAACAGCTCACACACCTGATGCAGGGCGCATGGGCACATTAACGCAGCAGTGGATCGACACGCAATACATAGTAATGTATAACAACATTAAATTGTCAAATGTGTTATATATAAGACAACGATCCCCCGTATAACCTTACCATACAGGAGGGGCAAGTGCTGTTAGCGAGCACCTATGAAGGCCGGAACGGTACACGAGGGAGTGGGTGGTCAGCACCACGCCCGACCGCCTTTGTCTCTCCAGTGGCGACCGCACCAAGTACTCATTTGAGGCTGAGTCGACCTAGGGGAGGCCCAGCACCGGTTCAAATAATCGTCATTGGTGTTGGCCGCGAGCGGGAAACGAACTCGGATCGCCGGGTTCATAGCGCAACGCGCTAACCGCTACACCACCGCTCCCTACAATATACACACACAGACCTAGCCAGGGCAACACGAATCGGTAACCCTCGTTTATTATTTAGCGGGTACCCGGTAAACATTAAGATTTTGGTTACACACTTCACCCCGTTGTACTCAATGGGTGTATTCGGCGAGGCAGCAGCGGTGGGAGGAGGGCATTAGCATGGAACACGGGAGCTTTGCATTTACATTGCCGAGGTCATCCGAAGTTCAATACAGGTCCTTCCACCCCCCACCACCACCACCACCGGATCAAATCGGTTGTATTTAATGAAGGGAGTCGGCTGAGCCGTACGCGGTGACGATGCGACGCCTCGGGCCCCCCCCCCCCCGTGGCACGATGGATGGATGGCTGTCACGTGCGATGCGATGAGCCGAGCAATGAGGGGGCGAGCGATCTGGTCAACAGATTACGCCCGCTGTTTATTTACACCCTCCGAACGGAGCTTCAAATCAAGGTCCTGTCGCGCGCGTGTATCTCTCTTCTCTCTCCCCACGCGATGTTCGCTCGCCCCGTGGCTTCCTCGCCACTGACGTTTCCGCTCCCTGCCCAAAATGTATTTCTCAGGCGGCATCTGGCTCGCTCAGATAGTGGCGTGTGTGCCATGTCGTTTGCCACTGCGGCATTGTCTGATGTGGCTCAAACGTTATTGACTCCATTGTCTTTTCAGCGCTTCAACAGCAGCTGCTGGGGGAAATGCCATGCAACGAGAGGGCCCAAATTGCGACTTGACTTTGTGCCATCTCGCATGCTTCACGTGCAACGTCTCGCTCGCTATGAATGGATAACAAACAAACAAAAAACCCCAGTCAAATTATTATTCGGTTCGCCAATGTGATCCACTCAATTTGCAATTAGAAAAATATATTGTATCCCCAGATTGGGAACATTTTTCGATTGAATGCAAATTTTGACATTCCATTTCACGTACTTTTTGGCCATAAGTATTATAAAACTTTGCGGAGTGTTGCATTTTATTCAATGAAAGTGGCAAGCATTCCCATGTTGTATTCGGTTAAAGTAAAGGTGCAGCCATTCAATTGCTCGCTCACGCTACTGCTGGCAGAAGGGCCTCCACTAGAGGGAGTTTAGAGAGTTCCTCTCGAGAGAGTTTTGGCCTACTCTTCCACGGTGGCAAGATGCATTTGAAGAGGGTGAAATAGCAGCATGTTAAACCACCATATGCACGACCTGCCGACCGATTTTTAAGTTTGTAATAGGTGTTCATGTTTATTTAAAGTAAATAAAAACTGGAGAATGTTACTGAGAATCGAGCTGACGAACAAAATAACGTACATTTAAATGAAACTACCCTGTGTTGTTTTGTTTAAATAGAGGTATGATCTTGTATTGCATGTGACAATCTATTACTGGCAAGGAAAATATAAAAGCAAAACTCGCCAGTTCAAAGACTAAATGAAGTGCCCTCGATATTGTATATTGCAATCTTTTTCCACACACCCATAAATTCAATTTTTACTCTGCACTCTTACCATAAATCCCCGTGAGAGCGGCTCGCTTTACCGCCAATTCCTTGTCGCCGCGTGTGATTGTTACGGCTATTTCCAGCTGTACAGCACATCCCGTCAATCGTTTGTCCATCTGCACTGAACGCCACCTGATGTGAAACCTCGCAAAAACCACGAACCGGAGCCCGGAGCCTGGAGCCTGGAGTCCGGATCCTGGTGCCTGGATTCCGGAGCCTGGAGTCCCAGTCGTCTATGTCTCTCCTTTATCACAGCTCTGAGACTCAAGCGAGAGAGTGTTGGTGTCCTCACCGACGGAGTTGGCCCTTTAACCCCCCCCCCCCAGCTGCACGAATAATTTGCTCCGCCAGTAACCACAACGGAGCTCATTCATCTTGCGCTCCCAAACCTTGCTCAGATGCCTCCTTAAAGATCACAGCAACCTCTAACAAGCTCCTACAGGACAGCGGAGAATAAGACCAAACGAAATAAATGGGCACAACTCTGATGATACTAATAATAATACTAACGTGAAATAAATTGCTGTGTTACATCAGTGTCAGTGTTGATGTTTAAAGTCCTTTGCATCCATGAGTTACGGATAAGGACCCCCAATTGAGACAGCAGCCACCCGTCAGCCAAAGGCAGGCGCGTGGGGATATTTTTGCGCTCAAAATGTTTCAACGTTAAGACATTGCGCGAGTGTGTAATCATTGAGCCAGGTAAGCTTCGGTGGCAATCGTCGTGTCGAGGTGCGTTAAAGCCAGGGATGGGAGTTTGGCGGGTGAATGTGACAGGCTGATTGTTCACCCGATTACCGGAGCGGGGAACGAGTGGAATAACACGTAAATACTGGCTGGAATGGCACGGTGAATCATAATCATCGGCGGTCGCGGTCTATCCGCTGCTACGTGAAAGCCCCCCCCCCCCCCGCCGCCTTCATCTTTCAATAGCCTCACAACGCAGAGATCCGTCGAGCGACCTCCACCGGGCGGCTCATGTTTTGGTACCCATCTCCATGGCGGGAGGATTTTCGTGCACACATTGCGGACATGAATCATCTCTCTGCAGCATCGTTACTTAAGGGTGGTAATTATGGATTGATTCATCGGTTTGGATTGATTCTTATGCTTAGTACGTACGCCCATCGAATCGCGCGCGCAAGAATCAATTGTGTTTTATTCGTATTGGTCGATGCTGACTATCGGCTGATGAAGATGGTTGGATTCGCCAGCGAAACGTCACGGAACTCAAATTGTAAATGTTGTGGGTTTACTCCTCCAATACACAGGTGTGCTTATTGGGACGTTTTGTGTACATGACAGCCGTTACTAATTGGCTGTATCGGGCGGTGGCGGGTTTAACGACATATTTATATTTACGCGAACTAACCCAAAAAAACCTTTATTATGGATAGTATATGTTGTATGCAGTTAGTTCATGTGACCCACGCAGTCACTAGAGGCGCTACAATTTACCGCAATATAAAAAAAAGTACAATGCGAATTTGTTCATTGAATCGTGACCCTGAATCATGACGGTTGAATTAACCACTATAAGGGGGATGTAATTATTACAGGCCTCATATGAATGTGTTATTCCGTATATATGTACCTGATAAGAACAGTTATAGGGTAATAAGATATATTTAATAAATGAACACAAACTTCCAATGACTATGGGACTCTTTTTCCAGCATCAAGACTCCGAATGATAAACAGGCTTTTACCCTTTCTGGCAGGTGTTAAGATGTTCCAACATCAAATTGACACCCATTACAAGGCATCACGTCTGTGAAAAACACACACTTGTGACGTAAAACGCAAGAAAATACACTTTGATTATGTATGACCCACTGCCCTCGAAACTGATTGACCTGCAACAGAGAGACATCATCCTTGTGGCATTGTCTCACCGGTGCTACAGCACTGCATACGACATCTAGCACAGACGTTGATGCCTTGTAATGGCTCTCATTTTGGTGCTTCGACATCTTAACGTCTGTATTTACGCACTTTTACCATTAAAAAATCTTGCAATTTATTTTATTTTATTTTGTTAGTAACCCTTACATCAATCAATTTCCTGTGTTTAACATGTGGCTACAATACTGGTATAACATATATGCGAGGGTGGAGTGGTGGCACAGTGGTTAGTACACCGCACTAAAAATATTCTGGCCATGGCTAATATGGGCCAGAATATTTATATATCCTGTTGGGGTCTAGTTAACTAAGTGTATGGTATGTAGTTACCCTGTTGGGGTCTAGTTAACTAAGTGTACGTTATGTAGTTACCCTGTTGGGGTCTAGATAACTAAGTGTGTGTTATGCAGTTACCATGTGTTATGCAGTTACCCTGTTGGGGTGTTGTAATAAACATGTTACCTCCCAGTTCAAGTGTGTGCCTCTGTGGAATGCACTACACATGTATAGCAGCCACATACTCTAAACACACGTTTGTAAATGTGGAGGGAAAACACCGGAGGACCCCGATAAAAATCCAAGCAACTGTGGGGAGAGAGATAGAAAACATGCAAACTCCAAATATACAGGCGTCAGGGTCGGGATGGAACCCACGACCTACTGAATACCAGACAAAGTAGGGAGGGAACTGGAGCATCTGGACAAGACCCACATGCACGAGGAGGCGAAACTCTATGTCCGTACAGATGCAAACGGAAGGCGATTAGTCCACATGCTGTACTGCCTTCTTCTGGCGAGGCAGGGTTATGGCACCTGGATGCCCACAGCGTATGTGCAATCGACCAACTCTCGCTGCCTCCGCAGATCCAACCCAGTAACAGCCAGAAAACACATCAGAGGGATAGTATTGTATTTTTTTTAAATACACGATTTCATCACATTAGGGTGTGTTTGATTGTGCTCTTCAAAAGAACATAAATACTTGTGGAATAAAGTCGCTGAAAGTGGCTCATCTAATCTCTACACTCAGTGCAGTAATGTGAGTTGCAGAAACGTAACGCTTTTGCAATAAGGGAAATAAATCAATCATTCAATAAATGTCTTTCATTAGATGCCAATTACTCCACTCAGTGATACATTTTGAATTGTGTAAAGGAAAACAATATGGATAACGCTCTCCGAATCATCGCGGTGAATTAAAATGATAATGTTTGATCAAGAGATGGCAGAAGCATCAGTTTATTCAATCATCTATTTGTGCAGGGTTTTAAACGTTACACCCTCACATGCATGTGTTTTTCTCTGGGTACTCCCGTTCCCTTCCAGAATGCAGAACATGTCCGAATGGCAATGGCTGAACGTCCGAATGAAAAACAAGACATCATTGTTATTGAGTATGTACATGTACAGTCCTCTGTCAATCCATCATCGGCAGCAGCGGCAGCAGCAAGAAGCAGAGCATAGAGGAATTCAGAAAATCAAGAATTTCATAAAACAAAAATGTATCGGTCCATATAATGTATTCCATCATAGTTCTGCTATCTAATCACGCTGTTAAATATTAACACTGCCTTAACAATATATATCACGTAGAAAATTTGCTATGAAGACGGGCCACAATGCAGTGTTATTGATGAATATTTTTATATTGTTGTTAATTGTGGCTGTGCATCACTGCCAACACAGCAGCGTCAAATTATTTATTAAATATTAAGGTGCAATATTAATGCTTGTATGATGCAAATCTTGGTACGTCGAAATAAATGTGCAAATTCTCATGGGCTGGGAGGTGGCCACATGCTTGGTGGGATTTATACGATTTCCTCCCATCCGGAGCCAAACGCAACTTAACAGCATTGGCCAAACAATTCCAAATGCGAGACCCTTCAGAAAATATTCCTGAGACTCGACGGTGAAGTTTTCGTTGGTAAATAACGAACAATAATATTTTAAACTTGACTTAAACTTTCGTGACTGCAGGAATTCATATTCCTTGGGTCTTTCGGTAAAGCCACGTAGATTAAGACGTTTCGATCACAACACAAGCAATCGTCATCAGGTGAAAAATATAGCGGGAGAGCTGCTGAAGCAGGAAAAAATATGTATACGTTTTTTTTTCCTGCCAAAAAAAAAACCCTAAGAATACAATAATATGTTATGATACATGTGTAGTGAGTCACTTCGGAGACACTAATAGTAGGAGGCACATACGTTAATTATACACTTAAACACTTCTGTTCCTACACGGGATAACAACAGACTGGTCAGGACAGGCGGCACACTGCCTGTCAACGATGCCAATGAGACGAAGACGTAGCACGACGGGTTCTATTCCAAACGACAGCCCCGATCCCGCCTCGGGACCTCCCTTTTATGCGCCCCAGCGTGGCCTGGCTCCACCCTCGGCCACGCCCCCTTCTTGAACCTACCAGAAGGTTCTGGGCTATACCCCACGTGTCCCCTCTGTCACCTTTGCCCTACATCCCTTACCCCGGCCTATCACGTGCCCTGTTAGCCGACCAGGCTGCTACGTCCTCAGATGCCCTCTCTCTGCCAGCAGCCAGCGCTACGCACCCGAGTGACCCATTCCATGCCATTGCATGCTCTGCTGGCAGATCGGCTGCTATACCCACAATTCCCCTCTCTGTCAGTAACCAGTGCTACGCGCTGTAGTGACCCATTCTATGTCACTACACATGTACAACCCATTTTTGTTAATCCGCTGCCGGATGAGGGCTCTACTACTGTATATTGCTTGTATGGGTGACCACCAGCCACAATTATACAGGGTGCTTCAATAAAATGTTAACACTTAAATGGCACTATCGTTTTTAATGGGAAAATGACAGATAATACACTGTAACATAATACCAAATTTAATGTTAATAGCTTCAAAAAGGTCAAAGAGTCTCCACTTGTTCGCCATCATTGTCAACACATGCCTGGAATCTTCTCCAGGTGGTCTCCAGAGCCCGGAGGCACACTTCTTGTGGCATTCTTGCAAATTCTCAGAAGCGTTAAAAAAAATTGAAGCACCCTGCATTATTTGGCAGCGCACGGCTTGTAACGCAGCACTGTGGAGGCGTGGGTTGGTGGATCGTAAAGATGCTGCGAAACACCCTTTCTGTGGGCATTGAAGAGGAGCCATGCCGTAGCTTGTCGAGAGAAGGTGATACAGCAAAAAATGTGGACGCCACCTCTCGTCTGTATGGAATTAGAGCGTTTCTCCCTCACATGCGTGGGTTTTCTCCGGGTGCTTCCGTGTCTTCCCACGTGTAAACACTCGCTAATTGGCCAATAACACCGTCGTATATAGAGGGCCACAGAGCTTGGGGAGGGACTTTGGTACTGGCCAATGCGAATTTAGAGGAAGATGAGGATGCCTCATACAACCTTTATCAGGCTGTTGGGGCCAGTACTGTTAGCGAGCACCTATGAAGGCCGGCATGGTACATGAGGGGGTGGGTGGCCAGCACCACGCCCAACCGCCTTTGTCTCCCCAGTGTCGATGTTTGCACATTGCACCAGGTTCTCACTTGAAGCTGAGTCGACCTCAGTGGGGCCCAGGACTAGTTAACAAATATTCGTCACTGATGTAGGCCATGAGCGAGAGTCGAACTCGGGTCGCCAGGTTCGAAGCGTGGTATGCCAACCGCTACACTACTGCTCCCCAGCACACACCACACACACACACATACGTGCACGTGTAGAATGGGTGACAGTGGAAGAGGTGGGGGGAGAGAAAGGATGTAGGGGGGGGAAGCGATATATGGTGCATGGTGGCAACGGCCTCTACGATGCGGAGCAATAACGCCGAACGCGTTGACACCGTGTCACCACAATTGTATCTCTGCCGCACAAACCGCCGTGGCCATCGGGGCATTACTGCCACTTGCGGCCACAATAAATCGCCCTCTGGTTGCATGGATGCTGCATCGGCCGTGTTGGTGAATACAATGCAGCTGCACGGACATCTACGTGCTGTGATATATTCCAGAAGAAGGTTGGCCGCCTAAAATCTGATACTTGGGCACTTTGTGGGTCCTGAATCTGCCAACAGTTACCGTGATAAGTCGATCCGTTGGGTGCCAGACTCGGAATTTAAGCGGTCATCAATAATGCTGGCCTTTTTGCACGTTCAATCATAATTACTGATTCCGAGGAGCACGGATAGGGAAAGCACAGCCAAAAGTCAAATTATGCCGATCAGTGGTGGAAGTTCTGCATTACTGTGGCAGGAACCGTTAACTCTAGCGGAAAATATTTTTTGACTTCCAATCACGGGACGCTTCCTCACTAGGTGGTATTCATTTTAATGACCCCGGAGAGATGATGGTGTGTCGATCCCATCCAGGATTTGAACGTATGAGATAATTATTAAAGACTATGCCGCTCAACCAACTGGGTTGTATCCTAACTTCAGCAAATAATGATGGTCATTGTTTTTTCTTTTCCCAAACAGTGTTTATTTATATAATGACAGAAAGATTCATTTTATGTGCATAACACATGTGCGTTCTCTATTGGTGTATGTATGTGCAAAGGCAAGTCTTTCTTGCTCAATGGATTTGCTTCGTAATCATTGGGCAATGACCTTGCTTTAAACAATTGCCACATAAAATAGCAGTTAGAGTAAATTTATGGTCGCATTTATGTGGGTGATTCCAAAGGTTTGGAGAGTGTGCTGCAAAAAAAGAGCTCGTAAAAAAGATTTTACTATTTTTATTTTACCAGGTAAAGCCCATTGAGCTATATAGCTTTCTTTCAGAAGCGACCTGGCCACAAATGATAGCTGAATGAAGTGACTTAGCACGTGGAAATGTATAGCGGCCAAATTCTCTAAACGCGTGTTGATTCTCTTGTGCAGGGAAACCCCGGAGGATCCGGAGAAAAACCCACGTGACCACGGGGAGAACATGCAAACTCAAAATATAGGACAGGCGTCAGGGTCGGGATCTCATTCACGACCTCCTGGACACCATGCGAGGTAGTTAATATCTCGCCGCCGTGGTGCCTCTATACCTAATAAAGGTAATGACCAAAGGTAAAGGTACAGCCCAGCAATTTCCTGCTCTATTCACTGCTGGCAGAAGGGCTTCCGCGAGAGGGATTTCTAGAGAACCCCTCTCAGAGGGAATTTGGCCTCCTCTTCTACGCTGGCCAGACGCCTCAGAAGAGGTGGGAGAACCCACACTTTACCCCACCACACCACGTGACCTTCCTGATAGACAAACTGCAGTCTCCCAATGTATACTGCTGGGTAGGCAGAGGTGGGTGGGGGTGGGCTTAAACAAAAGTGTCCATTGTCTCACCTACCACGCAGGGAGATTCAACAAGAAAAACTGTCGATTGCGATCGAGTGTTGCTCACCATTTACACAACGGCAGCATTCACCCACGAATGTATCAGCCATGAACAGTGTCGTTAAAATCTTGTTCACAGTTACAATGTAATGCAGGGTTTTATTTGTTTTGAGTATTTTTTTTACAGAAAAGCTTGCGCGTTCCTCTACCGGCACCAAATACAGCCGAGATGTGTGTAAAAAGTACGCGTGCGTACAGGGAGGACGGGGAGGGGTCAAGTTTTGACATATTTTTGCGTACGTACTAAATGGATGGCCCCTAATCCCCCCCCCCCCTCGCACGTGAAGGGCTCACAAGTGACATCATCACATCTATCCCTCTATTTAAGGAACGAAACAGGAGGATTTATCCACAAATCGGGCTGGCCGCCTGATGATGCTAGTTGTAATTACTGGCAAAACATCATACTCAGATTGTAAATGTTGTGGATTTGCTCTCAAACACACCGGTGTGCTGTACTAGTGTAGTGAGTAACTTCTGAGACACTAATAGTAGGAGGCAACACACGTTTATTCTACACCTTGGGACACTGTTCATACACGGGATAACAGAACAGCTGACGCCGGAGACGAAGACATAGCACCTTGGGTTCCATTCCACCGACAGACAGCCCTTATCCAGCCTCGGGACTTCCCTTTTATGCCCCCCCCCCCGGGGGGGGGGGGGTCCGCCCTCGGCCACCCCCCCTTCTGGAACCTACCAGAAGGTTCTGGGACACCTGCCACGTGTCCCCTGCCTGGCTCCGCCCTCGGCCACGCCCCCTTCTGGAGCCCACCAGAAGGTTCTGGGCTATACCTCACGTGTCCCCTCGGCCACCTTTGCCCCACATCCTTTACCCCGGCCTATCACGTGCTCCACCAGCCGGCCGGGGTGCCACGTCCTCATATGCTCCCTTCAGCCAGCAGCCAGCGCCACGCACCCTTGTGACCCACTCCGTGGCATTGCAATGCTCTGCTGGCAGAACGGCTGCCACGCGCTGCCCTGCCGGCAAGTCGGCCGTTACGCCCAAATTCCCTCTCTCTGTCAGTAACCAGCGCTACACGACGTAGTGACCCATTCAATGTCCCTACACTAGTAATGAATTGGCATGTTCCGTTTACGTGACAAACCGTACTAATTGGCTATGTTGTGTGGTGGCGGGTTTAACGACACATTGATATTTACGCGATCTAACCCAAAAAAAAACTATTTGATATATGAAATTTCAGAAACTCTCTTGTCACGAGGTGCCCTTTGCAGCCGTGCATGAGCCTGGTGTGTGGTATTCAAACACCCCGGGCATGTGTTTCACCAACAGACCGCGTTATGCGAGTGGCACTCAGGGCTCCGCGAGTCGGGAATTTCGAGTGGCACGTTCAAGCGAAAATCACTCCGTCCGACCTTGCGGCAATTTGGCTTACAGCAGACCCGCTTAGATTTTTCCGCCCTGCAAATGCCACCGTGCTTTTTTCTCGGGGCACAAAATGACAAAGATCCCCCGGATAGCCTTTAACAGACTGTCGGGGCACCTATGAAGGCCTTGCACGGTGCACGAGGGGTGGGTGGTTGGCTAACACCACGCCCGACCGCCTTTGTATCCCCAGTGGCAATGTTTACACATTACACCAGGTACTCATTTGAGGCTGATTCGACCTAGGGGAGGCGCAGGACCGGTTCAGATAATCGTCACTGGTGTTGGCCATGAGCGGGAATCCAACTCGCGTCGCCGGATGCGTCGGGCAGCGCACTAACTACTACACCACTGCTCGGGGCAAAAGACAAAGATCCCCCGTATAGCCTGAACAGACTTTTGAGGCAAGTGCTGTTAGCGAGCATCTATGAAGGCCAGCACGGCACACGAGGGGGTGGGTGGTCAGCACCACGCCCGGCTGCCTTTGTCTCCCCAGTGGTGATGTTTACACATCGCACCAGGTACTCATTTGAGGCTGAGTCGACCTAGGGGAGGCCCAGGACCGGTTCAAATAATCGTCACAGGGTGTTGGCCGTGAGTGGGAATCGAACCCAGGTCGCCAGTTTCGTAGCGCAGCGTAGCGCTAACCGCTAATCACACACAGAAACACGAATACCGACTCACACGGGAGCACGGGCGCACATCCTGATTCAAATATTAATGTCGACACATTCAAATGCAAATTCCGCACCTGCCGTAATCACACAATTACCCTCGGATTCTGGGAAGCTCATTGGAAATTCTTGGCGTGTTTGTTTTTGTTGTTGTTGTTAGATGTTTCGTCGATGCTGAGGGTGTTGCAGTTTTCGCGTCGACGTGTAGACACTCAGGACGCTTTTGTCGAGCGCGACCTGTACCTCTGTGTAGTCGTAGTTAGCATCCTTTATTCAACCAAGAGGTGAAATAAACCCATTGAGACACGCGAAACATTGCCTCTTTTGCAAGGGCGACCTGCGTGTTGCAGTTACTGGGGATTTAAAAAAAAAAATATTCAAACGCAAGTGCCAACATTTAGCAACGTGCGAGGAAAACATCACATCGATGCATTGTCCCTTCCGATCTACTTTAACATTGTATCAAAGGCAATGTACATCTTTGTCTGCATAGTAGAAGGCAGTGAGCAACATAAGGCTTCTATTATATCCTGTGCAGCCTGTATCCTGTAAGCTTTTTGTGTTTGTTTTTCTGCATCCCTGTATTACATTCACGTAAAATCAATTTCGGCTGCCAGATGCATCCTCTGGTAAATATGCACTGCAAACAAGGCACCAATATCCCAGGCAGTAAAATGTTTTTTTGGAAAACACATTTAGTTTATTTTATTTTATGTCCAGTTGTCGGTGATTTGGCTAACACCATCAATCTAACAATACGTGAGAAAATATATACACATATATATCACCTGAAGACGATTGCTTGTGTTGCGATAGAAACGTCGTGATATTGTTATGATTTTGATTATTTTTTCTATCCACGTGGCTTTACCGAAAGACCCAAAGAATATATATACAAAAGTCTAGAAAGTTACATGTTTTGTTTTCCACTCATATGCCTGAGGCTTTAAACTTAGAATCGAGGTATTGAACCCAAAATCTAGGGCAGAAACCCAGAAATTCAAGCTCGAACAAGGAATCGAGGGATCAACCTAAATACAAGGGCTTGAACCCGGAATGTAGGGCTTGATCCCATAATCTCCGGACTTGGACCCATAATATGAGACTTGAACCAGAATATAGGACCTAAACCAGAATATAGGGCTCTAACCCAACATTTTGCATCTGAAGCCGGAATCTCATTGCTTGCACCCACAATCTAGAGATTGAACGCATGATTGCAGGCTATCGTCTCAATGTCGCAGAGGTGCTGATTGGTTGCACTGAGAGAGGCCTAGTGACAATTGAGATGTCAATAATTCCTTTCCCAATACTATTTTTAAAGTATAATCAATTACTAAAAATCTGACCTCATCTGTTGTATTAGTAAAAGGAAATGCTGGTCGTGGTATATTCGAGTACTAATGTGTATCATGCATATGAATGGACACACCGTCTCGTTAAGAAGGTCACATGACCAGCTATGCATATGTAAGAGCACCTGATTTAGTGGGTCCCAGACCATGAATACCTCCTAAGTATCTACGTGACTTGTAATTACTAAAAAAAGAATTACTAAAAAGCCATATTGTCCTGCTACTTGTCTCTACACTCAGGACACAACATTGGTGTTTTGCTATAAATCTTTCCACACTAAGTTCTTGCATGCAGGGTAGAACGGCTGCCCAGTGGTGAGCGCACTGCGCTATGAACCCAGCAACATGAGTTTAACTCCCGACGAGCATCAGCGGCGATTCATGTCTGACCCAACTGACTGCCACGGCATGGGGGGGGGGCTTTAACCAGCAGTGGTTTGACAATGAATATGATTATTACTTTGTGTATTTAGACTGTGTAATGATGCTTGGAGAATTAACTGACTGATTTATTTATATGCACTCGGCAAGAACAGAAAGCGATGCTTTTGAAAGTCAAGTTTTGGCCACGAGTAGACAATATGTTTGGGTCATTAAAATAATATTTGATTTGTTAATTTTTGTTTAAATACATAACAAACTCTCAACGCATTCATCAAAAACACTACCCTAAAAATGAAAACAATAGATATATAATAGGTGACGTTTTGGGCAATGGACCTTGTTCATATGAAGGAGAGCCAATGGATAATGCTATTGACAATCGTGTTTGATTTATTTGTGCATATGCACCGATCTCAATCGCAGTATTACTCTTGCAATTGAGAATCAGAAGCGACTCTGGCCAAGGTATTAGAACTCAAATTGTTGCCGTGTCAAAGCAGCAAGAGGAACCTTTCGAGTGCCAAGGTACGAGCCATGTAGTGAACAATGATAATAATAATGATGATATGGAGAGTTTAAATTTCGATTTAAAGCTTTCGTGACTGCAGGGATTCATCTTTTTGGTTTTTTCGGTAAAGTCACATAGAAGGGAAATAATAAAATAATAAAAATTTAACATAATAAATAATTCTCACGACGTTTCGGCCACAACGCAAGCAGCCGTCCTCAGGTGAAGAACAGGTCTGTCGGAAAGACAGCGTCTGAATGTTGGGTTAGAGCCCTATATTCTGGTTTAGGTCCTATATTCTGGTTCAAGTCTCATATTCTGGGTCCAAGTCCTGAGATTATGGGATCAAGCCCAACATTCTGGGTTCAAGTCCTCGCTTACTGGTTCCAGACTTACATTCAGACGCTGTCTTCCCGACAGACCTGTTCTTCGCCTGAGGACGGCTGCTTGCGTTGTGGCCGAAACGTCGTGAGAATTGTATTTTATTGTGTTTTATTTTTATTATTTTATTATTTCCCTTCTACGTGACTTTACCGAAAGAACCAAGAAGATATGGAGAGTTTGTCAAGAGAATCGCTGACAACTGCGTCACACGCGCCGCGACTTCCTGCAGCTCGCCCTTCGCATCCGATCGATTGTTGGCCTCCAGGTGTAAGAACAATCGGTCGGCAGCGCCCGCGGGGGGGGGGGGGGAGAAATTAATTTCCAATGGAATGCGGTTAAGCTCACAACAGTCGTGATCCGAGAAATTGATATGCGCGAGTCGCCGGCATTGGGGGAGTCTCGCTCGCGTATCCCTGCTGCGCCCGGCCGAGATCAAATTTTGCTTCGAGCCGACTCCGGCGAGAATCTCGAAGGGTGTGCAACGCGTCTCCGAGCTGTTTGACTTGGGGGGGAGGGAGCGTGTGGTAAGGTGGAGCCAGCGGGACCCCCCCACCAACACCCATGTAAGTGGTGCATTAGATTCGATCAATCAGCCGCGCGGCCACTCGGCCACTCTTAATTGTCTGGCACTTTCGTAAAGCACTCATTTAAGGTTTCACGCTGCGTCTTGCAGTAACAACCTTCCAAATTACCGCAAAGTAATTTAATACAATTATCCGTCTTCTGTGGGTGGCTTCGCGTTTTAAGATGCCACCGAAATAAACTGTGATAAATAGATATGTGCTGTATATTATCGCCACCAAAAAACACTTAAAATGTTTAAACTGTCCCTGGATAGATGCATACAAATTCCAGGATTGTAAAAAAAAATTAAATATTTTTTTTCGTTATTGAACTCGTTAAAACATGTCCATGCGTAATATCTCATTCACGGCCGAGATCTGGCATGTGTGGTGAAATTCCTTCTGCCTTCAGAGTGCACTTCTGCCCGCTGCCTCTAAGCACCTAATGTTTTAATTTGATGTGTCTAAAATTAATACGTTCCCTGGTCCATGTGTTCCTCGTTCTCGCTCTCAGTGTAATTCCAAGCGTGCACGTCTCCCAACTTCTTCCCTTACTTCTGTGTGCACTTCTCAGTGTTTGTTCCAATTATTTTTGTTGGGCACTGCCCATGTTTCTGATCCACATAATAGCAGGTAACACGCACCGATTGCAATGTCCTCCTTTAGGCACATTAGTATGTTCCTTTTTATTACCCCATTACACTTTCAAGAGCACCCCAACCAGCTTCCAATCACCTGATTATTTAAATATTTTGACATCATATTCACGGTGAAAAAATAATTGGGCTTTGCCAGCTTACGTCGCTAGAATTGCTTATGGGCGATGGTCAAGACCGCTGACGGAGTAGCATCCTAAGGACAAAACATGCTTGAGATGATGGTGATGACCACTTCAGAATAACTCATTTTACTTAAAATCGTTAAGGAGCATAAACCATCACGCTTAACTCCGGTCATCTTCACAGCGGCTTCTGGCTAGCCATCAAACAAAGGCGGTCACTGCATCGCGCGCTTTCAGATGCGCTTCTGCGGCCGTCTGGAACGCTCTTGCTTCCAATGTTAGGCAGCCACTGGAGCTCTGCACTTTAAATCATCTAGGTTGAAAACTAATTTCTTTAGAACTGCTGTTTCTGTTTAGTTTGTTGCCCTTCCCCCGCACCTCCGATTATCACGGATGACTACGTACTGTCCACAAAGAAGTTCAACATATATAAAAATGTAGATGGAGTGATGACATTAGCTCACAAGCGAGAGCCAAATAGACGGTTGTATCACAAGACTCTGAGAGGTTGGCGAAGATTTGGTGATGTTTTAATATGCAGGCACACGTATTAAAACATTTAAGGGCATTTTTATTAGCTGTACGCCTACTGCTCTGCGTTTGAAATTAGTTGTCCTGCTAAATGAGTCATTAAAACACAATGTGTTATTACACAACGCCTGAATATGGGATTTTCACTCGGGGTATAACGACTCGCCCCCCTCTCGTGAATCAGTGCATTGTGCTTTATCTTGTAACATCGTGGTGAGTCGTAGCACCTCCACGTGGCTGGAGGGGTCGTGTAAACACATGTACACTATTTACCAAATTAATAATACAATATAGATGATTACACGCATTGTACAATGTATCTATTGTGAGCTTCATGATGAATACACTGTGTAACATCTTTTTTTGTTCCTGGGTCGTAAGTGTTATTTTCTAATTGCTTATGCCTCAAAAATACAGAAAATGTGTATTACTCCACACAAACTTTGCTTTTGTGACCAGGACAGTGATATTTAGAAATGTGCCTATTTCCAATGAGAAAACGGGCGAATTTGTGTCTTTTCATTCACATGAAGTCAGAAAAAACAACATATGAATACAAATTTACATGTATTTATACTAAATATAATACAAAAATTATTACAAAAGATTTAGAAGTGAGTAGATGTGGTACGCCCAACGCAGCGGCGACACCGCAGGGAGTGGAATTTCTTGTCCCATCTTTAGTAAAATAAAACTAACATCGGAACCGCTATGCCACCGCTCCCCCAACCCCACTAAACTATATATACTGTCGAAGAAAAAAAAACTGATCATGAATTTCAACTGGTTTTCGTGTGAATAAAAAACTAACGTTTATTTGACCTATGAACTCTCCACCAAAAAAGAGTTAACAGTTTTTAATGCGTCTCTCCCTCTCTCTTGGTGGCCAGAGGATTAACAATCAATACGAACAAACTAAAACAAGTTTTAGTCCATCTGTGGAAACCGCGCAAATGGGTTGTGCATGTGTGCATCAACTCACAAAACGAGCGTCTTATCTAGAAACGGCTTCTGCCTGTACTCTGAATGCGCTTGTTGTATTAGTTTGAACACAGATCTGCTTTGAAACCACCCAGTGTCTAAAAAGTCGACCAATGCACGTAGCCAGCTGATGCCGTTCAGACTTCATGGAGAGGCGATTTGCTAATCGTGAGATTGTCAAAGCAGCTCAGCACCTTCAGAGCAATGAGTGAAAATCATGTCCGGGATCCACGTGGAATAATGCAAATGTACAGCCACTTTGTCAACACGGTGCTGGATTAGAGACCTTCCCACGCCATGCGAGTCGTTGGGGTTATTTGATTATCCGTCACCTCGCCGGCCAGTTGCAGGTTGGTGAGGACGTGGACCACAGATCCAGGATCATAGTACAGTACAACAATGTCGCACTGCCCTCTGCTGACAGCGTAGCCCTGTAATAGCCCACAACACCTGTTCATATATATATATCTGGTGGTGCGCCAACGCATTGTCGAATACAATTGTCAACATTTGCTTGCTTTTCAACAACACTTACCTTATCAATATATAGATGTGTTGCACACTCGAAATGAAGGACGTGGGCAGGTGCTCCAAATCGGGGGCAAGCACATGTATTGTGGTTAATAGCAATCTTGTGAAGAACAGCACCGTCACTCTGTAAAATGCAACAGCACGTGTCACACACAGCAATTCTTCCGAGTCGCCATTAACCATGTGTCTGGTTTACACGTGCGGTTATTCATTAACAGTTTTCTCTTAAACCCAAATCTACTACTGATAAACCACCTTTGTCTTTGACAATCACATTTGTACATCACTATTCGAATATGCCTTTAATCCTAAGCTGTATGTCTATCTATACCATCCACTTATATCGGTATCTTACACCCATTATATTTACTGTATGTGTACAGTATACGTACTGTATATCACCATTGTACAGCTTACTACTTTACATGTGTTCTATTCTCAATAGCATTGCAAGTAGTCATACTCTGGGTACATGGGCATGGTTATAGACTAAACAGTATTAGGGTTAGAGAATTACAATGACAGTAGGTAATTAAAGTGCGTCATCCCTTTACCATGTACAGTGTTAAACCCCCTATAATTGCATATATCACAAACGAACAATTCAAAGCCAAGCTTAACGTCTAGAACAAGTCTAGAACATTTATATAACGATCAAAAACAACCTTTGGGTCCTTTACCTGTAAAATGCAACAGCACGTGTCACAAACAACATTCCTCCCGAGTCGCCATGAACCATGTGGCTGGTTTACACGTGCGGTTATTCATTAACCCTGCCAGCCACCTACAGGCCCAACTCAGTCATCACATGCTGCTGTACACACATGCATTGATGCACTGCACAGCACATCAGGACTTTCACAGCACCACACTTTACTCCCTTGCTGCACAAGGATATAATTAAAAGAGTGATCCATTCCTAATGTGCCCCAGATGTATATGGCGCCTTATTCTAAGGCGCTTTACACCAATTATAAAAATGCACGTAAGAAGACAGTGGTTGAAATAAAGAGTGGTGTTATTGCAAAAATGGTGGTGTGATTATGGTGACAGCATAACAGGTGGGAAAGGTTAAGGAGGGGTTGGGATAGTGATAGGGGTAATGATAGGGTAGTGATAAGGGTAATGATAGGGGTTGGGGTCGTGATATGGGTAGTGATCGAGGTAGTGATAGGAGTTGGGGTAGTGATAGGGTTAGTGATAAGGGTTGGGGTAGTGATGGGTTGGGGTAGTGATAGGGGTTGTGAAAGGAGTTGGGGTAGTGATACGGGTTGCGGTAGTTCCAGGGGTTGGGGTAGTGAGAGGGGTAGTGATAGGGGTTGGGGTAGTGATAGGGGTAGTGATAGGGGTTTGGGTAGACCTGGTCATAGCTGGGGGGCAGGGAGTAGCAGCAGCCGGATGGACTAGGGAGAAGAGATGGGGGTTGTTTACGGGGAGAAGGGGGGGGGCAAGAAAGGATAAGGAGCGAGAGAGCAAGACCTGGCGCGTTAGAGATTGGGAGCGTAGAGGGCAGGATGGGACAGAGTAAGATACGAGAGCAAGACCATGTAGGGGTTTGCTGATAAACCAAATCGATTGGTATATTTGCCCATGGCATTACAACTTGATTGTATTGGCTCTGTCGGGTGGTGGAGGGTTATAGTTAAACAATTGACATCATACCTATGCGGTTTAACCCAAAATAAACTTATGAATACGTCTACAACATCTGTTTTTATAATTTATGCATAGTAGTGTTGGGACATCCAAGCACTATCCAGGCTCAATGCTGCTTAGCTTCCAATACCTGATAAAACCAGGCACATTCAGGTGATTCGGTTATGAGCAAATATGATTTGGTTGCATTCAATATTCGCGAGATGAAAACCCGTGATTATCTAGGCATACCCGGACACTCCGCTATTTGAAAAGTAACGCCACACACAAAGGGGCTTCTAGACACTATTTTTGCCATAAGCTCAGTACTCAAAGCATGTCTTGTATGTACCATGGCATCACCATACTGCACGCATCATTTACACAGACTTGTTTTAGGCCACCAAAGCGTGGTCATTTTATTTTCGACCGCAGTAGGGCGTTTTAAACAACGGGATGCTGGTGTCATTCTTTTTAGGAATCATCGGTACAGCATGGCCACATTTTTCAATATTCGAAAAAAAAAATATTCTACTCAAGTGAGATTCTACATCGCAATTATCACCCCCTACTGGTGGAACTAATGCCCCAGGTCACTCTTGCAAATGTGACCAACCTGCTGTCCTGGAGCCCTCACCTGGATAAACAAAATAAACTTGAAACTTGACACTTGAAGGCATTATTGCTTACTTGCTGCATTGGGGCTTCGATGCTTCATGTTGACAAGCTGAGCCCGTTCGCCGTGTGGCAGGTCAGGTCTTTGCCGCTCGGTCCTTTAGGCTATTTTTCCTGTTAACGTTCGAAAAATTAACTGGTGATGACAAATCCGTGGGTCATTAGAGCCATTTTGAGACGTGACTCACCCTCCGAGCCTCTGTTTATGTCGACATGTCGACTTGCAAATGGACGTATGCAAAGACGCGTGCCACCCAATGTGTATGGGGGGGAGGGGGGAGAACGTTGGTGCACCGGCTGGCACACTGCGAACCCGGGCAACCTGAGTTACATTCCCGGCGACTGCGATCACATCAGCGGCGGGTCATATCTGAACCGGCCTTGGACCCTTCCCCCTTCATGAACCCGCACTGATGGTCAAATATGGGCAATTGACCCGCGTGACTGACGAAGGGAGGCCTTCGTCCAGCAGTGGGCTTAAGCAGGGCTGTAAGAATATTAAGTAAAATTATTAAATTTCGATTTAAAGCTTTCGTGACTGCAGGAATTCATCTTCTTGGTTCTTCAGGTGAAACCAGGTCATTCAGACGCTGTCGCCTCGACAGACCTGGTTTCACCTGAAGACGGCTGCTTGCGTTGTGGCCGAAACGTCGTGAGAATTATTTTATTATGTTTTATTATTTTTATTATTTTATTACTTCCCTTCTACGTGACTTTACCGAAAGAACCAAGAAGATAAAATTATTAAGTCCTACCTATGGTGTCTTCCATAGAATGTTAAATGTTCTTTCTGTGACAAGTATTTTTACTGTTTCATTCTCACCTTAATGAGTGATTAAGAAAACAAACTGCTCATACTGTGTGGAGTTTCTACATTTGTGCTGATTGGCTCTCGGATGTGTTTTTAGGTTCTACCTTGTGTTGTGTCTCATGATGTCCGACGTTTCGCTCCACATGCCGAGTGTGGCTTCTGGAACAACGTATTCTCAGCTTCTTTAGTTCCTCATTTCCTGATGCGTGTAGCTGAATATGTAAGGTTGAGTGGTGGTTCCTGGAGTTCCTGAAGATATACAATTTCTGTTTATGAAGTCATTAATATGAATTTTCTGTAGAGATTCGAATATTGAATTTCTGAATATGGGAATATTCTATTTCGGAATAACTGAATATTAAATTGACAAACTGAATATTTTTTTTGCAGATGTGAATATTATATTTCTGAGGAATTGAATATTAAATTGACAAACTGAATATATATTTTTTGCAGATGTGAATATTATATTTCTGAAGAACTGAATATTAAATTCTTGAAAAAGCCAAAGAAGCTCCCAGCACGCAGAGCGAAGCCTCGGACATCATGCCAAACAACACGAGGTACAACCTGAGAACGCACTGGAGAGCTTATGGAATGGGTTGCGTATGCCCTTGTCAAACAGCAGGCAAAGAGGTTAGAGGTTCATGCAGACTTGTAAAACATCAACACCTGCTCAGCTGCAAAGGTGGCCAAGAGATGTCAGTACGACAAAAGGATGTTTGAATGCATCTGTGCGGATCTTTATGTGGTCGCCACATATATCCGTGGGGTTTCTCTGGAAGCACATGCAAATCACTCTTTAATGGAAACGGCCAAACGTCCAAGTGAAATATGGTTTCATCTCGACTCGTTCCCAGCGTTATATATTTTTTTCTATGTCCACCACTCGGTCATTCATGTGTTCTATTTCCCTGGTTCGATAATTAAATGTTTAATTCTTAAAGCAAGCCCTAAATTTGCGTGAAAGTTACACTTTCTTTTTAAAAGCAAACAAAAAAAACCGTGAAATTTTTGCTGAAGGATGCGTAAAAAAAACGCATTGACGAGTGGTAGCGAACGCAGTATAATTTTTCTTCAACGCTGCTGCCAATTCAAAAGGATTTCACTCTCCATAAATCCTGGTGCTCATAAAACCTCTGCAGGCGATTACTTAAAATAAATCCTGCCACTTTATCACCTGCTCCCAGGCGCGCGCAACTTTCTTCTTACGAATGCCGCTGCGTGACGTTCATTTCGGAGAGTTGACGCGCGCCCCTATCCACCGTCCCAATTTATATGATAAAAAAATATTTCTCCCCCTGCTTCATTACGACCCCCGATGTTAGCAGAGTCAAAAAATTCGATATTAGCGCAGCGTCAAACTGTTCAGTTTAGCCTCCAGCAACGTCAGCTTCCATCTTTGGCGACCACGTGCACCGAGTGTGAAAGCAAAAGTGGTCCGAAAGACAGAATCACGATATTTATTTATACTGAAAGAATCCGATGAGCTATAAAGCAATTTTTTTTTACAGATGTCCAGTCGGGGGCAGATCGAACGTTACGGCAACAAACAATGCAAAAACACGATAGGAGTGCAAAAAATAGGAAAGGTAAACACATCACTAAACATTTACTAATAAAACTAAACTATATTTTATCTTACCAGGTAATGCCCACTGAACTGTTAGCTTATATTTTTTCAGAAGCAACCTGGCCACAAATTATAGCTCAATGAGAAGTGGCTCATCAAAGGTGATGTCCTACTCAATTAAGCTGGGGCTCATTTCCTGTTTATAACCCTGAACCAGTGGTGGAAATTCCACATTTCTATGGTGGGGGAGAGTCTATCCATTGGGCACCCATTGTTAATTTACTCACAAAGTGGTACTTATTTTACCGATCTTAGACGGAGGATGGGCTGAGTCAACCCCCTACCAAGATTTGTAACCTTCCGATTGCGACCCCTTGCAACTCCTCTCGTTTTAAAAACTCATCATTCCGCGGTCAATAAAAAAGCGAGCACCATTTTGTGAAGTCGTCATTGCTCGTTTCAACGGCGAGAACGTGTAATTTCTACAGCCCTCAGCCAGGTTATTGAACTCTCAACTCTTACGGTCGCGAGCCGCTCGCTCTACCGCCGGGACGCCTGCACTGCATGCCGCCTTTTATGTTCGAAAGGATGGCAGCTTGCGAGAGTCTTGACGCCCCACAGTCCAGGACTTTGGAGTGGCACCAGGTGTGGGTTTACGAAGCGTGCAGTTACATGCAAGGGACATTAACGCCCGCGTTTGTTAAATAGCTGACAACACTTTTCTCATCCGTAGGCCATTCATTGTAGTTAAATTTCACATTTAAGGGGTGGCTCTGAGGTCAGAGCGCTGAGCTGCCATCGATGAGTTCGTGAGTTTGAATCCAGATTTCAAACGCCTGTAATTAAACCGGATTCTCAAGTACAATGAGTTGATGGTGTCAGCCCGGTCATCAATGACTGCGCACAATTACCCATTGCATTCAATTTGGTTCCAATTCTATCCGTGAGAGTGAAATATCGCGGTGGTTTAACGTTTTAATTCTACGAACATTCCTGTCGTCTGCAGAGTGGGTTGCTGCCCTTCCTACTGCGTGGATCGTAGGTCACTTGAAGGGATCTCCGATGTAGTGCTCCGATGTCTTGTTTTACGAAGGGATGCGGTGCTCTGTGTTATTTTGTCTCATTTGAAGGATGATGATGACGATAATGATAGTACAGTCTAGATACAATTATAGGAACATGAAATAACGTTTAAAATCATCCTCTAAACAGGTACACTCAGGGTTTTACTGGTAGGAACCTCCTGGTTCCACCAGCCCACAGGGGATTATTGTGTCCGTCCGTCCGTCGTGTATCCAAAAATGGGAAGGGTGGAGCTGGGTGGGGAGGGGCTGGTCACCCCGTGGTGCCCTTATAAAACTCAACGTTTAACCTACTCACGCCGGCTTGTGCCCGCCCTCACAGTCGGCCATATTTGCGGAATACACCACGCCGCCGTTGACCCTGGCCATTGACCGAGCAACCCAACGTTTCTACCAGCTCCCTCCGCAGGACAATATGTTCCTGTCTCTCCGTGTGATTCCAAACGGGCACCTTTCCGCATGTCCTTATTGAGACGCCTTCTAGATGTTGTTCCATCCTTCTTCACACTGTTCTTCATATGTCCGAGGCATGCGTCTCGGCGGGTGATATGCCCCCGTCTTTTTAAACGTTCTCGTCGAGGCACACTGCACCGGAATGAAGGAGGGGGAAATAAAGAGGCAGACGGAAACATGGTTGAAGTGCTCTTGGCAAATTGAATGTGATCATGAAAGGCAATTTGCCACCCATATATATAATGCATTACACAACGCGGAGAGAACCCAGCATTTCTATGGCAGCACTGCTTTACACCCTCTCACACAGTCGGTGGTGATGTAGTGGCTGGTCTTGTCCAACAACAAGAGTCAATCTCCTCCTACACGTGCCACGATGGCATCTCTTAATTTCCTCTTTTGATAGTAGCATACGTCTGTGTGTCATTGTTGATTACACTGGTCAACACACTTTTTCTGGCATAAGGTATTCCAACGGGTTTAATGTAATTTTAGGGTGCTGATTCCAAATCTGGCATCAGTTTTTGTCTATCACATCAGGTTTTTGAGATATTGCATTTTCAAAAAAAAAAACTGCAGAAGAAAAATATTAAATAAATGTGGATATCTACATACAATGATATTATAAACACACTATCATATAAATACAGCACCATATTTTAACACTAAAGCAGTCACTGACTCGCAACAACTTGCAATCATAAGTGACAGAGTTAATTTCGGGTAAAATCAATGAAAATGGGGTATGCCGATAGCATCAAAATGAGATGTGATAGAGCAAATCTGAGATCAGATTTGGAATCAGCACCCTGAAATTAGTCTAAAACAGCTGCAAAAGTCCAGACCAGAAAAAAGTTGTTTTTTTGTTGACCAGTGTTATATAAGCGTGCGTGTGCATACGTGTGTGCGTGTGTGGAGCCGTAGTGTAGCAGTAAGCGTGCTGCACTACGAACCTGGCGTCCCAGGTTCGATTCCCGCTCACGGCCAACACCAGTGACGATTAATGATCTGAACCGGTCCTGGGCCTCCCCTAGGTCGACTCAATGTTTAAACATCGCCACTGGGGAGACAAAGGCGGTAGAGTGTGGTGCTGGCCACCCCATCCCTCTCGTGTACCGTGCCAGCCTTCATATGTGCTCGCTAACAGCACTTGCCACAACAGTCTGTTAAGGCTATACGTGAGGAGGGGGTCTCTTTGTCTTTGTGTGTGAGTGTGCTCACTTTCATTTGTTTAGAAGCGCTAAGAAACGCCAATCTGCATACCGTGTGATAATCTCGTTAAATGGAATCGATTATAACACTGCATTGAACTTGAAAACACAACTGGAAAATCCGATGCTCACCTGCCGATGATTTGCTGCATGGACAGGTGAACACGATGGGAAGGATTTCAGATACTTGTGTGTGTATGTGCTTTAAAGATCTGTTAATATGAATCCCTTCAATCCTTTCCCCGGTAGTATGTTAAATAGTCACGAGTCGGAGGGGAGGGTCACAATTTCACTCCATAATCGAATTGTATTTCTTGTCACATTTTTACTCCCTCGTTTGTGTTGCTCACCGTTGAGCTATTCCGCCTGTTGTTCCCCACAATGTCCCATGTTTCATCTCACGCCACTGGAAGCTTCTTCAACTCGCTGAAAGAGCACGTGAAGCGAAACGTCGGACATCGTGCCGAGGAACGCGCGGCGCAACCTGTAAAACGCATCCGAGAGTCGTGGCATCTCATTTGTATTGTTTCTCGTATTTTTACGGTCCCATTGGTACAGTTTTGTCCGAGCCTACATGCAATATGGGCATATAATTTCCATACAATTTGAATACGGCGTAAATAATTGATTCCAGTGCAGGCGCGCATAGACACGCACACGTGATTTGATGCATGTAACCACGACTGCACACTATGCCTGTTAAACATAGCTGTATCGTGATCGCCTTGCGCTGTAAGAATGAAAAAGAATCGAAATGTTCGTCAATAAAAACTGCCTTAAAAAATCCAAAAACAACTTTATAACGGGTGACATGTGGCCCTCCTTCATAGTACGTAGAGAGAACCTGGAGAGGCAGGGTCAAGGAGATTGCCGCTAAAATCAAATGTGTACTCTTCGGTTATTTCGGTAAAGTCACGTAGGTAAAATAAGAATAATATAATTAAATAATAATAAATGAAAGTAACTAAATTCATTTATTACTTTATTTTATTATTATTATTATTTTACCTACGTGACTTTACCGAAATAACCTAAAAGTATGAATCCTTGCAGTCACAAAAGCTTCAAAGATAGAATTAATACCAATTGTGCTAAATTATCGTGGGCGTAAGAACATGTTTTAATCTTAATAAAGATTGTTTTTTTGTTAGATCGCGCAAATACAAACGTGTCGTTAACCCCGTCATCACCCGACACAGCCAATTAGTAACGCTTTGACACGTTAACAAAACGTGCCAATAAGTTACTACTTCCGCACAACGGTGTATTGGAGGAGTTGACCCGCAACATTAAAAATTTGAGTAACGTTACGTTTCGCCGGCGAATAGGACCAGCTTCATCGGGCGATTTGTGCCGGAATTGTGAAGAAGTAATCAATGAACGCTCGCATCATCGTTACACGGCTTCGTTAAAAACATAGCCACGGGCGCATGGACTCCTTTTGTCCTGTGCATCACCATTTGCATGTGCGTATTGCCCTGGTCCACAAAATAAACCAATTTATGGACAAGCCGCCCCTGAGTGACCCCCGCCCGTGAACGGAGCGGCCACCTGGCAGAGCAGTCGAGCTCTCCTCCTCTTCTTCATCCGGTGACACTTTGAAAACACAGCGACAGCGAGGTGAAGGATGACACTGGAAACGAGATAAGTCACAATCAGTCACACACACACACAAGACAAATATCCCCCCGTATAACCTAAACAGACTGTTGGGGCAAGTGCTGTTTGTGAGCACCTATGAAGACCGGCACGGCAAACTAAGGAGTGGGTTGCCAGCGCCACGCCCGGCCGCCTTTGTCTTCCCGGTGGCTATGCTTATGCATCGCACCAGGTACTAATTTGAGGCTGAGTCGACCTAGTGGATGCCCCGGACAAGTTCAGATATTTGTCACTGGTGTTGGCCGTGAGCAGGAATTGAACCTGGGTCATTGGGTTCGTAGTGCAGTGTGCTAACCACCATACGACAGCTCTCCAAATATACTATAGTACACACACATCTATATGCATGCACAATTATACACATGCACGCCGTTTAGTATACACCTAAAGAGGAATATTTTATGGGAGCAGTGGCACAGTGGTTCGTGCACTGCGTTCTAAACCTGGCGACGTGAGTTCGAATCCCGCTCACAGCCATAATTAGTGATGAATATCTCATTCTGTTCTGGGCCTCCCCTAGGTAGACTCAGTCTTAGATGTGTAGCTGGTGCAATGTATAAACATCGGACTTGGGGATAAAAAAAAACAGGCCACCGGGCATGGTGCTGGCCACCCACTCCTTCGTGTGCCGTACCTGCCTTAATAGGTGCTCGTTAAAGGCACTCACCCCAAAAGTTTTCACATATATATACACATACACACACAACAATGCAATCATGCACACGTATAAGAAAAGTAGACAAAAATCCCACATACAGCCTACATAGACTTGGATAGTGAGCATCTGTGAATTCTGGCATGTTGAATGAGGAGGTGGCGTGGTTAGCACTACGCCCGGGGGGCCGCCTTTGTTACCCCCAGCGCTGATGCTTACACACAGCATCAGGTACCCATTTAGGGCTGAGTTGACCTAGGAGTGGCCCAGGACAATTTCTAACATCCGATATAATTAGCCGCGGATGGGAATTAAACCCAGGATGCCAAAATCATGGAGCAGTGCACAAACTGCTGGAGTCCTAAATCATTACCCCACAGACAAAGATCCCCTGCATAGCCTTCACACACTGTTGGGGTAAGTGCGGTTAGCGAGCACCTATAAAGGCCAGCACGGCGCACATATGAGGGCGTGGTGTAGCCCCCACAACACCGCGCCACCTTTGTTTCCCCAGTGCTGGTGTTTACACTGCACTGGGTACCCATTTAACACTTAGTGTATACAAGCATACACTCATACACACTCATGCGTACAGCCAAACACACGTGCATACATACACGCGCGCACACACACACACAGCCATAGACACTCAGCATGACCCCAAGGGCATTTTTGTATTTTTAGGAACACAAGTTTTGTGTTGACAGTTCAGGAAATCATTACCAGTGGATATACATTATTAATAATGGCCTTTTTATAGTAATATATATATACGCTTCTTGCATATGTGCATACATACATGTGCCTGTATAGACATTATACATAATGCATAACAAGCAGACACCATACAACACTCTAAATCAAATGATGTACTCTACTACTTTATATTCATACGGTGCTTATATGCACTGCACACGTGTATCATTTTTAATAGACCACTGCCTTTAACTTGTTTTATAAATCGACCCAATGTCACGCACAGTGTATTGCTTTTTCATAATAACTCATTTCCCATTGGCTTCGTAAGCCAGGTACGACCAGTGCGTCATTTAATCTGTGCCTGCCTCGGTCAGCAAACCAAGAAAATATATCTGCACCTGGGCACACCACATCGAGTAAACCTCTCACAATGGCCATGATTGGCAGTCGCATACCTACCCGAGTCTTCCAGTGACCCGGAGGATATTTCCGCAACCCGACGCACCACATCGAGTAGACCTCTCGCAATTATTGTGTGGTTGTGGGCGCCGTGGTAACGAAATGTTAACTCCCTTGCCTGTTATACAGGAGTACGTGGGTTCGATCCCGACCCTGACGTTTTTTGGTTTGGCCATGTTTGTTTGTTGTAGTACGGAGTTAGAATGATGGCTTTAATTTAAGTTGTCTTGTGGTTGTTGTTTTTGTTTGACTTGCATTCCACTGGGATTTTTGCACAGCGTTGGTGTACGGTGCTCTTTTATGGAAGACTTTTCAGCTTTTTCCTGGATTTTTCTGTTTGCGCATAGTCACTTTAAGATGTTTTCTTGTTCATGTTTTTTGTTTGTTGCGGTTGCACCCGATTCAAGAGCCGAATGGTTCATAGGGCTATACCAAATAAATTTAACTTAAAACTTAAAAAAACGCCTGTGTATTTGGAATTTGCGTGTTCTCCCCGTGGTCGTGTGGTTTTACTCCGGGTCCTCTGGTTTTTCCCTCCACATTTATAATCAACATGCACTTTGAGTATCTGGCTGCTATAAATGTCCACGTGATAAACCACTTGATTGAGCTTTTCTTTGTGGCCAGTCTGCTTCTGAATAAGAGCTATACAGCTCAGTGGGCCTTACCTGGTAAAATAAAATATAAAGAAATACAAAAATAAGATGAATTCTCGATGAAGAAACTTGAGGTGAAGAGGATGTTAAGAGGCAGAAACAGTAAAATGCTGATTAATGACTTTAAGAGAGAACGGCGTGCTTTCAGATGCACTTCTGCGGCCGTCTGGAATGTTCTCCCTTTCGATATGAGGAAGCCACTGGAGCTATGCACTTTTAAATGGAGATTGAAAACTCTTTTTTTTAGAACTGCTTTTTCTGTTACGTTTCTTTTACTTCCCCTGCACCTCCGATCAGCACGGTTGACTACGTATGGTGCAAAAGAAGTTCAACGTACATACATTCAAGTGCAACAATGAAGAAAGCTCATGATTGACCAGGATTGGAGGTAGTCTGAGCCAATGATCTGCCATTGGGCAATGAGCCTATGCGCCAAGATGGTTAGTTGGTAGCACTTGGAGTGACAATGCTACCAGGAGGCACCATGGGCAGTGTCCACCACAGGCAGAAAGCTTAGCCTGCACACCATCTGTTTTATAGACACAGTTTCTCTTTATTTTCATATTTTGTCGATTTTTCAGCTCGCGTAACCTCCCCCCCCGTCCCCACCTCCCGCCCACCAAAATTACATTTTGTGTAAAATATACTATGGGTGCCAGTTTTATGAAATTTTTCTCGTAAAATTAAAAAAAACTACCATGGTGTACTTGCTCTCATGCATATTTCTGATCTAGAGAAACAATTCTGCATGAAATCAGCGTTTCCATATGCCAACCGAACTTAAACGAATTTTTCGTTTTCAGGCCAATGGCTCAAGAACCGAGATTACCAAAGAAGACAACGAATGAGAGAGTACGTCAGAATCTTTATTCATCCTGGAGAAATACGATGAGCTATGAAGCTCTTTTTCACAGATGTCCAATACGGTCGGGTCCAAATGTTACAACAACAAACAATACCAAAAAAACTTCAGGAGTGCAAAGGATAGGAAAGGTAAGCAAATCACAATAAATAAATAAACCATATTCATAATAGAGGGTTTTTGTTTGGGTTAGATCGCGTAAATGTATAAATGTGTCGTTGAAACCCGCCACCACCCGACACAGCCAACTAGTAAGGGTTGTCACGTAAACAGAACATGTCAATTCGTCACTAGTACAGCACACCGGTGTGTTGGAGAGCCAAGCCACAATATTTACAATCTGAGTATGACGTTTCGCCAGTTAATACAACTAGCTTCATCAGGCGACAGCCAGATTTGTGGAGAAGTCCACCAAGTTTTAACGACACATTTATACATGTACGCGATCTAACCCAAAAAAAACATCTATTATGGATGATATTGGTCGCGAAGTCTACGTGTTAAAAAAGATTCAGTATGTAAGTTCAAATTGCATAACTACACCAACTTCCAAGCTTTGGGCAAGGCAGCAAAAACAAAACCAGTCCTAGACCACACCAAGACAACACACAGTCCCTCAATAATATTGCACATTACAATTGAACAATGGATACATGGGTAAGGATGGAAGATACGAATCACTTTTGCAAATGCGTCTATATCTGGCACTAATCTTCTACTTCAGGACATTTTTTGAAGGAAGATATATATGTACGATGTTAAGGTAGCAAACAAGGTTGTTGTTCTAAACGTCGTTGCTGCAATAGCAAAGGCTCCGTCACCTATTCCCATTTTTTGTTCTTGGGATAGTTAAAAGGCTTATTGGGTTTGACAATGGGGTTTCATGAATTAACCAAGTTCAGTAGAACCCGTCTTAACGATGGTAATTGGCTCCACGAAACTGGTCGTCAAGCGATTCGGTCGTTAAGCGGGAATAGAAAATACACGTGAAAGGCTTAATACGTTTCGATAGCACTGAAAGTTAGCCTTTTTCACCCAAAGAAACTTACTTTATAATATTTATACAATGGATATGAATACATAAAATGCTAACAACATTATAAACACATAATATTAAAATAAACATCGTTAACCAATGCATTAAATAATATTGACTGTACCTACAACAGCCCGTCGTTAACAGTAGAATGGTCGGCAAGCAAACAAATTGGGCTCTATGGAAGCACGACACTACTATACGCTACACTACTTTGCAGTACAATATACACTTCTATACAACAACAACCACCATTCACCACTAAGTGGCGGTGATGTCACCACGACGCTTGTGCCAGGCTATGTGCACCTTGAGGCCACGTGAAGTGTCGAACACCCGCTGACAGGAGGTCACGGGGCAGACTCAGATGCCACAGGTCGACTGACTGAGATGACTGGCTGATGCACCACCTGTGCCCCCTACTGTGCCAACTTGCCGTGCTTTATTCAACAGT
Organism: Entosphenus tridentatus; assembly: GCA_014621495.2. Taxonomy (NCBI): domain Eukaryota; kingdom Metazoa; phylum Chordata; class Hyperoartia; order Petromyzontiformes; family Petromyzontidae; genus Entosphenus; species Entosphenus tridentatus. Next base: position 8,736,950 of record CM025636.2, read on the forward strand.
GTCACTACTCCACCCTTCGTTGTTGTTGGAGGGCAACTGCCTCCAACTGTCCAGTAGCGTCCTTCACGAGCCTCCTCCACAGAGGCCGATCTTGACACCGCTGGTACCAGTCAATGGCAAGTCCACTCAGCTCCACATCCTCCTGGACCACATTTCTCCATCTCTTCTCTTGCCCGTGTCGCGCCCGTTTCGCCCCCTCGATCCGGTCGAACAAAAGCTGTTTAGGCATGCGGTGGCTGGGCATGCGGGATACATGGCCCGGCCAACACAGCCTTGCCCGCCAGAGGAGCTCACCGATGGGACTTTGTCCAGATCTTTCAAGGATTTGTGAGCTCCTCACACAATCCAGCCTGGATAAACCCATGATGGATCGTAGGCAGGCCAGCCTAAATGTTTCTAACCAGCGAAGATGTTCCATGAGGAGGGTCCACGTTTCGCAAGCATAGAGAAGGGAGGGAATGACCATGGCCGAGAAGATCTGAAGCTTCGTGCGGAGCGACAGACCAGGTAGCTTCCACACAGCGTTACGCAACCGATGAAAAGATAATGCCGCTCGACTGATTCGAAGTGAGACCTCTGCTGTTAAACCGGAGCAGGTCATGAGCACACTGCCCAGGTATGGAAAACTCTCCACTCTCTCCACAACTGCCCTATCACCAATTGGGAGTTGTGGGGGCGGAGTGTCCGATGGTACAAAATATCCAGGCAGGTGCTTAGTTTTGGTAGGGCTGATGGTAAGGCCCCACCTCTTAGTGACAAGCTCCAGCTTCAGCAGCAGCACCTCCAACTCCTCCTCTGAGTGAGCAGCAATTACCAGATCGTCGGCATACATAACATGGTTGAACAATAGGGAGCCATCCCTTGACCGCACCTGGGCATCGATCAGCCTCCCATTGTATCTGTACCAGATGGAAATTCCTCCGGTACAGCTATTGAAGGCATCACGAACTACGTGGTCGAAATAGATGTGAAATAATGTGGGAGCCAGAGGACATCCCTGTCGCACCCCAAGGTGTACAGGGAATGGCTCCTACTCCCGGCCACATAGTTTTACCCGGGCCCGCTCACCATCATGAAGGTCCTTAATGATCGTGAGCAGAGGGTCAGGGACTCCGAAAGCACGAAGAACTACCCAGAGCCCAGGCCTAATAATGCTATCATAGGCCTTGAGCAGGTCAATAAAGCAGTGATGTAGGTCTTGTTGGAATTCCCTACACCTCTGCTGTAGCAGACGGACAGAAAATATGGCATTTGTCCAGGACTGCCCTTTCCTGAAACCGCATTGTGGCTCCGCAAGCCTCTCCTCAGCATGCCTGGCAAGGCGATGTTGAATAATCCTTGCCAGGACCTCTCCCGGCACACTGAGAAGTGAGATGCCCCTGTAGTTGTTACAGTCTGTGCGGTCCCCCTTCTTAAAGAGGGGGACCACTAGGGCATGCTTCCAGTCCTGAGGAACCCGTCCAGTGGTCCAGACTGTTGTTATGATGTCATGTAGGGCAGTCTGTGCACAAACACCACCCTCCCTGAGCATTTCACTTGGGATATCATCTCTGCCCGGTGCCTTTTCTGGTCTCAGACTCTGGATCGCCTTCAGTACTCCTTCAATAGAAGGCACCTCAGCCAGCCACTCACAGGGGGTGATATTTGAGGCACTGCAACCTCAGCAGGGTGATTCCCACTTTGTCCCACGATGTTTTCCAGGCTGAGGGATGTCCCCTCCCCCAGGACCTCACAGAAATGCTCAGAAAATATGCAAACCTGTTCCTGAGGGTCGGAGATTGGATCACCGTTCTTTTACCTAACAATGGTAATAGGTGTGGCTCTGCAGGTTACTTTTTTGATGGAATTGAAGAGCGATTTGTGATTGCGGGCCATTGAGGCAGACTCCATCTCCTCAGCAACCGGCAACCACCACCCATCCTTGCAGCACCTCACGGCTCTCTGAACCTCCGAGCGAGTGCTGCAATAAGCCTCCTCATTCTCTGACGTGGGATACTGTAGCCAATTAGAGTGGACCTATCGCTTTGTCTCAGCAAGCTTGAATACCTCCTCTGTCAGCCAGGGTCTCTGGATAGGTCTGGACCATATACCCAAAGCAGCCATTGCAGCTGCATGAGCCAGAGTCCTAAACCTCGCCCATTTCCCCTCGACATCAGGAGGAGTGGGGGACGATGCCTACCCCAGTTGCAAGCGATGATTAAATTCTCACTTGCAACTTTCATCAGCTAGCCGAGACCATGCCACTAAGGGTTTGAATGGGGTCCTGGGTGTACACCCACCACTGGAGTGGAAGAATGGCAGGTGCATCTTACAGATGACAAGTCGATGGTCAGTGGGCAGATGCGCCGATGCCGGAACAGCGTGTTGATAATTACAAGCCTATGGGCTGCACAAAAATCTAGCAGCCTCCTGCCGTTGTTATTGAGCTGATCTGGCCCATGCCTTCCAATCACTCCAGACCAGGTACCAGCATCATGACAAACTCGGGCATTGAAGTCACCCAACAAGATTACTATATCCTGAGGGGCCACTTTAGCTAGCACCTGTGACAGGAGGTCATAGAAGGCATCTGACTCATCGGCCTTGCCTGCATCCCTCCACGGATGTTCGTCTTCAGTGGGGGCATAAGTAACCACGACCACCACTCCTCGCCTCTGGTTGATGGGAAGGTGAGCCCAAAGTAGCCTGGGGCTTACAGCTTCCCACACCTCACCGCTACGCTCCCTCGCACCCTTCATTTTTTTGTTCAGAAGAAGAGCCACTCTCTGTTGTTTGGCAGTCTCCTGCCCCAAGAAGAGGACTGTCCACCCCTCATGGTGGAAGGAGCCATAGCCGGTCCACCGAACCTCCTGAATACCACAGAGATCCAGGTGGTACCGGTCTAACTCCCGACAAAGGAGTGGCAGCCTCTCCTCTGCAGTGAGTGTTCAAACATTCCACGTGGCCACACGTAGTGGTTTTTTGTTGTTTCTGGTGGAGCCCCGAGGGTAAAGATTCAGTCTCCTGGCTCTGCCAAATGGGGTTTGGCCAGGAGACGTAATAGACGCCTGTTCCCCCGGGGCCTCTGGCACAAGCTTATTAATTACATTTTTCCGTCGTGGTTTAGCGGTAATTCATTGATGGTGGTCACAAACGCCATGAGGGGAAAGGCCAATCGGAATTGGCCCTCCCCCCACAGCACTGCCCACGACAGCATTGCCCCATCTGGCATCACGAGGAGGTAAGGGGTTGTTTTGCCGGACACTACTATACACTACACTATTCACTACACATTGAGCTGTATGGAGGCCCGTCATTAAGCGAATAGTTGTTAACAGGGGTCGTCGTGAAGAGGGATTCCAGTGTACTGTATTAAGCAGATATTTTGCTGATAAGGATTGTTGTGGATGAACGGGGCCCAATGAAGTCCGCAGTGCAATGGGAAGAGCAAACTCCACGGCGGGCCACTGGCAGGCGTCTGTCTACCAAAAGGTTCCGTGTGGGCGAGCGCGTGTGGCGCCGGAAGGGAAACGGATTTTTCTCGAGCAGTTTCCATCGAGCGACCGGGGATCGCAGAAGCTCCCTCCCCACGGGAGTGGAGCCCCTTCGCGTGACCCAGGGGACACTGCCACGGCCAAAGTCACGCAACAGCGGCGAAGCAATAGCCAGCTGTCAAAATGGATGGACAGCAGTGCCATCTCTTTCCATTTTTCTTCTGATATGTCTTTTTTTGCGGTAGGATTTCAGATCTTTTTTTCCCCCGCCACCGTTTTAAAATAAATATTTCGGTGGCTACAGTTGCTCTGGTGGTTTAACGTGCAGAACACACAACCAAAAAAATGGACTTTAAAATGTTTCTTCTATAATAATTTTCCCACTCACCAACAATAACCCAAACACTTTTGCCCACCTTTTCATTTCAGTGAACGTTTCTGTTTGCAGGTTATGCATTTTTAAGGGTGTTTACGAATGAAAATTGCGAAAAGTCGTGTGATAATATTTTACATAAACATGTTTTGCATGATTATGGCACATTGTATGAAAAAAGTACCTAAAAACTTAAAAACCTAAGGGAAGGATACTAAACAGTGTTTAGTATGTAGGCACCTCCACACTCCAATGGGCATTGCTCAGCTTTGTAGGCAGCCCAGAGCTAGTGATAAAAAAAATCTACATTTCTATTGTCCAGAGTACAAACTGTACAAAAGGAATGTGGAATTTTACGAATGGACAGTCTGCTAGTGCACTCTTTAGACGTTTTCTGGCAAGCCTACAATTGATGCTGACACACGGTACTCTCTTCTAACAAGCAATTTCAAATTATATTTATTATTCACAAATCAGTAGACAACAAGGCCACGGCGTTTGATAATTCACATCGGAGTGACAAAAGCTGCATTCACACTGACAAACTCAATATGGGGAAGTGGTGGCACAGCTGGTTCAGCGGTAATAGCGTGGTTGGCATGGGCTTCAGTGAAAGGAATGAACTGAGCCCCACCACTCCGTCCTACCCCCCCACCACCCACTCACATCTCCGTAGCCTGGCACCTGGGCCCCTCCGGCCCGTGTGCCCCTTTACCATCGCCGAAGAGCGATGCGCATTCGAGGCCACGAAACTGGTATCTTGGGTTTGAAGCTTTCGTGACTGCAGGAATCCATACTCTTTGGTTCTTTCGGTAAAGTCACGTATTTTATACCTACGTGACTTCTCCGAAAGAACCAAAGAGTATGGTATCCTGGGTTAATTGTTGGCATGGTGCCAAGTGCAAATGTGCGTCTTGAACCCAGATCGGAAATCGCCCAGAACTTTTGCAGCCCTTTGTCAATCCACAGCTGGATGAAGGCCTCCCCGTGGCGTGATGTGTGTGGGTGTACGAGGCTTGTTTGACCTTACTTCGCCTTCTCTGAGGTCTATTGAGCAAAACAAATTAGCAGCCGGTGCAGCGATGTGTGACCGTCAGTGCAAAGGAAGATGAAGACGTGCCGTACTTAACAGTTGCTTACACACTCTACAATGCCCCCAACAGTTTATAACATAAAATACAGAATATTTCTTAATTTGAAGCTTTCGTGACTACAGGAATTACTCTTTGGTTCTTTCGGTAAAGTCACGTATAAAGATAAAATAATAAATTCAATATTATTGAATTTATTATTTTATCTTTATACAGAATCTTTCTCAATGCAGAATTCTCTAGAGCGGCTGTGACACGATCGAGTGACACATCAAGCACTTGTGGCAGCCTTCTCAAATTACCATCATGCGCATTGCATGCAAAAACATCACACAGCGTGCAAAAAAAATGCTTGGAAATGAACAAAATGTACTTCAAAGGCAAGAGAAAAACAATATTACCTGTGTGTCACCACATACAAGGGATCCTGATTGCTTTTGGCTGCAATTCCTTCTTATAACGCTGCAGTGCCACCACATCGGTCAATTATATTTAGTGCTCATGCCAAACTGGGTATCAATGTGTGCCAAGCGTGCTGCTAATTTAGCGTATTCAGCGCATATTTTCCTTGACCGCTTTGCGGTTAATGGCAAGGTTTTTTTTTCAGTTCTGCATGAACCACTCTGTGACTTTCCTTAATCCCTTGTGATCTGCTTCGCAGATACCGGATAAGTAAATAGTGAGCTGTCCAGGAGAGAACCCCCTTTTGTCCACGACTCCTATTTTCCACGCTTGCTGTATGGAATGCGAATTAATTATATCCGTGCCACTGTTCCTATTATCCGTATTTATTTGCGATTTTCTCCTCCAGTATTGCAGAACGGAGTCCTATTGTCCGCAAATGCTTGTTGGTGATGATAAGAGGTTTTGCGCAAATGTTTTGCAGATAAGCGATTCGAGGATTACTAATTGTGGCAGGGTACGCTAACATTTGAAAAGTGACCTCGTCAGGCGGTCATGTGAGCAGCCGTCGACCTATTTATCCAGTTTTTATTTTTTAAAGATGTTTTCAGCCAACGTACGTGCATTTGTATGGATGTATGTTGAACGTCTTTTGCACCGTACGTAGCCAATCGTGGTAATCGGAGGTGTGGGGGAAGGACAACAAACTAAACACAAAAGTCAGCTCTAAAAGAATAGTTTTCAATCTCAACCCAAAAGTGGAATAGCTCCAGTGGCTTCCTCATATCGGAAGGAAGAGGGTTCCAGACCACTGCAGAAGCGCATCTTAAAGATGGGAGGGAACTGGAGCATCTGGAGAAAACCCACGCATGTGAGGGGCAACACTCTATCACTGTACAGATGGGAACAGATGGTGATGAGTCCACTTGCTGAACCTCCTTTTCCTGACAAGCCAGGGTATGGGCACCTCGACGCCTACGGGAAGGGACTTTCACAACATTTTTGCGTTCCACCAACCCTCGCTGCCTCCACATGTGTTGGGTTACAGGCCAGGTGCGTAACCACCAATGAGATGTTGCAAGAGCTGTTACTGGAAGCCTTGCAGATGCAAGCATGAAGCTGGTTGTTTTTTTACCTTTTAGGTTGTGGTGTGTGATGAATAAAAATGAATAAAGCCAAGTGCTAAATGTAAATATTTGAACTGGTACTCATGGGATGACTGTGATAACTTAGATGGTGTGGTATGATGAGAATTGTTTTAACTATAATACTCCACAACTTCACAGAACCAATCAAATCAAGTTGTCACATGGGCAAATATGCCAATTTTGTTTTTCTCCCACGCAAGAGCGGAGTTTTTGTTAACACCTGATGGTGCTGTATGTAATCTCCAGCTAAACATCATACAAAATCCTCAACACTCTGTATGTATGCATATTGAACTTCTTTCGCACACCTATGTAGCCAACCATTATAATCGAAGATCAGTTTAACACGTAATCGAAAGTGCTTTCCAACATTGCGGTTATCTGAAAAACAAAATCAAGTTGCACAGTTTCCATCGTGACAACTTGATTTGATTGGCGATCGGGTGGTGGAGGGTTAGAGTTAAAACATTGATATTATAACGACACGATCTAACCAAAAATAAACTCATTATGAATAATAACATTGGTCGGGGAAAGCCTACGCATGAAGTGATAACGGAGATTGAAGTTTTAACTTGTTTTCTTTATCGACCTTGTCATCTCGGCAGCTGCACTTCATTTCCTAACATTCATACTTGCCCCTTGTTTTACATTATGCCATAAGAACAATGCACAACCCTTTGCCAATCCACTGCTGGATGTAGGCTTTCTCATGCTGGCTTGGTCCTCAAGAGATTGTTTGACCATAATTCACCACATGCAGAAAGGTGAAGGGGGCAAGGGATAGGACCGGTTCAGATATCACTCGCCACTAATTTTAGCCACGGTCGGGAATTTAACTCAGGTGGGTCGGGTTCAAAGAACAGCTGTGCTTACCACCGCGCCACCGCTCCACACCATGCTGATAACTAAATTTACAGCCCTTTTCTCAATTCACCGCAGGGTGAAGACCTCTCTCCATGCTAACTCCATGTTATACAATCCGGGTGAGAATTAATGAACATGAAAGCACGACAATTTTATTGCATTTGGTTTCCTATTCATTACGTAAGGGTTGTCGTAATGCACTCGGACAACTGCTTGTGATCTTAAACTCAATTTGTTAAATATGACCATGTTGGATTACATCAGAGAAGAAGCAAAATGACAAGGTGGGTTTTATTGCAACAAACCCACATTAATGCACGGTGTCATTACATATGCATATACTGAACACATATATATATACCACAGTAATGAATTTTTCGATTTAAAGCTTTCGTGACTGCAGGGATTCATATTCTTGGTTCTTTCGGTAAAGTCACGTAGAAGGGAAATAATAAAATAATATAAATATAAAACTTTTTTTACATTTTCTTGCTGTGGATTTCACACCTGATGATGATTGCTTGTGTTGCAGTCCAAACGTTGTGATAATTTTTATTGTTTTCTATTTATTTTATTTTATTATTTACCTTCTACGTGACTTTACCGAAAGAACCAAGAATATGAACCACAGAAATGGTTAAATATATGATAATAGCATGGGGCCTCGTTGTTTATATTTCTTGTTGTTATACGTTGAAATGTACCGTGCAGTTCTGGCAAAACAAGAGAGGCTGGGACGGGTAAATAAAACGACTAGACACGTAACTATGGACAGATTCATCAATCATGGGTATGAAAAGTGTTCACGATTGTTGTTGTCAGATTCATGCAGATCGTATGCAAATGGCGTGGCAGAGAAATAATGGCGCGTGCAGGTGGTTCGTGCACTGCACTGTCAGTCCAGCGATCCGAGTTAGATTCCTGGCTGATGCTATCAGTGGTAAGTGGTTTAAAAAACGGTCCTGCACTTCTCTCAACTTCACAAACCCGCACCAACCAGTTGTGGTTAAATAGGTTGTTTTTTATTGTGATTCCGTACACATGAGACAAAATATAACAAAACAAATAAGATGTTACATTTGTTTTTACAAAACATATGTATTCTTGAGTTGAATCATGCGCCTTGAATTGTGACAATTCAACGAATCGCTGTGGGTGGACTGAGTTGTACGAGGTTAATAATAATTAACATATTTCTAAATAATGGGATTTATCATGGCAATTGGAATTGATGATGCCTTTGTTTAAGCTTTGGAAATAAAAATGAGAATAGATGTAAAATATATTATAGGTAAACTGCAAATTTCGATCAAATCAGACGTGGCCTGCTCGCTTGGGTCTCTATCATGGCGTTGATATCAGGGATAGACAAAGAAGTGAACAATCAAAGGCCCAAGACCACCCACAAAATCACTGTAAATGCGCCCAATATTGTCAGATCTAGGAAGCTGAGCACGGTGGTGCATGGCTGGTACAGTCCTCGGATGGGTGTCCAATAGGGATTATGAGGTAGCCAGAGGATATCAGTGCTGAGTGTTACCTCCCTCGTACGCAGGGTGGGTTATCCAGTTTCCTTGCACGAGCACCCGTTAAAGGTAAAAAGACAAAGCAGCCCGGCAAGTGCTTGATCACGCCACTGCTCGTGTAAAGGCCTCCACTTGACGGAGCTCTAGAGAGCTACTCGTCCACGCTTGTGAGACAATTTGGAAGAGTTTTGACTTTAAACTTTCGTGACTGCGGGAATTCATATTCTTTGGCTCTTTCGGTAAAGTCACGTAGATAGAAAAAATAAAAGTAAATAAACAAAAAACGACGACGTTTCGATGACAGTCGCTTGTTGTTGTGATCGAAACGTCGTAGTTTTTATTTGATTTACTTTTATTTTTTTCTATCTACGTGACTTTACCGAAAGAACCAAAGTAAATTGGTGGGAGGATGGTTAAGCAAATTGCACCATCGGTTCAACTACAGCGGTGAGAAAACCAAGTGGCCACCATATCGGTGTGCTTACCATCACACCACGGCAGCATCGCTCAGTATCGCAGTTGGCCAATACTTCCACGGCAAGACGCTCCCACAGAAAAAAAGGATATATAGTCTGGAAACGTGTCTTTCCTGGGTAAATAACTGGCACGATGACACTCTTCCTTACATCGGTAATATTGCAGGAAGTAAATACTGCAATTGATTAGACACAACATGCATGCAGTTATGTTCGGTTGGTTGTAATATGTTGGTAATGTTAAGGAAACTTAGAATATAACTATGTAACTATACTTGGCAAAATATGATCTTACACTTTACCCAAAAAAATGTCCCTTCGCGAGATCTAAACAAACTGAAGTATGTACATTTCAATTATCAGTAGGCCGATTGCAATTAGGGAAAATAATATTAGGAAGTATTCATGTGATTTATTGCTTTAAAAAGTTGATCACATTCATTAAACCATTTAGCCAGAGTCTGCTGCACCGAAACTGTTCAAGCAAAGCGACGATAACATTTCTTTGTCGGGTCGCTGCGTATGTTGTCCATTAATATCGTTGCGATTATCGGGGTCCCTTTTCAGTTTGTTATTCAATGTTGCTTCGGTGTGTGCGGATGCGACATGAGTCGGTGATTATTGTATGAGGCGGCACATGCCACCGCCCAGGGGAGGAAATGGGTAAAGGCTCAGAAACTGCAAGTGCAAATTAATACCATTTTGTAACAGAACAAAAGCACCAACTTCGTGCTCCCCTATGGCGCTAGATGACCTGGTCATGACCCCGTGCATAGTTAACTTAAAGCACAGCTGTGAAAATTTGAATGTAATGAAACATTTCATTAAGTCACTCTGTGCGGTGTCCGGTGAAGGGAGGGATGGCACGGGGATTCGTGTATCTGTGCCATGAAGCCATTGAGACTTGAGTTCAATTCCCGGCCATGACTGACATCGGTGCCGAGTGATATCAGAACCGATCCTAGCCACCCCCTGCCCCTACCCCCATCCCGCCCAATCCCTACCACGAATAAGTTTGACAAGTACGGTTTATAACTTAGAATTTACATTATGCATGGGTAGAGCGGTGGTTCAGTGATTAACGTACTGCACTATGAACCCAGAGGTCTGAGTTATATTATCGGCCGCGCCTAACATCATTGATGATCTTCTTGGTTCTTTCGGTAAAGTCACGTAGAATGGAAATAATAAAATAATAAAATAAAACATAATAAGATAATTCTCACGACGTTTCGGCCACAACGCAAGCAGCCGTCCTCAGGTGAAGACCAGGTCTGTCGTGGAGATGCTGTCGTGAGAATTATCTTATTATGTTTATTTCATTATTTTATTATTTCCATTCCACGTGACTCTACCGAAAGAACCAAGAAGATGAATCCCTGCAGTCACGAAAGCTTTAAATCGAAAATCATTGATGATGTCTGAACTAGGCCTGCGCCCACCCCCCCTTTCACCAACCTGTATTGCCCATCATGAGGAAGTATGGTCCAACCAAGCCCCCTTACGAAAACAGTGGAAGGATGCATTCATCCAGCAGTGGCCCGACAGAGCCGTGAATGTGTTCATATTTGTGACGTATGTAATAATTTACGGGACAATTAAAATCAACTATTTTAACAGACATGCCTTACTGAATTGACTCCTCATTCGAATGCGCGTACCGTTCTGCATCCAATTAATTTTTGACATTTTAAACATGGTGGCTTGATTTTAAGAGATTACAAATTTGAATGTAGCATTAGCCCATTGTTTCAGCTGTGATTGGCCTTTGGGTTAAGAACCCTGGCTGCACAATCATGAAAAGTGCAATCATTATAGATCATCTCACTGTTTCTCAATAGAAGGATATTGCAATGCTACCAGTATTATAAATATTGGCCATTAATTCTCAACTGTTGATAAAAAGATTTTGTTCTTTAAATATTTCATTGCAGTCTCATTGCTGATGACAGATATTTTTTATGTACCAGATTAAAAGGTGTTGAATCTGACGAATATGTCAACTGTTGTGGTGACATTTTTTACGGGTATTTAGAAGTAAAGAAATTCCAGCCATTCTCAATTCTAAATGAATGAAGGCCTCCCCATGCAATTGGTGGTGGGGTGGGGGGGGGGTTAACCATACTGCACCATGTTGGTCAGTGCAGAATGCTGAAGTGGGGGAGGGCAGGACTGGCTCAGATATAATATCATTTCCTAGTGATGTTAGCAATGGCTGGGCATTTAACTGAGTTCACTAGGTTCATAGCAAAGCGCACTAACCACTGTACCACTACTCCACCCATTTACTGTCATTATGGGGTCACAATACTCTAATCTTGCTTGTGCATCGTGTACCCTTGCCATTAAGCTATACACTGCAGTTTTATACTCGCATTGCTTATACTGTAAGGGAAAAAAAACAATTTTTGGTAGTTGATAGCATTATGGGTTATGAAATAGACAGAAGTCTATCTTTGCACATAACAATCCATATTTTTATAGTCCATCAGCCAGTGGTCCTGACAGATCAATATTTCATGACAGCAATTATTTAAGCAGGCATACTCTAGAATAGTTTTGACCTTCCGAGCTTTTGTTTGCAATCAGACCCATTAAAACAATGCTCTTGCGAGATGCTATTGGTTGGAACTATCCGTTTAATATCTGTGACTCACAAACAACAGAAAATAACACTTTAAAAACTCTTGACCGACAGAAAGTGGAGAGGCTTTCGCCTATCAGCGGATTGACGAAAGGTTGTAAAAAAAACATTACAGTAAAATAAAACAAATTTAAATGGTGTTTATTTATGTTAATTTAGGGTAGTGTTCTTCATTGCGGCCCCAGACAATACACAAATGTGAAAATAGCCTCCATCGTGCTTCAAATGTATGGCGGCCCTCACACTGATGATGTCTTATCGGTGAAAGTGGCCCTCGTCTGAACATTAGGGAAAAACACTGATTTAGCGTAAGCAGGGCTGATAATAATTTTTTATTTTCGTTGCTGGTTTGAGCTTTTGATTGTATATTTGTCCTTCTAGAAATACAATGAGAAGTGAAGGAAATCTAGTTACACGAATTAATTGAATGCAGTCGGACCATGCCATACTTTTGCCAACACCTTGCGGATTTCACTTGTGGAACTTCATGGAGTCTTAATTACGATGCCCACTGAACTACGCGCGTAATTTAAGCGCAGCCAAATGCACATCGGACTGGAAAGCTATCCTCGCATTTAATTTAAATTGGTTCTGCAGGCTCACGGCCACACATTTGGCGGGTGAACTGATTCATTTGAATGCCTGGAAGGGAAAAAGGTAAGGCCAGGAAACACTGCTCTGTTTGCAACCGAAATGTAAATTCATCAATTTTATGAGAATATTGCTAAATTGTTATGTTAACTCATTATGCATTCACCCTTTCTGTGTACTGTGTACCGCTTAAGAATGTGGTTTGCAAGAAGGTTAATGGGCCACTGAAGGTTGTGAAAGGTTATACGGTGTAATGCCATATGGGTGCACTAAAATGAAGCGGACCTGCAGGGCTCCATGTAAGGACCTTGTATTTTAAATTGTGTCCAACACGTTAATTATTGATGCACATATTCAGTTGAGTATGTACTTTATAATGTCAAATCCTGAATATATTTCGGTGGCCATTTTGCCGAAAGGTAATTTCAGGCTTCATAATGAATGGATGCCAAAACAAATCCAAGCTCATGTGTGTGTTTTTTGAGTCAGTGTGTTTATATTTGCTGTACAGTAATTATGTATTTTTTTGTTAAATATATATATAGAATGTACCAGGTTTCATATATAAAAATACCCTTTTGAAAACTGCATGTTTAAACTCCAATTATCTACATTGTGTTATTTGCACACTAGATGTAATAGTCTCAGTCAATAAGTATAAATCAAATGAATAAGCAGCACATTATATTGCTCATATTATAGATCCAGGCATGGCAGTGCACACCTGTGATCCAGCACTTTCGCAGTAAGTGTTAATGGATAATGCAGATTTGTGAAACAGCCAAACATTCCGGGATATGGGGTGGCAGATGTCAGTACAGAAAATAGTTTCATGAACCCATCTGTGTTACCTTTGAGCATTCTCCCCTATTATATATTATTATTTTGTTTATTTTGCTCACTCTTGATTTTCTTCCACAGGAAGCTGCTCATTCCACAGGTACCAGCTACTCGTTCTTCAGTAAAGAACTCTCAGGAAAAACATATATTGAGACTTGCTAAGGTTTTCACTGGTCAACTGGTGTCACTTTATGGTTAACAATAAACCTCGCATGCTAAATTGAGAATTTAGATGCTAAAAATAAAACATAATATTATATTATTTTATTATGTTTTATTTAAATTTTTATTATTTTATTATTTCCATTCTACGTGACTTTACCGAAAGAACCAAGAAGATGAATCCCTGCAGTCACGAAAGCTTTAAATCGAAATTTAATTTAGATGCTTTGACATGACTTGCCACATGTGGTAAACACATCCATGCAGGAACTGTATCCATCTTTGAACATTCGTGCGGCAGTATTTCTGCACATATAAAACAAAAGCAACATAATCGGATAGAGAATTTGACACTGTAATCATTTATAGCCCCATAATAATTGAATGCCCTTTGCCACGTGATGGTCATTAGAATTATTTGCCTATACTTCACTGGGTTGGAGACAACCTGAGGGTAATTTACTCCACCAAAAGTTAATCAAGATAACTGGTATAGGTGTACTCTCTGCATACCACCTATAGTTACAATTTCTGAGTTACAAAAGAACTGGAACATATCATGGGAAGAATATCTCACAAAACTAGAAGAGGCGGGAGGAACTACACACACGGTAAACGCATTGTCATGAGTGGTGCATTATCACGCAATTGACAAAACGGCAACTTTTTTCAATGTCCAGGGAAGACTTACAACCAAGAGGTCGATCCTGGGAAAACCAGGACAGGTGGCAGCCCTAATACGACCACTGTTACATGCTGTTGCTGTTTTTGTAACATACAGCATAGTACTGGTGAAGCCACAAACCTGCTTTTTATATACAGTATTATTATACAAGCCAGAAAGGCGTCAGTCTGGTTTTAAAAGCCCGGGGTATCAAAACAATGAATGCCAAGAATCTTAAGACAGCCTTAGTTTGACTGAGCCTGGGGCATGTGCACTGAGCCCTAAGAAACTTTAACTTTTCTTGATATATTCACCGATGTAATAATCTAAAGCCCTTTGTCAATGCCACGACTGGATGAAAGTCTCCTCATGTCAAGTCAGTCATGGTTACTGGTCGACCACATTTCAGTGTAGGTTGGTGGATGGGGTATATATATGTTAAACTTCTTTCTCACCGTACGTACTCAACTGTGCTAATTGGAGGTGTGGGGAAGGACAACAAACTCAACACAAAATAAATTGAGTTTTCAATCTGAATGAGTTTTCAATCCAGGTGGGAACCCAGGATCAGTTTGGATATCACTCACGGCTGATGTTTGCTGTGGCCGCGAATCGAACCCAAGTTTCCCCGGTCAGTGTCGTGCGCTAACCACAATGCCACCGCTACACCACTCCATATCAGTCATTGTCCATCTTACGCAATAAGTGATCGCAAATTTTCAAGCTCATGCCAAGCATGTGTACTCCACGGCTGCATTGCTGGGTAACAGAAGTACCACGTGTTGCTGCTGGTAAAGATGTATATATTGCAGGTCTCTTTGCATGTTAGCGATTTGGAGATGTTTCAAAACATCCCTGGTTTGCTTCGCAGTGACTCCAAGATACTGACAAATATTGTAAATGTCTGCTCTGAGGTGTAATTGACTGGAAACTTCACTTACACGACCCTCCTTTGGCTCATTACTGTTTTGACCTTCCAAGTGAAATTTCTCAGCCTTCATTAAGCTTGCATTTTGTGAAAATATTTTGCGACGAATGTTCTTAATAAGAAGTTCAGCTGCCTAATGGTTAATTAGCAAATGACCCGCAGTGTGAATTTACCCTTGGACATCATTAACAATAACAGATTATTAAAAAAATTACCCAGCGTTAAGAAAGGTGTTGACGTATCTGTGAAAGCTGACATATCAATAAACGAGCTATCCACTGCTGGAAGAAGGCCACCCCAAGCAGTCCCCATCCGTCACGAATTTGCGTGCAACAATCTCTCTCGCATCTGTACACGAGCTGGCTTCATCGCTCGATTCCAGCGGTGCATTTTCTCTCGAGTGTTTCCCTCCCTTGTCTGCTACTCTTTAGTGAGTCTTGACCGCCGGCCACCATTCCTTCTGGTCATGAAGTGTCACGCAGAAGCACACTTACATGTTTTAAGTCAATGTGACGCATCGAAATTTAACACGTAGGATTTCGCGACCAATATTATCATTCATAATTGATATTTGGGTCGGGTAGCGTACGGAAAATGTGCTTTACACCCTCCTCCAACAGACACAGCCGATTAATACACATACAGGTGTGCTGCTGAAACAGTAATACATTGGCACGTTTGTTCACGTGACGATTTTATTAATTGGCTGTGTTGGGTGGAGGAGGGTGCACAACACACGTTTAACATATGCGATTCGACCAACAAATATAGTATGCATCACAACGTATCTAGAGTGGGTATTTTCTCGAATCCACGTGTTCCTCTTGATGTCCCAATGTAATTCCAGGCAAGCATTTCTCAGTGCAGCATTACGCAGTTTGCAACTCTTGGTCCATTTTCTTTGTCATTGTTGATTTTTATTATCCTGCTCAAAGCCTGTAACACACACTGATACAAATACCCCCTGCATAGCCTGAACAGACTTTTGTGGCAAGTGCTGTTAGCGAGCACCGATGAAGGTCAGCATGGCACACGATGGGGTGGGTGGGCAGGCCAGCACCACGCCGGTCCGCCTTTGTCTCTCCAGTGACGATGTTTACACTTCGCATAAGGTACTCATTTGAGGCTGAGTCGACCTAGGCGAGACCCAGGACTGGTTCAGATAATGGTCACTGGTGTTGGGCGTGAGCGAGAATCGAACTCGGGTGGCCGAGGTTCAGAGCGCAGTGCGCTTACCGCTGCACTACCGCTTAATATACAAGAATACATACACATACAATGATACATACATATACATACATACATATAAACGAGGCAATACCATACAGACAGTAGAGACCCAATAAACATGGCAATGTTAGGCCAACATTCCTATTTGGTTGGAACCGTTGGACCAACGTTGACCCAACGTTCCATGTTTACTGCGAATAAGGTAGTGCATGTACAAGACCCAAAAAACACAGAAATGCTCTTTCTGCAACCACATTTCCAGCGACTTCTAAATTCCGCGGGACTTATAGGATCTGTGAAAGCTCCTATTATTCGCACACACGTTATTCCTCTTGTTCACAGTTTTCACGATATTTTTTTCAGTAGCGGAATAAAAAGAAAGTGGAATACAATTGTGAATAGGGCCCGCCGATAAGTTATACAATCTCTTACATAATCGTGTTCGTAAGTCACAATTTAAGTTGACACGTGTAGTATCTTCCACTTACATTCACCTAATTTTTTCTCTTAATATTCCAAGCAGTGCAAAAATATTAATTTGCATATAAGGCAAAAAGTCTTATTCGTGCACGATTCGACTCTCCACATGTGCAATGTGTCTTTGCATTCATTGTTTGTCGTGGTTCGATTGATTCTAACCGATTCAGGGCATCCATTCATCGATGAACACTGAATAATCAACTCTGCAGGCAGCACGTGACCCCTGCAAACACCAATTACGGCAATTTATCGGTTTACGTCGGGGATTGCGTCCGACATCGAAACGACGTAAATCAAAGTGATGGAGAGGGTAGGCGGCGAATGCTGACTAGGACGACGAGAAAGGGACATAAGCGTGGGTTTAAAACCGACGCAAATCTGGCTGTGGTAGAGGAATAACGAAGCTACGACGTAGTTGCGAGACGACGTATAACGGGGTATTGGCTCCTCCCCTCGTGACCTTTTGACCCCCCCCTGAGTTGACATCACGTGGGGGGGGGGGGGAGTCGGGGGGCGGGGTAGGCGACTCGAGGAAGAAAAAAAGCAAAACAAAAGCGAAGCGCTGCTGCGCTGGCGATGTGTTAAATGTTACACACACACATATATAGTTCCTTCAGAACGCTTTAACAAGTTCACCTCTTTCTTTATGCACAGGTGGTTAAGCGACAAGGACTAAAGCGGCAGGGTAAGACGAATACGCATCGAAGTCTCTTTACGTGATCGGATTGAGCCGTGTGCGAGTGACTTAACTTTAGCGACTCGTCACGTTCAACTTATGATAACTTCGGAGGTGTTTGTTTGAACTGCAGCACATCTCTACGTTGTGTGTGTACGTACACACACATGAGTGTACGTTGTTAACGTGTTGTGTAATTGTGTATAACGGCCTTGCTGTGTGCCTGTGTGTACGCTCGTTCTGTGTAGTGGTACACTCGGTAGAAACCTAAGAATCGCGTCACTGTACCAGTAAAATGTTTTAGAGGCACAGATGTCTTTGAATTCCACTAAATTGTTCAGCTTAACTTGTATTTAAATACACTTCACCGCTTAAACGTTGACGTTAATGTGTTTCGTAATCGGGGTGAATCCCGCGAAAATTTGTATTTGTGTTTTAAACTCGTGTTGTGTGTTTTTCTCACTTAGAACGAAAACTTTTTTCCTACTTGTGGAGTAATTTTCATTCACTGGATTACATTCATGTTTTTGTTACAGTTGAAGTTAATGTAGTTTTGCACTCTGCTTGAATGTTGCAGACTTGCTGTCACCTTGTTACACCAGTTCAACTTTCAAACTTGTTATCACATACAATCGATATTGTTTGATGATGCCGTATTGTTTGTGATTCGACACAATGACGCAATCGTCAGTATAAAAATATTTTGCCGTGACGGTCCCACCTGAAGACGGAGACTTGTGTTGCCTCCGAAACGTCGTGATTTATTATTTAATTTCTTTTATTTTATTTTATTGATTTCCTACGTGACTTTTCCGAAAAAACCCTTAGAGTATGAATATAAAAATTATTAGCCTTTTGCCCCGTCCTAGGACGGAAGCTGTAAAATTTACGAAAAATTGAGCAGAGTATGATTGTATCTTGTGTACATTTAATGGCAGTGAATCTTCCACAGAAGAATGTCATTAAACACTTCACTGCATTTCACTGTAGCACTGTTTTAATGGCAGTGAATCTTGCACAAAACGATGTCATCAAACACTTCTAGATTTAAAGCTTTCGTGGCTGCAAGGATTCATACTCTTAGGTTTTTGTTATTATTTTATTTCTATTATTATTTCTATTATTTTTATTATTTAGTTTTATTTTTACCTACGTGACCTTACCGAAAAAACCTAAGAGTATCAAACACTTCACTTAATTTCACTGTAGCACTGTATTTAATTGACCTTTAATTAGCCTTTTGCCCATCCTAGGACGGAAGATGTAATATTAAAGATGTACATTTACGTTTACTTGTACATTTTTTTTAGGAATTGTTGCACGTAAATACAATTTTCTTTACTTAAAAAATGAATTTCGATTTAAAGCTTTCGTGACTGCAGGGATTCATCTTCTTGGTTCTTTCGGTAAAGTCACGTAGAAGGGAAATAATAAAATAATAAAAATAAAACATAATAAAATACAATTCTTACGACGTTTCGGCCACAACGCAAGCAGCCGTCCTCAGGCGAAGAACAGGTCTGTCAGACGCTGTCTTTCCGACAGACCTGTTCACGATGGCAACATGTAATAATTACACAAAAAGTTACAAACAGTTTAATGAGTTATCAAGTTTTACTAACCATTTTATAAATGCTCTATTTGCCCTCCACCTGCTGTACGGACAACATCGAGACGATAGTTGAATTCGTCCCAAACGCCTCTCAAAGTGTTTTCTTCCACTGAAGTCACCGCTGCCGTGATTCTGTTTTTGAGGTCATCCAGATTAGTCGCTAACGGTGGCACAAACCCACGGTCTTTGACGTATCCCCACAAGAAAAAGTCGCAGGGTGTGATGTCTGGGGGTGATCTTGGGGGCCAAGAGTGTAGCGCCAAGTCTTTGGGTCCCGTGCGACCTATCCAACGTTGAGGCAGTGTGGCTTGCGAATGACTGAGGCTAGAGGCTGTTTGTGCGCTGGGAGAGGCATCGAGTGGTAATCATTTTGCCCCACCCTCCTCTCTATGCCCCCGCCCTCTATGCCCCGCCCTTTCAAGTGGTAAGAGTTTCATTCATGGGCGGTTCGTGATTGCAGAGATATAGCGATTTCAAATCGGATCCATCTTTTTCAAACACCCTGTATTAATGGGAGTGAATCTTGCACAAAACTATGTCATTAAACACCTCACTTCATGTCACTGTAGCACTGCATTTAACTCACCTTCAATTAGTTCGAAATCACTGCTCTGATACTTTATTTTCTTCTGCTTTCGCTCGCTGGGGTTGTATTCATATTGAATTCGATGCAATGTCTGGAAACTCACGGATAAATGTATATATAATAAAGACACCAAATACACTTTGTTGCTGCGTATAATTATTTATTTGATTAACTTTCAATAAAGAAACGTCAAATTAAAAGCGAATTTGCGTAAAAAGAATTTCCCCTCGACCTGCAGGAGTGTCAAAATCCACCCGCTCATGATTATTAATGAGGGGGGAGGGCCTTTTTTGCAGTGACGTCACGTGCAGATATGCTGCGTATTTTTATTTTTGACCATCACTTTCTGTAAAGAAACGTCATATTTGAAGCGACTTTGCGAAAAAAAATATCTTTCCACTCGACCTTCTTCCGCGTGAGTCTAAATATCCACCCACTCATGATTATTTTATTAGTAATGACGGGGGGTGTGGCATGTGGAGTGACATCACGCGCGTTACACACATTTCTGGGCTATTATATATAAAAAATATAATGGACGACGTTTCAGGCAATGGCCCTTCTTCATGGCCATGGCCTATTATGTATTTTTCCCTTTGATGAATTGGAGTTTTTTGTTAATTGTGCTTTTGTATCATTGCCAGCGCAGCAGCACCAAATCACTTGCGTCTGTGATAGTAATTTAACATGTTTTACCCACAGTGAATTTTGAGAAATTCTCGTCTACCACTTAAAACATTCATTCAACTTAAAACACAGTTTTTCTCACTGGCATATTTATACTTTACACTTTAAAAATTTGTAAAAAAATAAAAACTCTGCGGTGACTCGGTTTGGCATTCTTGAGTTTTGCTCCCTCGAATCTTCTGAAACGTGTTTTTGTTACTTCAACCACTCCGGTTCAAAATGTTCACCCCTTTTCTCATGTAAACTTTATTTGCACTCGACACTTATGTTTACGTCTCCTGTCCTATGCATTGTAATTGTGTTTTTTCAACCGTGGGCAAATCTTTAAAATCCCACGTTTTACTGAAACTGATCATAACTAATCCCGGCGAGACTTGTGAAAGTGTTATTACTCGGGTTGCTAAAATCTTTTTGTTTTGCATTACTGTCAAGTGCATGAAAAACCCGTTCCCGGTTTGCCGCACACATAGCAATGCCCAGCAATGAACAGTAATTGTATTTCCTTTATGCCAGAAATGAAATAAGCTGTTGTGGTGTAGTGGTTAGCACGTTTCACTCGGAATCCAGAGGTCGCCTGCTCAGTTCAATCTCCCGGTGCGGCAGTGGAAACAATTGGGCGATTTTCTAAATCCCCTTGCAGTCTAAATGGGTTTATATTATCCAGATAATTTTGCTCCTATATATTTTCACGTGATGAGTTACTTCGTTGAGCTATCATTTTTGGTTAGGTCGCTTCTGAAAAAGTAAGCTAATAGCTAAGTGGGCCTCACCTGGTAGAACACAATATATTAGTTTTATTTTTACATATGTTTAATTCATTTGCTTACCTTTCCTATACTCTGCACTCAATCGTGGTTTTGTATTGTTTGTTGTTGTAACGTTCCAAACAGCCCCTCCTGGGCATCTGTGAAAAACAGCTTTATAGCTTTTAATTTTCGCTTTATAGCTCATCGAATTCCTCCTACAGTATAAATACACATTCTGATTCTGGGTGCACTGCAGTTAAGTCAATTAGCAGGTGGAATGTGTTGGGGTAAAGTGTAATTCGTACATCTTCCAACACGTCTGGTCGTCGTGGAAGAGTAGACCAAATAACCTCGACATCTTCCTCTAGTAGAGGCCATGCCACTAGCAGTAATATGAGTAAGCAATTGCAGGGCTGCACATTTTAGCAACCAAGGCAAATGTACAACACGGTGACTTATGCCTGCGGCCTTGCGGTTTTTTCGTTCAGCACGTACATAACCAATCAATGCATCAATTATAAATATCATTGCATTCATTACCAGTTTCCATTGGAAGCAAGTACTGATTCATAAGTTCAGGAATCGACTACTGGTTTTCGATGATCATTTAAGAACTTTTTATTGCAAATTATTTGGGAATACTGAATTGGCAGTGGTGCACAAGCACAATTTAGAACAACTAATTTGTCAAGTAAAAATATTTAAAGATACATGCCAAAAAAAGGTGTAGTTTTTTTTGCAGACACATGCACAGGCTGTGTGTGTGCCAGGCTGTTTGATACAAAGTTTTAAACTTTATTAAATGAAGAAATTGTTTATAAAATTGCCTTAAAGCATGTGAATATTGTGTTCTAGTAACATCACTCTGACATATTTTAATATGCAGTGTGTCAGTGCTATGTGGTGAGCAGTAGAAGAGGGTAGTACATAAAAAATAAATTGTTGTACTGTACTTCTATACTTGCATGCGGAGGCCCTCATCCAGCAGTTGATTGACAACAAGGCATGTAAAAGGTTTGTGCAGTGATGTCACGGAGAGCTCTACGGCTGGGTGTCTTGACCATGATTGCAAAGTAGATTCTCTTAGGAAAGAAATGCTGCCTATTGTATGTTGTTTTCTCTTCATGGCAGTTTGTTTTATTTACGAATGTGTGCTTGTGCACCCACTGCCAATGCACTATCACCCAAAAACAATGTTCACTTTCTGTAAATGATGGGAACCTCGTTAGACAGGAGAGTATGTGTCGGCTGGGGACAATGGTGGCTTATACTGCGCTGATTATTCCAAATACGTGTCGACAGTTGTCTCCCTGTCGCTGCTGCCTAAAATAATGACCACAATTTTAACTTTTTGGGTTGGTGGTCTAAAGCCTGGCGGTGTGCAGTAAGGTACCCTGTTACCACAATGCAGATGTCAATGGCGAGAACTTAGACTCATACATATGTGAGAGCACACCAGAAAGAGTCCGTATGAAAACTAAGCTTTTGCAACTACTATAGTGCCATTGAAAGCTCAAATGAGCTACACCAGCTAAATATATTAGAACACATTTATCTGCGAATTAGTATTGATCTATTAATTCAAAATTGTATTAATAATTAACTTATTAAACTGTATTTTACATATTCGTTTTCCCTTGCATATCTGTGTAAGTGTTTTCCCCCCTTTAATATTGTTTTTTTTTCCCTTTTTAGTTTTGTTCATTTCGGGTTGGGTTATTTTATGTAAAGTGCTGTGAGGCCTTGTGTTAATAGTGGTGTGTAAAATTGAGTTTTAGTTAGCATCGACATCGTAATGAAACAATTAATAATTACAGTCCTTTGTCAATCCACTGCTGAATTGTTAGTCCACACACAGTGTCAGACATGAGGTTGATTGATCATACTTCACCACACTGGTCGTTGCAGGTTTGTAAAGGGGGTTGGGGCTCACAACTGATGTTAGTCTTGGTCGGAAATGGAACTTAGGTAGCCGCGATCATAGCGTGGCGTTGCTAGTCAATGCACCATTACTCCCCCAATTCAGCATTAAAGTGCCTTTAATGAAAACATGATTTTGTTTTGAATACTCAATAATGATTCAACTATTCATGATCCAATTTCAGTGCATTCAATTCTGTCCTTTATAACCAGCTGAGAGCATATTAAGACCAAAAGTATCTTTCAAGGGAGATCTGTGTTTACGACAGTACAGTATGTGTATACACTATTAAGTACATGGCCATGTCAGTGTTCTCTGTAGCCTCCAATGCACCACAAAAATGTTTCTAGAACTGCTTGGCAGTGCATTACACAGTAGAGACTTCAAGGAGAGAATCCTTTTAAGAAGGGATGGATGAATTACTGTATTGTATTTTTTTCTGGGTGGTACATTTGGCCATGACATGGACATTACATCTTCATATTTGCCAAAAATGTGTGTGTCATCTGTTGTGTAATGAAAAATTTGCCATTCTATATCTGCGAAGGAGGAGCGGTGGTGTCAGTGATTAATAGCTGTCGGTGATTAGTGATTAGAGTTTGAGTGATGTGGCGAGTGATATGTGCACAGGTCCTGCTCCCGCCCCAACCTTCACTGTGCATTATTGTGAAATATGATTGAGAGAACCACCATGATAGCATGGGAAGGCCTTCATTCAGCAGTGGATTGAAAACGTTTACAAGTCATTATCCCAGCATTGCAGCTGCTAAAAATCCTGTCAAATGGACATCATTATTCGTTGAACTTGTACGGAAACATTGCGGTCAAGTTAAGTACTGTATGCCATG
Source organism: Entosphenus tridentatus (assembly GCA_014621495.2). Lineage (NCBI taxonomy): Eukaryota > Metazoa > Chordata > Hyperoartia > Petromyzontiformes > Petromyzontidae > Entosphenus > Entosphenus tridentatus. Next base: position 8,760,921 of record CM025636.2, read on the forward strand.
CTATTGACTCTGACTTTAGTAGAGAGCAATATTGAATTTTAAATTTTTAATGCGTTTAAAAAAAGTGTTCACTCATTCGTACATTCTGTATGCTTCAGTATGTAGCACATTCATGTCATGGGTCAATGAATCCTTTATTTAACCATGCAGGAACTCACAGGGCAGACGTGGGAGAAACATTTGCATTACACATTTAAATGATAGAAAACTCAGATGTGTGACCCAGTTGTTTGTAATCTATTATAGTATTTTACTTGTGTCATTGTGTCAAAGTGACAACTATTTACCCAGGAAAGCCCCCCTGAGTCTCAGGATCTTTTTCTAGAGGGTACTGTATTGTGAAATTTGAATGCATTCTATTATAGAGTGTTTGGCTTCCTGTCGGAGGAAACTGGAATACCTGGAGACTACCTATACATAATAGGGGGTAATGCTCAGCACTACCATATCGCTGCCACCACCACCACCACAACCCAAGAGCCCACTGACTGCAATGTGATGAACTCGCAAATATTTGTGATACAGTGTCATATGGCGCTAGCCGGCCAGTTAGAAAGGCAGTGTGGTTGATTAAAGGCTGTACGTCTGAGACAGATGGATTATGTAGTTGTGAAGATTATAATGCCTTTATTGGAATGTGTGAGATTGCATTGCACTTACATTAATGGGCCTTGCCATCTGATACTGCATAAAAAATATCCCTACATGGGATAGGTCCGCTCAGGAGACCCTCACCAAAGACCCCCCCATGGGGAGGGTGGGGTACCCAATCCTGACCTTCCCCTGCACCGCGGACTGGTTTGGTTCAGCGCCACCTTGCCCGCAGTTGCACCGCCTCCCTTGCGCCACCAAGAGGAGAACTCCTTTTTGCGCCTCCCCTAGCCCCCACCCATCTTCGCGCCTCTTTCAGGGGCGGAATGGGACGCAAGTCCTTCTGTCCCCTGCCACTGTAGTCGGGCCTGGACTTGGAGTGAGCGTGGCCGTCTCCCCCTTCATCCCCCCCCTCCCTCTTACCTCTCTCCCTTTTCCTCTCTCTTCCTCTTCCCTTTTATCCCCAGATTATTAAAAAGGGATTGCGGGTGTTTTTTTTGGTGTGTGTTTTAGATATGTTGTAGTTCTTGTTGCGGGTCGTCGTTGATAAGAAATAGGGTCCGGCCTTGAGGGCTGCACCTCGGGAGTCCATTGTTGACTCTGTTTTTGGGCTCGGTTTTGGGCCTGGTGGTGTCTTTTTTGTTTTGTTCCCCCAAAATTGTGTTGACTGGGTTGCCCTTTCTTGGTTTTTCCCCTTCTGTAGCAGCTTCTAAATTCCATTTGGTACATTATGGTTACCTCTTTTAGCCCAGGTCCACTCCTTGTAGCAATGCCTGATGTTATAGACCAGATCCTCCCCTCCTAACCTCTGACAGCTGTGTGACAATCCCTCCGGCAGTTGTTAAACTCAACATAATTTCCCTAAATGTTAATGGACTGAATCAACCCATTAAGAGACACCGCACCCTTTCCTTCTTGAAGAAACACAAGGCTGATATTGCGTTCCTTCAGGAAATGCACATTTTCCAACCGGAAGCCAGTAAGCATGAAAGGGGTTGTGTAGGGTGGATATTCCACGCTGTATCTACTTCTGGCAGCAGAGGTGTGGCCATCCTGGTCAATAAAAAATAAGAATTTCACCGGACTCGCTGGTGTTGGACTCCCAAGTTAAATGTTTTCCTCACAGGAACATTACAGGGCAGAGAAATCACATTACTCAATGTGTTTAACACACCCCCATCAACTCTAAAACACTTTTCAGCAATAACGGCTCTGATTGACAAAAGAGTGGGGGAGGTCATTGTGGGAGGGGACCAAGCCCTCGATAAATCTAATACAACTATCTCAGACCAAAATGCTGCACAGAGACTTCTCTTGGCTGAAATAATATCTCAACACCAACTGGTCTACCCCTGGAGGACCCTGAACCCGACAATAAATTACTTGACCCATATCTCTAAGGTGTAGGACGCTGTCCAGAATTGATTACTTTCTCGTTTCCAAACCACTTTTACCACAGCTCACGAAGGTTAAAATTCTGAACATGCAACTGTTTGACCATGCCCCAATAATAATTAATTCAACTCGCTTTAGACCCCTACGAGGTGGCGAGTAACTTCTGGTCCCGAGATAGGCGGCTTCTGGACACGGAACACATGATTGAGGAGCTGAGGAAAGCAATGGATGAATTCATCCGGATTAACTCTACTTCTGATCCTCCCCCTCCCCCCAGATAATTTGGGATGCTCTAAGAGCATTTATCCGGGAAAGACAACATGAGCTGGAGGGGAACCTTGTTGGTCTTCATGGGAAGTTTACATTTTCATAGTCCTCAGGGGTTTTAAAAGAAACAGATGACACGAAAATGGAACGATAAAGGCTGTTGAATGAGCTAGCCTGTTATTAAAGAGTCAGGCTGCCCTTCCATGACCCTTCCCCTACCACCACTAGATTTCTGGCAAGGATGGTTAAATCCCAGCGGCATTGCTCTTACATCGCCTCTATTCGAAGTGGGAAGGACTCTCCAGTGATTAAGACCAAGGAAATCAATGCGTGTTTTAAAGAGTTTTATAAATTCTTGTACACTTCCTAATCTCTATCCGGAGAGGATATGAATTCTTTCCTGGCCAAGATCACCTTCCCCAATTTGGGTTCAGACCAGAACATAGAGCTGGTCAGGCCCATTGCCCCTCATGAATTCCTCAATACCCCTCATGAATTCCTCAATGCCATGGCCACGTCACCGGCGGAGAAGGCGGCTCGGCCCGACGGGATACTACTGGAGATTTATCGAAAATTAGGGGCTGTCCTTACATCTCAGTTGAGTGTAACGTTGGACACAGCCTTAAATTCAGGATTTCTTCCCTGGTCGATGAACGAAGCCAGGATTTTGGTTCTACATAAGCCAGGTACCCCGGTGCACTGGGTAATTATAGGCCCATCTCCCTTTGCAAAGATCCTTGCAATGAGACTAGACAAGGTTCTCCCGATGATCATTGGCGAAGCCCAGACGGGGTTTGTCAAAAACAGAGATGCCGCAGACAATGTCAGGACTATGGTAAATGCGATGGCGATAGCCAGCAAGGACAACCTTACCACTTACGCCGTCACCCTGGATGATGGGGAAAAGGCGTTTGATAGGGTCGAATGGGACTTATTTGTTCCGGGTGATGGACAAATTGGGCTTTCTCCTCCCGTTCATTGATGTGTGCAGACTCCTATATGCTGACCCTATGGTCTCGGTGGTTACAAACGGCTTGACATCTCCCAACTTTGCGCTAAGCAGAGGTACAAGGCAGGGTGGGTTGCCCTCTCTCTGGCTGGAGAAGCCAGCAGTTGGCGGGACTAAGTTTCAGCACGGTAGAAAACAAAATGTTTCTTTATGCCGATGATGCCCTTATCACATGAAAAAACAGAAGTTTCAATCCCAACTATTTTGGCCCTGGTGAGGGAGTATGGGGAAGACTCGGGATCTAAAATAAATGTAGCTAAGTCAAAATGAATCCCCCTATCACTGGTATCTCCCAAACCCCCAGAGGGTCTGTTGCCCTTTAAGTTGTCTCCATCCCATATAAAATATCTCAATGTTATGGTCCCTTCCTCACTGACAACGCATTTCGGGAAAAATGTCCCCCCCCCCCACCTCAGTAGATTGGGGCCTCATTATTGGCATGGGCAGACGTCCCCCTCTCCCTCTATAAGAGGGCAAACCTGATCAAGATGCCGATTTTCCCCAAACTCTTGTACACTTAAGTATAATCCTTTCCCATATTCCAAGGCCCTTCAAGGTACTCCACTCCAGAATTGATATGTTCATTTGGAATCGTAAACTCTCGCGTGCATTGGCTACCCTTCTCCCACTATACTGGTAAGGGAGAGTGGCTTAGCTCTCCTGGATTTACCGAAATACCATATGGTGATAAGCTTGCAGGTTCGGTCCTACGAAAGTTGGGATTGCTAAACGCTGAGAAGAGGAGTCTGTAAAACCGTGCTCCCTTATTGAGTTTGTCCTGGCCTCACCCAGAGATAGACCCCGAGAGATAAAACCGTTGTGGACGGTCTCCTCGATGCTGGGGACCTGCAGGGACAGGCATATCACCTTCCTGGTCCCTCTCCTCAGAAGAGCGTTGCTCTGGAGTAATCCGACTTTGAAAGTGGGGGGGAAGGAGATAATGTAGGTCAGCAGGAGGGAGTCCAGCCTGGAAGTTGTGGGGGATCTTCTGCCTAAGAAGGGCAGGGTGTTGTCCTTTAGTCAGGTGGAGGCTAAGTTTAATACCCCCCGCTCCCATTTCTTTAGATACTTACAAATCAGAGACGCCATTGTGAAAGACCGTGGTAAGAACCTGAGCGAACAATTTAACCCAATCATAAATCGGCTAGAAATACCAAAGGCCAAATATAGAATTGCACATGCCTATCGCCTGTGCCATAACCTTCTAGCCCAAGCAGGGATTGAGCACTTAAGCCACAAGCTGAAAAGGAAGGAACGAGAGTTTGAGACCAGATGGTCCCCGTTCCTATGAAGCCTGATGGACGGCGAAGGTGCCCAAACCAGACCAGTCACTCGGAAACTTGGAAATTTTTTCCCCCTGCAGAAATGGACATAAATCTGGCGAGCCCCTCAATCTGGCCCAAGATAATGGCGACGAGGCTTATCCAGTTTAAATTCATGCACGGATCCTAGATGACCAATGAGTGAAGAGAAAAATTCATGGAGGTCTCCCCAGATTGTCCCAGATCCTCCCCAGGTACGGTTCAGTCTTACCTTCACGCCTTTTGGCTATGCCCGTACGTAATACAACTCGACTGGGAGATCTTGAACTTCTTTAACAGCATTTGTAGCACTCGTCCTCAGCCCTTCAGTTGAAACGACTCTGTGGGGCCTGACATCAGACACCCTGCCGAAACATCAAAATGCTCTACTTCAAAACTTTAACATTGTGGCCGGGAAGGTCATATTGTCCAATTGGAAAGATCATAAACCTCCCCCCCCCTCGTGGAAACAGTGGTTTCCATAACCTTCTAGCCCAAGCAGGGATTGAGCACTTAAGCCACAAGCTTAAAGTGAAGGATTGAGAGTTGGAGACCAGATGGTCCCCATTCCTACGGAGCTTAAAATGAGGTGCGTGGGTGAGGACGTTGGGAGATGGGGACGGGTGTAAGGGGAGGGGGCTGCAACCCTCCGCCGTGACGAGCGGGAGCAGAGCATCGCTCAGTGGGAGGTTAGGGGCCATCCATTTAGTACGTACGCAAAAATCTGTCAACTTGACCCCTCCCCTCTCTCCCTGTACACACGCGTACTTTTTACACCCCCCCCTCCACCTGTGTATGTACGCTTGACGCACCCGCCCCCCGCGAATTCACTACTATAATGAGCCAAGAATGTCTGTGTGTCCCGCGCGTGACGTCACTCTACATGAAGCCCCCGTGTTTATTATTATTTTTTCTAGGGTTTTTCTTTGTACTCCTTCTCCCCCCCTCTCTCCCCCTTTTATCTCCCCCCCCCTTCCAACCTACCCCCGGCCCCTTTTCTTTTCCCAGTATGTTAGTTACCCCTTTCCCTTACCCCTTTTCCCTCCCCAAATCAATCTTCGTGACCCTTCACGTGGTGCCCCACTTGCGTGGGGCAGCGAGTCCATCTTCCCACCTTTGTAAGGTCCTGCCGCACCGACATCGGTTTGTTCCCCTCCGCTTGCGACTGGGCTCGAGTTGTGTTAGAGTAAAAACAGTTTTTAAAAATCCGTACATCACCTTTGGGGCCGTCCATAAATGACGTCACGCACCTGGGGGGGGGGGTCAGACATTTGTGACGATGTGTGACGAGGGGGGGGGGATTTGAGAAATGTGACGTCACATCAAAATGTGCAACTTTAAATAAATATAGACAACAAGTTCTGCTTAATTAAATAGACTTTTTAATAAATGTTTTCTCCTACAACATCAGAGTGCAACGGCACATTAAATACGCACAACAATGACAATAGTTTAAAAGATTTGAGGCATGTTTGATTTTTTT
>CM025636.2:8767366-8796019 GCA_014621495.2 Entosphenus tridentatus
ATTTATGGACGGCCCCTTTCCTGTTAATGCAAGACTCCTACAGTCGTAACTTACCCTGCTCATTCTGGCATTTGGATGCATGTGCGACTTAAGTTGCACCTTCGCCAAGTCTAAATTTCGATTTAATGCAGGGCGGCAGATATAGCGCAAAGGAGGACAGAGTAGAACAAGCTTCTACTACAAAGAAACATGTCCCCCGTATAGCCTTTAAAGACTCTTGGGGCAAGTGCTCTTCACAAACACCTATGAAGGCCGACACGGCACACGAGGAGTTGGCCAGCACCACGCCTGGCCGCCCTTGTCTCCTGCGAGGCAATGTTTACGCACCGCACCAGGTACTCATTTGAGGCTAAGTCGACCTTGGTGAGGCCCAGGACCGGTTCAGATAAACGTCACTGGTGTTGGCCATGAGCGGGAATCTAACCTGGATCACCGGGTTTATAGCGCTGCGCTACTGTTCCTCGCGCTACATACACACACCATAGACACATACACAGCATATGTACATGCTTGCAGTAATGCTTTGTTATACACTGTCAATGCACTCGCTCACTCGCACCACGATCGAATACCAACACACAACACATACACGCACAATTTACATAAATATACCCTTTCATTAATACTCGCGTAAACATGCTGTATTATGCACGTGCTCGCACAACACAAAACACACATACACATCATGTGGTATATATACATTTTTTAAAAAAGTATTTCTCTTTGAAATAATACTCTGTTAAAGACTCTGTACTCTACATGTACACACACTATAAACGCATCATATACAGAATATACCGTTGCATCATTACTCTCGTGTACACGCTGCGTTAAACACATACACATGACCTGCCTGCACAAGGCACATCACGTGTACACCCTGGAGTTAATGCTCTCTTATAGCCACGCTCACTCATACATAGAACCAATACACGCAGCACACAAACAGTTTGATGTACACTCTTTGCTTTAATAGAGTACACACCGGTCATTGCATACCAACACACATAAAAGACAAAATAACAAACATCACGTGTATGTCTAAACATTACGAGGCTGTTCTTGTACACACACCGTTTTTTACATCTCCACTCGGAACAACACTGCCTACACACACGACATACACACACACCATACGTAAACACTTCCATTAAAACTCTACTAATCACGCTGACCATTTCACAACACACACACAATATATACACAACCTTGCATGAACACACTGTGTACCAGCACACAACACATAACATTTACACACGCAGTATATATACTGTATATCCTTACGTGAATACATTTTGACCAGTCCATATAGTGTACTACTTATACACAGCATATAATTGACATTTTCATTAATACTCTTATCAAACACGCTGACTACTGCATGCCAACACAGTGCACATGTAGCTCACGCTCACAATATATGTACTTGAATGAGTACTCTATTAAACACGCTGACAACCGCATACCAGCACACAACACGCACACACAACAACACGCACACGTGTCCTCTGTGCGCGTGTCACCGTCGCGAACATCACACGCAGTGCGCTCGGGGGGTTCAACCTCGGCAGCACCGCCGAGCGAACGCCTCTCGTGCGCAGTCTTAACAACACAGAGCGTGCACTTGTGTTCATTACAAGATTTACAACGCAGCGAGCGTTGTCTCTCTCTCTCTCTCTCATCACTTCAAAGCATCGCATCCGAAGAGCGGCCATGTGCGTGCCGGGATGGTAGAAATCTGCAGAAGCTCCCGCTGGACGTGGGCGCGTTAATGCCCGGATCGGTCCGGGTCGCCGTGCCTTCCCTCTCTTCCCTCATCTGTCCGGCGGAGCCATGCGGTGTTTCCCCTTCTTTCTGCTGCTGCCAGAGTCGCTCAAGCGGAGCCGCAAGCCTCCGAGAGAAGAGGGGACCTCCACCAAGGAGCTACCGCCTGTGCCGAGCCGGCCCTGGGACCAGGACGGGCCCTGGGACCAAGACGGGTCCTGGGAGCGAACCATGGCGGCGGACGTTGGAGGCAACGGCAAGAAGGCGCAGCAGAGTGCCGGTGGGAAGGCGGAGATCACTGGAGTCGAACCGGGACAGGCCAGCTGGCAAGCTCAGCGAGCCACAGTGCGAGAACGGTGGGATCTCGTTGCATTCTCACACATGCTGTGCGGCAGTTCCAATATATTCACATGTACATGTCAAGCATAGGATTAATGAAAATGTTTTAAGCCCAGGGTTCCCTTAGAAAAAAAAAATAACTGGTGTAAATGGACATTTAACCGATCATTAAGGTCTTAGTTTATATGTACATACAGATACACTATCTTCACTGTGTGACTACATGTATGTTGTGTGTAGCATGCATGCGGTCTAGTGCAGCTTTATTTTTGTTCCACAGCTGTGATTCCACGGTGTGTTTTTAAAATAGAAACCCGCATGGTGTCATTAATAATCCACGTGAATATGTTGCGGCACATTCGGTCCAGACTTCAGGATCGTGGTCAGCACTTTTTTGTTTTCATGTTTGGGAGCCGAGTTACCCATCGCAGTTCAAACAGTCAAGCAGAATTACGGCTTGTGGCATACACACTAAGTATGTATGAATGTTGAACTTCTTTCGCTGAATATATTACTCACTTCAGGTAAAGCTAGTTTGATAGCGACTTGCGTAATTATTGGAGGTAAGCAAATCAATCTTGAGTTGAAGCTTTCGTGACTGCAGGAATCCATACTCTTTGGTTCTTTCGGTAAAGTCACGTAGATAGAAAATCAATCTATTGATATACGTGATCAATCTATTGATTTTCTATCTACGTGACTTTACCGAAAGAACCAGAGTAAGCAAATCACATGAAGACATTGGTAAACAGTGCCTTTATTTGATTTCCCTAAAGTTACAGCAAGTGTGGGTATTGTGGTGGATTGCCTATGGCTAAACATTTTTTGTTGTTCTGATAAATACCCTCCGTAAGATCGAAAACATTCTTTCACTTATCTAACCTTCACTCATTTACTGTACGTATATGTTTAGTTTGAAGTGAAGTGCTCTAGGCCTTTGAAGTTGTATTTTCGTTTGTTTATTATCATCATCATCATTAGCCATGATATGTCGAAAACTGTATGAAGGACTCGCCAAGACATCGTGGTCTCATGATGCAACAATTCATCTTAGCTCCTGCACACAAGATGTTTTCATTGCTCCATCTCCAATGTCGACATACTGTCATTCATCATAAGTCTGGACCACGAGGCATCATCCCTTCTCGTGACGTGTCTTTCCCAAGCCCGATTTTCTTATGAGTCAATATGCTGGCGAGATGTTAAATGCCTCTCCTGGTATACAGGAGGTCATGGTTTCGATCCCAACACTGATACCTCCTGTGGTCATGTGGATTTATTTCCAGGTCCTCCGTTTTTTCCCTCCACATTTAGAAACGTGTTTAGAGTATTTGGCTGCTTTGAATTCCCACGTGTTAAGCCACTTCGTTGGGCTGTCATTTGTGGCCAGGTTGCTTCTGAAAAAGAGCTATATAGCTCAGTGGGTCTTACCTGGTAAAATTTGAATTGATTTAGTTTAGTTTTGATGTCTACAACTTGTGAATTTTATATCATCCATGTGTTCCTCTTCTAGTGATTCAGTGTAATTCCAAAATTGTACTGCTTCATGTTTACTTGCACACATTTAAGCGTGGTATTGCATTCCCATTGTTACTTTTGTTAGAATTACAATTACCAGCATGGGTCTAACCATTCATCCTCTCCACAATTGGATGAATCGCCACGTTTGGGGAGGTCCCATCATACATTCAAGATTGAAGTCTAGTTTGACCCTTGTTAGAATCGATGCTGTCCGAAGTTTACAACGTCACATGAACCAATCGCAATAACACAAATAATTTGAAGTAATCCATCTCTACATGCGCAATTCGATGAATGCATTGCAAGTGGGAATCTGTTTCATTTGGTGAATCTTGTATCCAAAACAATCATTTATGGGGATTGTTAGTCCATAATAATGCATTTCTATGTCCAGAGCTTTTCATGAAAATGTAGGAGTGCATTGCTAATGCAACATAACACAATTGTCATGGTATAATGACACGCACAGAGACAGAGATAATCTCAATGGATTACTATTTGGCCATGGACACATTTTTTACGCTCAACAAATGTGCTCTACAAACATACGTGGCAAAGAAAGTTTATGTCTTCAGATCCCATCAGAGACTTTGTGGTAAAACAACATCAAGAAACAAACAAAACAATTGCTTCTTGCTAATTTAAAACCCATTTTGACATTCAGCAGGGTTGGTGTGACCTCGGCTGAGATGCCGCTGATAAATGAAATACCCACTCACACCTATCATAAAATTGGTGGCACACTTGCTTGGCTGCAAACAGCAACAGGTGCTTGGGGCTTGCCTGAGAGACCTAAAGTGCACGCACAGAGAGGACCGGTTGAGAATTGAGCCCATTACTGTGGCTCTTAAGGGTCAGGGAAAACCTGTCGCTCATTGTTTGGCATCATGTGGGACAGAATGAGAGGTATGATTGAGCCGATAATGCCTTGACCAAGCTTTTGCACCCTTTTGTAGGACGGTTACGGAATATGTGTGTGTAGTGTATAGAATATGTATAGCACGTGTTAAATATCGTATTTTGTCCATGGTAGTTTGTAATCTAATGCAGGCATGCTGTATATATTTTCACCGTTAGCCCTTTAATAATGTGCTTTGGGTATATTATCAAATAAGTGCACCATCTGCCCATTTGTATGGAAATTAAATATCCTATTACGTGCATTGCTTGCACTAGCATAATCTTGTGATGGTGATGTGACGCAATTAGTAACTGTAACTGAAATGACTGAATTTATACATTTTACATTTTGCAACCATGCATGATTGTTGGGACTGAAATAATCTGGTAATCATGTGAAAATGCTGTGTTTGTTAAAACTGGGAAGGCAGTGTGTAGTAGTGGTGCTAAGTGTACTTGTAGCAGTTTTACTTTCAGTGATAATTTAGAGTCATCCTCACAACTGAGGGTTAATGTCGGTGAACTGATGCTTTCCCACCTTTTGCAGACTTCCGCATCATGGCATGTAGAGTCCTGTCCAATTTCTCACCGCCCACCAACTTGTCCATTTCCTTCCACTCACCTTGTAAAATAGTCCTTCGTTAGATCTCTATATTGAACGGTCAGTGAAAGTTTTGACAGAATGGAAAACTCTTTTGTGACTTAAACATGTAATTAATATTATGGTTAACATCTAAACATGCTGTCCTTATCTAATTTCCAATTTTTATGCATTTTTTTAAATATACAGTATCTGATCGTCGATTATAATTTTAAATATAAAGTAATTGTAAATGGTTGAATCTGCATGCAGTAGGGTCAAGACAGAAATGTTCTGTAATGCTTACAAAGCATAACCATAGCGCTTTCCTGATAGCCTTTGTGCTATAAGAATGGTAAAAATACTGTAGGCCCTCAGTTGATGAATATATTATTAACAATATGTGATAAAAGTGGCTCACAGGAGTGGTCAGGAGCTGGTTTCCAGCCTCCATAGTGATGGAGAACTTTTAAGCACAGCTTGGCATGTCTGGGATCCAGTTCAGGGCCTTAACCCCGTCACCTATTGGCTCCTCCGTCAGCACCTTCCATTCATACATCACCAAGATCAGGGGTCGGCAAACCTGCACCTCCAGAGCTGCATGCGGCTCCTGAAGGACTGCTCTAATTAGCACAGTTGATTACGCACGGTGCGAAAAAAGTTAAACATTCATAAATACATTTCTTTATTAAGGACCGCCTCGTATTTACAAGCATTGTGGCTCTTGAAATTTTGCCTTTTTTTGACGAAATTTGAAAATTATGGCCGACCCATGACCATGGTCAATCAGAACGAGGTTAGATGAACAGGAAGGGATGTGGTGCACTAGAAATGTATGGTACAACATGTCAGGTATTTACCTTAACCAATTCACCACCCTTTGCAGTATTTTTTCATGATGTAACTAACTTTCTATAAATGTTCGTATAAACTGACCTTTTCACATATCTGCCTATTCTCTGTCTCCAGCAAGTCGAATATGCAACATTGCATATCTATGAAACAATTTTAAATTTTACCAGGTAAAGCCCACTGAGCTATTTAGCTATTTTTCAGAAGCGACCTGGCCACAAATGATAGCTAAACGAAGTGGCTTATCACGTGGAAATTAAATCAGGAAGGAACAACAGTTCCACACTGCCCACCAGGGATTATTTGTCTGTCTGTCTGTCGTGCATAGCCACGCCCTCGATCGCACAAATGCGCTGTCCAACCAAGTTCCTACCTGCCCACTCTGAAGGAATGTGTTGCAGCCAAATACTCTGAACGCATGTTGATTCTAAATGTGGAGAGAGAAACCGGAGGACCCGGAGAAAAATCCACGCAACCACGGGTAGAACATGCAGACTCCAAATATACAGCAGGCGTCAGGGTCAGGATCGAACCCACGACCTCCTGTATAGCAGGCGAGGTAGTTAACATCTCGCCACCATGGCGCTCCATCCCTCCATCTGAGGGATGGAGCAGCGGCACAGTGGTTCGCATACTTCTCTATGAACCCCGAGAGTTTGATAGCCAGCAACGACGAGCACTAACCAGCATGGTGAAATATTCTCAAACGACCCCTGTGACTGGCACGGTGTGGTGAGGTTTTCATCCAGCTGTGGGTTGACAAAGGGTTGTAAAGTAAAAAAAAACATTGTCATTGATTATGATTTTGTTTGTGTTTGTATTTGATGTTGAATTGGCTGCAGGAACGCTATGATGTTTAACAACGCGCTCATCTCAGATGTCACCTTTGTGGTGGGGCCTCAGGGAGCCAGCCAGCGCATCCCCGGACACAAGGTGAGATGACCCATTAAGCCCCTGAGATGTGCATGGACATTGCAGCGAGCAATCCGCGTGCGGCTGAAAGTGCCAGTGAAAAGGGCAGGTGTTGCTTTGTGGATTTCCGATGTACTTCCAAAGGTGATCCGATTGTCAGTAGCCCGCTGCTTTCTGATAGTCCTCTGAGTTTCTTCTAAACAGCTGGTTGAACAGTGTGAAAATGATGGCTCCGTATCTTTGAGGAGAGTGCTAAAAGAAATTGTTGGGAGATGTGTAGAGGCTTGCAAATATAATTGTAGTTTCTTCTATAATTGATCATAATTTTCGTTGGGGTATCTAGCAATGGTCAATGGATAACCCTGGATCTAGCTACCGAAAGACCCAAAGAATATGAACCCTGTATAATCACTACATTACAAGTCCTCGCTTAACGCGTTTTTAATAAGATGCGGTTCTTCTATTAGGGGGGGGAACACTTTACGCACAATGCGTAACGCGCCCATTATAACGCGGTTTCTGAGCAGTGGTCGACGAACTACTTTCGTGAGCTGCGTGGCTAAGCGGTGTGGGAATTCTGGGTATAAGTGCAGAAGGATACAGTACGCGGTGGCGTACCTTCATCTCAGTCCATTATCCCGCCATGGGATGGCTACATTCTTATTTTATGGTGCAAATCTAATTCAAATTTTCATTGTATTTATTTATGCCCTGTAATTTATATACAGCAAATCCTCGATTAACACAGCACTTTTCAGGAATGCATCTTCCATTTTGAACGAGAAATTACTGCACTAATCTCAGCCCTTTGTCAATCCACTGCTGGATGAAGGCTGCCGACATAGTGGTTGTTTGACGAAAACTGCGCCACGCTGGTCAGTGCAGGTTTGTGAAGGGAAGGGCACCCTAGACTGGTTTAGATATCACTAGCCACTGATATCAGCGCTGGCTGGAAAATCTAATTCAAGTAGCCGAGCTTATTGGGCAGTGTGCTCATCATTATGCCACCGCTTCACCCCACTACTCAAACATTAATATGAATGCCAGTTGTCTTAATTCTTAAATGCAAAAAAATCGCCAATAATAACAACACTGCTTTAACAGAAGAATATATAATCGAGGACATTGTGAGCAATGGCCTGTCTTCATAGCACATTCCAGAGAGGCCAGAGATATATAATTTTAAAGGCTTGTAGACTGCACTTAACACCATGGGGCCTGGTGAGAATTACATAAAAACATGTTTTCTCATTACCAGTTTTTAAATTGGCATATGGATCGTTCTGGCAAAATCGGCCAATGATGCTGGATGTAATTACCATGTTGTAAAAGTTGTGGCTTTACTCTCCAACACACCGGCGCGCTGAAATGTAATAACTAATTGGCAAGTTTTGTTTACATGACGAACCTTACTAATTGGCTGTGTCGGGTGGTGGCGGGTTAATGGCACATTTATACCTATTAGTAGCGATTAAGCGCCAGAAAAAAAAGCCTTCAACTATCTAAAAAAAATACGAAATTAACTGATACATATTAAAAGTCATTTTTTTTAATGATGCTGGCACAATTCATTTTGGGAAGGTTCTTGTTAAAACAATGTGCAATCCTCCCCCCTGGCAGTGCATTACTGCCCGTGCACCATCACCAAATAATTTCTTATAAATTCACCTCGGTTTGTGTGTAAAACAAAAAGTGCAGTGTATAAATATTCCAAGGCCATGTTGTCCATCTTTACTCATTGTAAACGGTTGCACACGTGCTCCTTGTTTTCCTGAGTGTTGTGATACATTCTTGGAAAACACAAAGAAATAGGTGAAAAGAATCAAGTCACATTGTGCCGTTTTCCACACTTTACTCGCTCTGCTTTGTGCTGGCTGCCAACAATGCAAACGTGCCTTGCCGCTATTCACACATTCGTATAGACTTTCAGGACTGTTTGTTCGCTGATGAAGTAGATTGACGAACCATTACAGCCTTTGCCTGAACGGATAACGTGAAGTTTATTGTGCAAAAAAAAAGAAACGGCTTTCTGATTGAGCTTTCAGGAGAGAAAAATTATATCATGAACTTTTGGTCATCTGTATTTTTGTAAAAAGAAAGTCCAAACAACTTGCGAGCATAATTTCCTTAGTTTAACACGTAGGCTTTCGCGAACAATATCATCCATATTAGAGGTTTCTTTTGGGTTATATCGCGTAAATATATAAGCCACAACATTTACAATCTAGATTGTAATGTTGTGGCTTGGCTCTCCACCACACTGGTGTGCTGTACTAGTGACGAATTGGCACGTTCTGTTTATGTGACAACCCTTACTAGTTGGCTGTGTCGGGTGGTGGCGGGTTTAACGACACATTTATATATTTACGCGACATAACCCAAAAAAATATCTCTTATGCATAATTTCCTTTTTGTAGTTCAAGCAATACGTTCCCACCACTCGTGACTGTTTGAATGCAGTATACATTTGCAACAAGGCTGGTTGTTAAACTATTGTTAATGCTGGGTGCATAATATACTCACGAAGGTATAATTTAGTCTTGACTGAAAATGACGGAACAAATTCCATGCCATGTTACAGAATCATCATTTGCAGTGGTGTGGAGAATATAAGTGACAAATAGATAAGCAATATATCCTTTTTATCTGTCTCTCCACGTAACAAATAAAAGTAGTTTTTACACAGCCCATCAGTTCCACAGCCTTCAAGCAAGCCTGAATGCTGATTACACTGGTCAACACACTTTTTCTGGCATCAGGTATTCCAACGGTTTTAATGTAATTTTGGGGTGCTGATTCCGAATCTGGCATCAGTTTTTTTCTATCACATCAGGTTTTTGAGATATCAAATATTGCATTTTCAGTAAAAACTGCAGAAGAAAAATATTAAATAAATGTGGATATCTACATAAAATTATATTATAAATACACTATCTTAAAAATACAGCACCATATTTTTACACTAAAGCAGTCACTGACTCGCAACAACTTGCAATCATAAGTGACAGAGTTAATTTCGGGTAAAATCAATGAAAATGGGGTATGCCGATAGCATAAAAATGAGATGTGATAGAGCAAATCTGAGATCAGATTTGGAATCAGCACCCTGAAATTAGTCTAAAACAGCTGCAAAATTCCAGGCCAGAAAAAAAATTCTTTTTTTTGTTGACCAGTGTTATATTACACTATTTGTCGAAACTGGTCCAGAGTATTCATGTACTGCATACATGCCTTTGAAATGATGTACCTCCAGAAGGCCGCGTGGCTGATGGGTTGTGCAGAAACTAATCTTACTTTTTTACGTGGAGAGACAGATATGACTACCTGAAAGGAGACATATCGTCTGCTGATCTAATTTGCGCCGTGGCAGAGCGTTGAGCCAGCACCGTTGAGATCCTGGGTTAGAATCCACGTCTGATTAAACTGGCTTCTAACTTTTTTAGTAAGTTGATGGTCTTGGCCGGGTTGCCAATGACTGCGCAAATAAGACCATGATGTGGAATTATACTGTTTGTTTTTAATAATTTTTACTTAATCCTGTTTTTATTAATTCCACAAATATCACTTCTATAGCAGGGCATGTATGTGCATAACCTGGAGTAGATGGAGGCAAATTGAAGGGACCTCATAATTCGTGTTGTGCTATTATCTTCCAGAGGTTGTCTGTCATGCGGTAGTGTGCTTAATTCTGCAAGAGTTCTGAATAGAAGTGTCTTAATTTCATGTAATGATGCTGATGGCACGCTTGGATTATAATTGGAGTAAAAAAAAGGAAAATTGTATTATTAATATGAGTCAATCCATGGACAAAGAATACATTGTTCTTTAATGTATTTTTAAAAACTTATATAAGAAATGTACGCTTTCATTTGGATCACCATGTCGTGCACTCAATGCCAGTCGAGGTGTTTTTTTTTGTCTTTTTATCTCCTGCCAGATAAGTTGCTCATTTAGTCACTTTGTGACATGTTCTCTCTTATTGTTAGGTTCAGGTATTTCCACTGCTTTCAGCCTGCTTGACTGGATTGTAATAGTCACCTAAAAATATCCCTTAAAAGAATGCAGTTCTTCTGGAGTGGCTTGGGAACTTTGTTTGGTTGACCTTTTCTTTTAGTCCTGCAAACTTGTTGTGTGATGATACGATGTTGTGACATTGAAATTAACTTGTGCAGCATTTAATTAATGCTCTGGCAGTACTTGATCATTAAGAATAGCTACAGTAACCAAACTTGCACAATTGGTTTTCCGAGTGGACTTTTTAAAATTCAACTTTCCACGACTGGTCAAACTCGTATGAAACAAGAATTTTACTTTGCCTGCCCTTTCACACCATCGCCAGGAGCTTATTTTGCTTGGCTCTGACGCGACTTATTTCTAACATTTGACCAACTTGCAGCTCTTGGCACTCCTCATTGAAGCGTCTCCACATCCCCGTATTGTTCCTGCTGTGCCGTAGCAAAGAGACGTGTGTTTGACTGCTGCACGTCAAAATCTTGACACGTTCAACTCTGCTTTTGCAGTACCTGCTGGGGGTGAGCAGCTCGGTCTTCTATGCCATGTTCTATGGAGAGCTTGCCGAAGAGAAGTCTGAAATTGTAATTCCAGATGCAGAGCCACCTGCCTTCCTCGCCATGTTGAAGTAAGCCTTTTCAATTTTTTCTAAAAGCCTCTATATCCTCCCCTCGTGGCTCAGTGTCACTCACGAAATAGCTCAGAGCTGTGAAGTGGTTATGTTGCGAGCATCTTATTGTGATGGGTTACTCAAATCAGACAGGTGGCGATATCTACACGGCAGTGCATGTGATGGACATGTGCAAGGTATTGGATAACATGGTGGGATGTTTCGGAGATGTTGTAGTCGTTGATCAAAAGCCTCGGTAGTTAAAAATCAAGACAAACGTGCAACACTGTGAACCAATACCTGAGTGTATTAATATTAGTACATGCGCTGCATTTAAATGACTGTTAAACACAGCACGTCCGACAAAGGTGCATTACGTCCGAGGTGCATGCTGTCATCTTGGCCATAAACAGGTCGCCCTGGGAGCTTTGCATGTATTGTTTTTAACCGAGAGATACTCAGTAAATCTCCGAGTGTATCTCAAGCACTTAACATGCATCCCAGAGCACTTTTTAGCAGCACTGACGTTAATGAAAAAATAAACTTGACCCCCGAGTGTTAAGACAAATGACTTTTCACCACCATATGCAATTCGTTGGCTGCATTTCATGCAAGATGTTCAGTAGCAATTAAATGTGGATTGAGGGCTTGATGCAAAACATTTTTGAGGTTTCACATCAGTCCTCACCAGGTATAATTGGCAGAGACCACTTTCTTCCTGACACCTGGAGCTAAACCTTCAAGTAGTGGCTTTAACACTGCATGGCCAGGTCCATAACTGTTTGTAGCTGACATTTTCAATCTGTCTATAATAAATTAATATTTCTTGAGAGCTAGTCAGCCAAAATCTCGGCGTGAAATTGCATCATCATCGAGTCCACAATTACACATCTGCAGTCAACCGTGTGTGTGTGTGTATATATACATTTTAATTGAAATACCCTTCATATGGATGGCTTCAGCCATTGAATGGCACTTCAAACAAGGTACTGAATGCTCAATGCCATGAACCATTATTATTCTGACTGTTCTGTGATTAGCCAAGCATTTTACTGTGCTGTTGGTAATTGCTATGCAGAAGACTGCTGCAGCTTTTGACTTCTGACAAATGTATCCTAACTGCTGACAAACAGCCTCTAAACTTTTAGCCGTCTGGGCCACCTGGCTGCCAACGCAACAAGCCTGGCGCGTGTGCCATTTGGGTAAAATTTCCCGTTTAAATCCGGTTTTTCTCCAGGAGCCGGTGTATGGGCTACGTGATAGACTTTGCCTTCGGTCGCAGCCATGTGACGACGCCGTTTAATTCCAAGGCAATTGACGCGGCAGTGAAACCTCCGGTGATGACCAATGGATCTGGAATGTAGTTGCATTTACGTTACGCAATGCATGCAAGTAATGTTCATTGGCGTTATGTAATTATTGCCACAAGCATCTCGTTTTTAAGCCTTCGTTGCTTTTTGTTCACTCGGTGTCAAAAGTGGCCTCGGTTGTATAGTTTTGATATGTCCATGTGAAATGCTTAAATAAACTATTGCAAATACTGGATTATGTTCTCAAATGTAGAATCGGTACACGTTTGTACAAACTCGCTAAATAAGTAGAAGAATGGCCATCCACCCAAAGTGACGCAGACGCTAAAGACATTTTACAATTGTTTTCTTGTATATATTTTTCCCCTCTATGGAGAAAATAAATGAAACAGTGTTACCTCTGCCTCGGCATGCACTGCACGTTTGGTTGCAGTCCAATGTAAAATGTCAAAGTGGGCACGCAGGATAAACCCTACATGTACTTGTTCATGAATGAACGAGTATCTATGGCTCTTATTCTTAGGTTTTTTCGGTAAAGTCACGTAGGTAAAAAATTAAAATTACTAAAAGTAAAATAAAATAAAAATCACGACGTTTCGGAGGCAACACAAGCTTCCGTCTTCAGGTGGAACCATCACTTGATACAGCTATCGTGCTGTCGTGCTGTGACGGTTCCACCTGAAGACGGAAGCTTGTGTTGCCTCCGAAACGTCGTGATTTATATTTCATTTTTATTTTACTTTTATTAATTTTAATTTTTTACCTACGTGACTTTACCGAAAAAACCTAAGAATATGAATCCTTGCAGTCACGAAAGCTTCAAATATAGAATCAATGGCTCTGTTGTCATCCGTGTGGCAAGTATTGCTTTGTGGCAGTTTGACCTCGAGAAAGGTTATTTCACTTCAGCAGAAATTTAGGAAGAGGTAACAGTAAGTGGCTCACGAAAAGTGAATACTATGCTTCTTGTATTCATGTTATTAAGATGAGGCAATGTAATTGTACCATCTGTAAGTTTTGTCTCACCCTTGCAATTTATTTTGACTCAACGTGATGAAGATGATATGAGGTTGTGCACCGTCGCCACTGGGCCATTTGGCACAGATTCTGATTAATTTCCTGTAGCAACCCGATAAACTGTCCTGTTGGGTGGTCATTAAAGTACCTCTGACGTCATTCACATGAGTAAACCATCTTTAATATATTTCTTTAGGATCTGGATGTGCACAAAAAAAATCCTTGCAAATAATGCCTAAAATTGACTGCCATCTGATTTAATTAAAGTGGTCACATGATTCAAATGTTCAGTTCCTCACGTTTGTGTTTTGAGTGGTGCTCACCGCCATGGTCAGATCTGAGTCACTGATGTAAAGTCCACATTCCTATGGCGGGGGCCATTCTCTCCACAGGATGACCACTATTACCCTACCAGAAAGTGGGTTGTCTTGTTTTATTACCCACAAAGGAACAGTGGTGCCAGTGTAACCACCGACCAGTAATTAACCCTCCTATTGAGACTTGCCACAGTGCCATCCAGCTCAACATGGAAAACCTTTATCTTACCGAGTGTCATACAGTACTTTCAAATGCTTCTGGTGGGCCACATGAGTTGATAATACAATTATATCACACTTGGATTGTATGCATTGACTGTGTACGTACGTATGTTGAACTTCTTTGTACCGTACACACGCAACCGTGCTAATTGACTGTGTTCAAAACTACCTTAAAAGGCAACAGGTGACCGAGTGTGCTAAAATCACAAACACAGTTTTAGCAGGTTAAAAGTATTTCCCTATAATATTCCCTAATTCGTACAGCCAAGATATTGCAGGCCATTTCCCAGTGGGGGGGGCGAGCCCCATGTGGTCATGGGCCGTATTAAAATTTAATTTGTATTGACTGCATCAAGCCCACAGACCGCATCAAGCCCACAGACCGCATCTCGCCCACAGACATTATGTCCCCCCACCCCTGGAATAGAATCAATGCATTAAAGGTGCAGCTCTGCAATTTCCTGCTCACGCCACTGCTGGCAGAAGGGCTTCTAGAGGGCTCTTGGCCTACTCTTCCATGTTAGTCATACGTCTTGGAAGAGATGGAAGTACCCACACTATACCCCACCAAATGTAATTGGCTGATAGACTAATTGCAGTGAACCCATTTGTACTGCTGGGTGGACATAGACGGTGGCAGGGATATAAAATAAACCTGCCCCATTGTTTCAACTGCCGTGCTGGGATATCGAATTGAATTGACGACCTCTAAAATTAACAAGTCCGGTGCGCTCACAATTGCATCATAGCAGTGTCCCAAGATAATGCAGCTATCTAAAACTAAAAACTAAACTTTTTATTTTATCAGATAAGGCCCACTGAAATATACAGCTCTTTTTCAGAAGCGACCTGGCCACAAATGATAGCTCAACGAAGTGGCTTAGCACGTGCAATTTTATCACAGCCAAATAGTCTCAACGCATGTTTCTAAATGCGGTAGGAAAAACCCGAGAACCCGGAGAAATATCCCCATAACCACGGCGAGAACATGCAAACTCCAAATATATATAGGTGTCGGTCGGGATCGAACTCACGAACCTCCTGTATACTAGGTAAGGTACTTAACTTCTCGCCACCGTGGCGCTTTTGACATCTGAACACTTGCACTGGCAGGTACATCTATTGCGACGAGATGGATCTGGACGCCGACTCGGTGCTTGCCACGCTGTACGTCGCCAAGAAGTACATGGTGCTGCACCTGGCGCGCGCGTGCGTCTCCTTCCTCAAGACGAGCTTGACAGCGCGCAACGCCTGCGTGCTGCTGGCCCAGAGCCGCCTCTTCGAGGAGCCCGAGCTCGCGGACCGCTGCTGGGAGGTGATCGACGCACAGGTGAGGGCCCGGGAGAAGTTCGTTTCTCGATGGCGTGGGGGAATAGTGCGGAACTGTTGTACGACCGGGGCGCAGTGTGGCACGCGCTCGCTCACTAGCTCTCTCCTTCACTCGCTCTCTCTCTCTGATCCGGATACCGTGGATCTTCGGGTTGAATGACTTGTGCAGATGGGGTTTTCTGAGAGGGCCTGAAGGATGGGAGTCGCAGAAAGTAGGTTGTGGACTTTTATATGTGGAGTTGGAGTGTTATATATGGTTGCCACCTAAGGTGCAAACCTGTGAACACGTGTGAAGAACGATGTATCACAATAGCGGAGGAGGAGAGAACCTCATATACATGCACTGTTCTGACAATACGTGAAAGCTCTGTCAAAAATAGGATATCCTGGGAATTCAGAACCGGTGGCAATGTTGGATGTTATTTGACTATGTGTATGGGTCTCATGCAGGCACTCCGGTTTCTATCCACATGCACACAGACATGAAAAAGAACTGGTCACACATCCTGAGTGAGATCATGATCGAATATTGAGTTTTGACACCTGGATAGATTTTCCAAGGTGACCAAATAACGTGTTACTCTTGAATGTCAGACATTGCTTTCATGGCTTTATTTTGGTGATTTCTAAAGTTTTTTGGTTTGGCCATGTTTGTTTGTTGTAGTACGGAGTAAGACTGATGGCCTTAATCTAAGTTGTCTTGTGGTTGTTGTTGTTGTTTGACTTGCATCCCACTGGGATTTTTGCACACAGCGTTAGTGTATGGTGTTTTTTCTGCAATATTTTGCTGTCTTTTCTTGGATTTTCTGTTTGCACTTAGTCACATATTCACTTTAAGATGTTTTCTTGTTCATGTTTTTGTTTTTTGTTTGTTGCGGTTGCACCCGATTCAAGAGCCGAATGGCTCACAGGGCTATACCTAATAAATGAACTTGAACTAAAGTCTCTATGACTAGCAGTAGATGCAACAGGATATACCATAAGGAGAAATCCAATGTGAGATCATCATTGCCTGCCGTCATTTTGAACAGGTGATTTAGATTTGTGAGGGATTCAAGTGAACAAACCTCCCAACAAGGCACGGCTGAGAACTGAAAGGCCTTTCATTGATTTGTTTTTGCATCGGGAAAAGTAACCATCGTCGTTAATGATGCATGCCTGCTCTATTCACATCAGCCCCGAGTTGAGAACTCTTTTTGGCTGCCAAATTAAAATATTTCTCGAAGATCGTTGGAAAGCATTCGGCCATCCATGGCTGATACTGGCAGTGGGACATCGTTTATTTTCTATGCGCTCACTGCGTGGAGTTTCTTTTAAAATAAAAATAAAAACCTCCAGGGGTGATAATGTTCTTAAAACCTTTTCAAAGTATCGTACGTGTATAATGTTCACATGCAAAATCTGTGTTGCCGGTTAACTATTTAATCTCAAGTTATGCCTAACACATCGGTCGCAATTAAACGTTCAAGTCTTTGTGTCATTGTTCAGTGCTTATATGTAATATCCCATTTTGTGTGCACAATGTAAAAAAACATGGTACGCGTATGTAAACTAAATTGGTCATCAACAATAGTGCCTCTTAATGAAGCAACGATAAACGCTGAAGAACAAAATGTGGATTGCGTTTGCGGTGGAGGATTCTTTTTTAGTTAATTCTCAAGTGTTTTGGAAAATTATAGCGGACTCCGCTGGGTAGAGGCAACCAGCAGACAAGCCTGCGTGTGCATGTTCACCCCCCGTGGCTCGCATTAGTGCGGGTCAGATGCTGCTGTCTGTTTCGTGCTGTGCAGCATTTCTGCTTGAGAATCGGATGCAGTTTTTCTTGTGTTTCCCGCTAACAAAGACTGACACTTCAAAGGGCACTTGCTTTCAGAAGTTCGATTTTTTTTGCGCGTGATTATTTATATGTTGCCTGATATATATTTTTTCCTATTTCTCGTTGACCTCATGGTATTTGTGTGGTTTATTACGAACACCATTGATCTGAATTGTACACACAGGGTGAAGAAAGAGATCACGGATTTGGAGTTGTTTGACATGTGTGTACTGCGATTTGCGGTGGTTTTTTGTTGTTAAACAAGCAAATATGCGTTCAAATGCAAACAAACATTTGCTATTCTGGTGAATTAATCATTTGTTGTGCCGTGGCAATCGTTTTCTCATGTAAGTTCGTGTAATGGGAATCTGAAAACGAACATTGCGGGCTTCTTGTTACAAAGGCAAGCATGTAATCGAGAAAACACCATCACACGGCGATTCGTATAAACACGTGATTGGTAATCATCGTATGCTTTTTCTTTAGATGAACCAAGTGGGTTATAATTGTTATAGCGTCACATAGTTTGCCATGTGCACTCATACTCAAGTTAAAATGTTGTCATTGCAGCCCACAGTCTTTTTAATTGCACGTTTACAGAAGGCCATTATCAACCGTTTAAAAGTGCATATGACACCGATTTTTCGACCACTTTGCACTTACTAATTTAATAGTACTATTGAGTATAAGAATTATCCTGAAGCCATATTGAACCTTTTGGCAGTACAAATAATTACACTAAACCCCATTTCTCCTTTCTTTTTTAATTCTCAGACGAATCCAGTAACCCATCGAGGACAAAGAGTGATGAGTTATCGTGCTTAAAGAAATGCAGCTGGATAATATTGGTCTGGAAAGCCAATAGGGCAATGGACTGAAATATACTTTAACTTCTATATGCTTTTACCCAGAATGCACCACGACAGCTCGTAATACGTTTTTACGCAACGTGAAGGAAGCGTCGATCGACATCTTTCCCCCACACCTCCGAATAGCACAGTTGGCTAGGTACAGTGCAAAAGAAGTTCAACATACGTACGCACATACGTGTGTACACACATCGGCAATGCTTATGCGCTGGTTGACGAGCGAACCCGCTCTGCGGCAGGCCGAGCTGGCGCTGCGCTCGGACAGCTTCTGCGATGTGGACCTGGAAACGCTGGCGGCGATCCTGTCGCGCGAGACGCTCAACGCGGCCGAGACGGTCGTCTTCGAGGCGGCTCTCGGCTGGGCCGCAGCAGAGTGCCGGCGATCGGTGGCGACGCCGACGCCCGGGAACATGCGCTCGGCGCTGGGCAAGGCGCTGCACCTGCTGCGCCTGCCCGCTATGCCCCTGAGCGACTTCGCCGACGGGCCCGCGCAGTCGGGCGTGCTGGACGCCCGCGAGACTCTCGACGTGTTCCTGTGGCACACGGCGCGCGGCAAGCCCGAGCTGCCCTTCCCGACGGCGCCCAGGCGGGGGCTGCAGCCGCGCCGCTGCTGCCGTTTCCAGAGCTGCACGTTCCGCAGCAACCAGTGGCGCTACCACGGCCGCTGCGACGCCGTGCAGTTCTCGGTGGACCGCCGCATCTTCCTGGGCGGCTTCGGCCTCTTCGGCTCGAGCGGCGCGCGCACCGAGTACGCGGCGCGCGTGGAGCTGAAGCGCGGCGGCACCGTGGTGGCGCACAGCGCGAGCCGCTTCACGGCGGACGGCACGCCGGCCACGTTCCCCGTGTACTTCGAGCACCCCGTGCAGGTGGAGCCGGACGCGTTCTACACGGCCAGCGTGGTGCTCGACGGACCCAGCCTCAGCTACTTCGGGCAGGATGGTCTGACCGAGGTGCAGTGCGAGGGCATTGCCTTTCAGTTCCAGTGCTCGTCCGACAGCACCAATGGGACGGGCGTGCAGGGGGGACAGATCCCTGAGCTAATTTTCTACAGCTGATGAGACTACGGGCACGCCAGCACGTACAGAGGTTTTATTTGTCTTATTTATTTTTGGACATTAAAGCTGCTGCTGCTGCTTTAGGGGAGGCCTTGATGTAACAGTGAAATGGAAGTAGCTACCGCCTACTTCTGGGGATGCTACTGCTGTTCTCAGCGGGTAGTGGTGACGGTGATGAAGCTGAGACTGTATTGGGTGCATGGGTCACGAAAAAGAATTAGCTTTCCAATTACCTTGTGATGATGGAAATTGGAACGATAAGAGGACCAGCACACTATTGAGCACTTTCTATAACAAATGCCAAGACATGTTGGCTGATAAGCTTGTTGAGCAGGTAAGTACAGTGGTGCAGAGTAGGAGTGTTTCACTGAAAGCTGTTAATACCTGGTTATGCAATACATTTGCTCCAACTGAAAAAATTACACGCTGACAAAAGGAGCAAGGGTTAAAGTGTTTCGGCAAGAGTATGATGTGCGCAAATTAATATAGGGCCATGGGTGTGTGAAGGTCATCTTAGAGACGGTGCTTACTCCGCTGCAGGGGGGGAACGTCTTCATCTTTCGAGGGTCATTTAGCGACTCATTCACTTCAGTCTGATGGATGTTAAGAGGGTGGGCTACCCACAGTTCACCCTTAGCAACTGGCATGGGCTCACTGTAGTGAAATGGTTATTTTACCACTGGGTGCATGGAGACACCCTTGACCACATCAGCAGGGACTGTGCCCGATCTCGTCATATCTCGGAAGCTCATCTGGATTTGGGGCCTAGATAATTCTTGGGTGGGTGACCACCATGCACGCCAGGTTGTCCCAGGTGGATGTGGGGCTACTTAAACTATAACTAAACTATTTTTATTTTATCAGGTACGGCCCACTGAGCTATATAGGTATTTTTCAGAAGTGACCTGGCCTATGTGGAAATGTATAGCAGCCAAATACTCTAAACACATGTTTCTACATGTGGAGGGAAAAACCGGAGGACCCGGAGAAAAATCCATGCGGCCACAGGAAGAACATGCAAACTCCAAATATACATGCGTCCGGGTTGGGATCGATCCCACGAACCTCCTGCATACCAGGCGAGGGAGATAACATCTCGCCACCGTGGCGCCCCTTGGTGGTCAGCAAAGGGCAGTGTAGCAAAAGCCTATTTTGTACGGTGTTTCTATGCTCCCAGATCTAAACCACACTGACCCACATTGTGCAGTGTGGTCAATACCCACGTGGTGTCGGGAGACCCTCATCCAGCAGTGGATTTGAAATGTGCGTGGGAGATGAGTGTTATCTTTAATAATTTCCTCCAGCTTCAAACCTTATTGACGAGGAAATGAACACTCAATTATGAATCCAATGTGTGCAGTCTCAAATGCCATCAATAATGCACAGTAATTCAGTTGTAAATGTCACAAAATAACAGAATAGTTGAGACCTACTTTTACTAAACGTATCCCAATTCAAGCCACGCGTATTATTTTCTGTCGTCTTGGAGAGGCACAGTACAGCACTCTGATAAAACGCTGAGAGGTTTGAAATTGAAAAAAATGGCCACGAGAGTGCAAAAATCTAATAACACTGCCTGTAAAGAAAAATCATATAAATCATCTACAGCAGGGTGAATTTACACCATAATAACTACGTTCTTTAGTGCTTTTAATTTAACGAGTAGCCTATTAGGATGAAAGTTTACACTGAAATCACTCGCGTCTAACTTACCTGCTGCATACAATACATCAGTCACGTGTATATATTTCAGAGAAAACTAACATCATATATGGCCGAGAAAAAACGCGTAGTGTGATATTTTGGAAAGGCAGTTGCTATAACTTGTGGTAAAATTGTGTTCCTGATTTGTAAGTTGCACATTGCTGTGGTGAGGGAACACGTGATCCTTATGGCGGTACCCCGGGGTACCAAATAATACAAAATGTCCGAGTCAATTAAAGATTTTATTTTTGGGACACTTTTTTCCAGGGGTGTACTTAACTCCGCGACTGGAGTACCAATCAATCCGAAATCAGTGCTACTCCACGATGTCAAAACGCAGCGAGGACAATTGCATTGAAACCCTCAACAGACTAAAGGTGACTGCATCACGTACATTATGTGAGAACCGGGGTACTATGGTACCCCGGGGTACCGCCATGAGGTTCAAGTGTATATTTAGTGCTATCAGAAACAGATTATCATTTAGAAATATGGCAGCTGTCATGATAATTTTTATTTATTTCATCCAGCATTTTCCGACGTAAAAAAGATTTTGGGATACATTTTTAAGCATTTCTGTAGCTTTTTTTATCCAGTCTTAGATTATATTAAATGTATAACAACTTTGTTAATATTTATTTTAAGGTTTTGAAAATGTTCACTTTAAAATGTAGTTCACTCAAAATAAAATAAAAAACCCTAAATTTATATCTCATATTCTACAAATACTTTCAAGTTAGTAATGCACTTATTTTAAAGGCTCTGTAAAGCACGGCTTACAACATCTAAAAATGTTGGTTATGGAGTGGATCACTTTTATAAAGGTCACGAAGATTTTAACACGGCTCTGTAAACAAGACACTGGGGTATCCTTTTAAGCTTTTGAACACACTTGTTCGACATTCAACTTTGTGCCAATTCTAAGACCGGCTGCTGTTCATTAATCTGCGGAGTGCATTCTGTCGCCTTTAAACACACGTTCAACAAGTATCGAAGCATCTTAAATTTGTAAGGGTCAATTACATTTGACGCAGGAGTTGTTGAACAAGAGTTAGTCATGTGCCACAGCTTCATAAGTCGAGGCCGTTTATTGCACAGCCGATAATTATTAACGTGGTGGGATAGCGGTCGCTACCTGCTGGGATTTAAAATCAAACTCCAGTTAACATTTCAGACGCTGTAGTTTATCGCAAACACACGATCAGTCAATATTTAAATAATTATTTTTAAAAATATGGTTTTGTATACGCAAATTGTGGAATATAGCTCAAGTGTGTGTTAGACCGTTCATTTGTGGCCAGACAGACGTATGTGGTTATTCTACTGTGGAGGTCGTTGCCATATGTCCCGTTGTGTTTCGCTCCATGTGCTGCAATCTTTCTTCAGAAACTGTTCCAAATATTAAGTTCTAAAACCTCAGCAAGTGAATTGTTCAGGAACTGAATTCAATGTTGAACTTCTGAATTTGGAACCTGGTGTAGCTCCCCTAACAGCGTGGAGCAAACGTCCGGACGTTGTGCTGGACAATACAGAATCAGAATATTATACTGGAGGAATCTTATGAGCTATAAAGCTCTTTTTCACAGATGTCCAGTAGGGGCACGGGGTAAGAACGTCGCAACAACATGCAGCGTGGTATAACCCGAAAACACACGGAGGAGCTTGTTGGTGATTGTTGTGAATTTCATAGGGAAAAGTGTGTGCCGTGTGTATGCACCGCTACACAGTTTGGCACTTAATTGTGGCAAGGGTATTTACCATATAGCACTGACACCTGAACTGGTTTAATTGTAGTTTGTGTTGACAACGTAAAGTTTTGATCGGTGGTCTTTTTTTCATTGGTAATGTAGCATTGTTTAATCGTTGATGAAAAAACAACACGTTGAACAACAAAAGCAAATTACTGCATGTTAGCACTTAAATGAAATATGGAGGTTATCTGTTGACATAAATCGTAGAGCTTAATGTATAAAAGTTCACAAAGAATATATGTGACGGAGTTTTGCACAGGAGTGAATGAGAAGCGCCAGATGTGCAGCCAAGTCTGCGTGGATACCAACTTATCATGACACGATTTACACAATAGCCAAGTGCTACTTTAAATCTTGTTTTGGTTATGAGTATCTCTGTCAAAAGTCCTAAAACATTATGTCAGATTGCATATCCGTATTATTTTGTTTTGTAAGCTCAATTTTTTTTGAGACGCATTGCCTGAATTCAGTTACAGAATTTAGTTACCCCTACTTACAAAGGTAACACTCGCATCGATATTATATGGCTATTTGCAAAACATTACTTTACACCGTGAGGTCAAACGCAGTTGGAGAAAGAGCCATAAAACGTGTAACGTTCACAAGGTTTTTAGGCACTCAACCATAAGATGTTTCCCATTTAGATGTGTGCACCATTATTTGATCATTTAACAGCACATTTATTCATTGTTATGCTGTTCATACCTGCACGATTAATTTTTTCATGGACATTCATTTTGAAGGGCCGTCAAAGTTCCCTTCGATGCCCGTGTAAGACCATAATGAAATGTGGCCGGAATTCTTGCTTTCCCTGTGAAGTGGAACACACCTCGGTCCATAATTAAAATCGCCATTTATTATTTACACCGTGCCGCCTCCCATGCAGGAGGGACTTCAAGGCCAGCAGAAGTCTACAGATGCCCTCATCCACTGTCACATCGAATCCAGATTTCATTGTAGTGTAAAAAAAAGAATACTCTGCTGGACGTGGGCAGTATTTTGTTGACGGAAGAGGACCCCCAAATTAAACGTCACATTTGTGCAGGATGTGATGCCACCTAACATGCAGTGACATTCACTTCCTTAGATAACTGAATGTCCTTAATATCGCCATGTGCTCTCAACAACTGCCACTCTGTCATGACGAGATGAGTCCTTGCAATTGAGAACTTGTTTACAGTAAATGGCAAAGCTCTCCATGACACTCTTAAATATAGAGCCAATGCCAATGTCACCCTGTACACAAGTCGCGATATGTCAATTACATCTCTGGCGCGACTAAATTCTTGATTACCTGGCCAGTTTACAACAATAGCGTTGTCGGTGCTGCACACGTCTGTAAAAAGAGGTGTGTATATTAATGAACAAAAACTGCCCGTAGTAACATAACAAATGGTCGGTTTTAATTACTTAAGTGGCTTGTGTCTCATGCAGAGGCATTACTGGTATTCTGACCTGGATGTGAAACATATTTACGTCTTCTTCCACTTGCACGCCCCTACAATTTTTGTATCTCACAAAAAATTCAGGATTTGTCGCATTCTGCCTCTTTACATCAGTGGCGTAGCCCACTGAAGCTTCCGTTCTCATTAATGCACATCAAAGGAGTTGCAGTGAGCCTCTCGCGTAATCTTGACAAGTCTAATTTTCCACAGTCGCAAGTTCTCGGAGGCACTCGACTTTCAAAGTGGTGTTCGTCCTTTGGCTAACGCTCGTTCCGTGGTGTCCGTTATGTACCTCATAAGCTGTTCACTTGGAACTACTTTTTGTATCTGAATCATTCTGTACAGGCAAGTGGGCTATCGCATTAACACAGATGCTCGTTCACGGTTGTTTCAATAGGTCAATACATGCACTGAGTGCGTATCGTCGTGTTTTTCGGTATTTACATGTGAATCTGTAATACTGTATACAAACGCCCTACGACCGACCGAAACGTCTGGAACACTCCCGATCTCGGAAGCTAAGCAGGTTTGAGTCTGGAGAGTGCTTGGATGGGCGACCACCACGCATTAAACAGGTGTTGTAGGCCTACTGCGGGGCAACTGTTACTCAGTGGAGGGGAGTGCAGCAACATGCAGTGTTGTGCAGTACTCTGCTCCAATGTGTATGCTCCCTGCCTTCACCAACCATCATCAACCCACTCTGACCAGCGTGGTGAAGTATAACACTGGTCAACAAAAAAAAAATTCTGGCCTGGACTTTTGCAGCTGTTTTAGACTAATTTCAGGGTGCTGATTCAAAATCTGATCTCAGATTTGCTCTATCACATCATTTTTATGCTATCGGAATACCCCATTTTCATTGATTTTACCCGAAATTAACTCTGTCACTTATGATTGCAAGTTTTTGCGAGTCAGTGACTGCTTTAGTGTTAAAATATGGTGCTGTATTTTTAGGATAGCGTGTTTATAATACCATTTTATGTAGATATCCACATTTATTTAATATTTTTCTTCTGCAGTTTTTATTGAAAATGCAATATTTGATATCTTAAAAACCTGAAGTGATAGACAAAAACTGATGCCAGATTTGGAATCAGCACCCCAAAATTACCTTACATCTGTTGGAATACCTTATGCCAGAAAAAATGTGTTGACCAGTGTATAATCTAAATAACCCCCCCCCCCCCACCTGCATGGCGGGGGGAGGCCCTCATCCAGCAGTGGATTAGCAAAGGGCGAAATATTTACAATTGAAAAATTGTAAACTGTTGTGCTTTAAAATCGTTACAGGTGATATATTAAACCTTAAAATCACCATTTGTTGAAAAGCATAACAGTACTGTAATTGTTTTGTCACCTGAAGCGATGTAATCTGCTAATGAACCTTCATACCATTCATTTGCTCGATTTCAATGCGGTAACAATGGACTGCCTTCATAATTTCACCAAGTGTTCTTTGGTGTTCATTTTGGTGGGGATTGTTGGGATGTAGCAGCTGAGGAAACACGTCTTATTTGTTTTAATGGACGTTCGTGGCTGTCAGTGCAATAAAGTGCTAATGTTAATGATTCCTTGCCACAGGTTGATCACTTTTCAAATGCTTCTCTATCATGTCGTCGTCGTGGTCAATCCACTGCTGGACAAAGGCCTCCCCAAACTATCACCATCCCTCGCCATTTTGCAAAAATAGCAATCCCTCCCCCCCAAACACCTCCACACGAGCCGATTTCATCGCTCCATCTCTCCATGATGAACATCATCTCAGATGTTCCATTCATTATCCCATTATACATTCAATTATATAGCAATACTATATATAATGGGTTATGTTCTTGAATTCAATTCCATATAAATGCGGTTACAATTGCATTGTCATGATTAATTACATTTTAAATTCATTCCCATTTTTGCCGACATACTATATTCACATTCATGGTAATTGTGATAATTGCATTTCCAATTACTGGACCCTGGAGTTTTAGTGATTACCTGTACTTATTGTTATCAAATGGCTATAATCCCACAAATCCCCGGAATTCAGAACCGTGATAATTTGCCCCAGGGCTGGATGATGCATCCGTATGTCGGTGGTTGTGATGTTCGCAGGGTGTGTTTAATGTAATCAATCCGTGTGTTCACATTTACATGCAATATGTGCACGTGAAAGTTTAGTATTTTATTTAAGTTTCGCTTTAATGATAAACCACATTACTTTGGATATACCCTCAGTATATGCAAGTTAAGTTAATAATTATCTGTATACTGTAAGAATTTACGATTGCTTCGGCACTTCCGGTGTGTTACCAGAGAAATACGCAATTGTTCAATGTGTCCGGATCGCTCTCCAACACACCGTTGTGCTGAAGCAGTAAAACAAAACATCGGCACCTTTTCACGTGACAATGTTATTGGCTGTGTTGGGTGGAGGAGGGTGTACAACACACATTTGGATTTTACTCGTGCGATCTGGCCCAAAAGTCGATGACGACTCACAACGTTGGTGGCGAAAGCCGACACGTTCAATATACTGCTTATACATTAGTCTTTTTTAGCATTATCTATGTGTGTATGTTGAACTTCTTTCGCACCATACGTAGCCAACCATGCTAATCAGAGGTGCGGGGGGAAGAAATTATATTTCAATCTATTATATGATAGAATTATAAGGTAATACTAACCAGCCCTTTGTGAATCTATTGCTGGAAGAAGGGCTTCTCACACCATGTCTGTCGTGGGGGGGGGGGGGCGGCGTTGGCCATACCTCACCATGCTGGTCAGCATGGGTTGTCACGAGGACCGGTTCAGATATCACCGAGCCTCGTTAAGTCGTGGCCAGGGATCAAACTCAGGAGTCCACGAATTCACAGTGCAGTGCGCCAACCACTGCACCACCGCTCCCTCGTCCTACATGCAAAGAATAAGGTAATATTCCTAAAATAACCAAACCCATTTTAGTTGCATCATCCGTGCATGGTCAGGGAAATGTAAAGGTCAATTTTTAAACAGCAGTCACCACTTGGAACGTATATTGCTTTGGTCATTTCAGGCAGCGTAGTCTTTGCCGTGCACCAATGCATCACTTGGTGCCATCCATCATATAATTACATCTTCATTTCGCCGTCAAGGGTATTTCTATTAAGCTGTGCAATTCACTGTTTTACTGTGTGAACGTCCTTCAGACACGTACCCCCGAAAGAAGAGGAGTTGGCAGCCTCTCACCAGCCTGATTGCATCAGACTTAAGAAGCTAAGCAGGTTTTGGACCTGGTCACTGTCGGGATGGATGAAGGGCAATAGAGAGCCACGTGTTTATTGTTGAGTGGCATTGGATGCTCGTGGTCACAACCGTGTACTACTATGGCGCAGTCTGGCTTTTTTTTGTGTGCGTAATCTTAAAACTATATATATGGATATCACTGAGAATTGATTTCTTTTTGAGGAGTCTTTTACTTCGGAGTGGTTGGTCAAATCGATTTTTGGTGAATGTGTTTAGAAGGTGACCAGGGTTCCTTGGAGAAATTCTAGAATCTTTCATGCTTCATATTGAAGATTGCTCTCACCGTTTTCAAGATTCTCCATGGACTACCCTTCTCCCTCCATGGCCCCTCCCGTCTCATCTCCCACCTCTCCCCTTTCATTTCGCCCTACTCCCCTCCACGAACTCGCCTATTAATCTCCTCTCACTACTACCGTCCATTCACTCGCCTACCCCTGCCACATCACGCAATCAGATGGGTTTTTTTTTATCCTGGAGAAATCCGATGAGCGAAAAAGCTCTTTTCACAGATGTCCAGTGGGGGCGGGTCAGAAAAGTACAACAACAATAAAACACAATCGGAGTGCAAAGTACAGGAAAGGAAAGCGAATCACTAGCCTAAAGAAAACTAATTTCTTTAGAATCGCTTTTTGTGTCTAGTTTGTTGTCAATCCCCCGCACCTCCGATTAGCACGGTTGGCTGTGTACGGTGCAAAAGAAGTTCAACATACGTACTTCCTTTCATCTCTCCGATCCAGCAGTCAAAGGCCACCCTGTCGAAATCTCTCACTCGGCCTCGGCTCGGTGGGAGGACGCTCATTCTCTACCGACTCCACAATATGGAACCTACCCCCAGTTCTCCGTGCTCTTGACTCCCAGCCCCTGCTCAAGTCCGGCTTCCTCTTCTCTTCTGCCTTTGGCAGGGGTGGCCAACCTGTAACAGACCAAGAGCCACAACGTACCCGTGAGTTCTGCAAATAGCCAAGTTTATAATATATCATACAACATATACAACTTTATATTCTTGGTCACGTAGAAGGGAAATAATAAAATATTTGTATTACATTTATTACA
>CM025636.2:8816019-8839634 GCA_014621495.2 Entosphenus tridentatus
CGAGTGTCGCCTCCCAAGAAGTGTGCGCCTAGATTGAACCCACTACACATCTACATCGCCTCCGTGTCCAGGAGCTGATCTGGGGAATCCTACAGAACTATCGAAGGATCCACCAAATACATAGCCCTGTGTGGAAGAGCCCTGGACACCATTGGTGCATCCACATTCGGCACAACAGGGCACCATGGTGACGAGATGTTAACTACCTCTCCTGGTATACAGGAGGTTGTGGGTTTGATCCCAACCCCAATGCCTGCATATTTTGAGTTTGCATGTTCTGCCCGTGGTCGCTTGGATTTTTCTCTGGGTCCTCCGGTTTTTCTCTCAACATTTAGAAACTTGTGCTTATATTATGGGGCTGCTATACATGTCCATATCACAAGGCATTTGCTTGACTAATCATTTGTGGCCAGGTCGCTTCTGAAAAATAGCTATATAGCTTAGTGGGCCTTACCTGGTAAAATTGTAATAGTTTATAGTTTATCGCAAACTATTATTTTTCCAACTTACATACAGGCAGTCTAGGATTTTCTGAACTCATAAGGGCTTGGCCAGCTTCTCCCAATCATGTCCTATGGTTTCAAATCACATACGAGCCTAAAGTAAGAGAAGTAAAAAGCGTAGTTTTCCACAACAAATCCTTCTTCTCCTCCTTCCCCCCAGCCTTGTCACTGAGCCTGAGGCATGTACATAAGCGCTTCCTGAATGTCCTCCAATCTCTTTGAAAAAAGTCTCCTGTTAAGGGGTTCCATGTGCATCGCCCCCCGCTGGAGGAATATATCCACCTTTTTTTCGAGAGGACCGGTCACCTCTTCTCTAGAGGAGGACCTTGATGAAGTGGTTGACAAAGAGCTTAGAGAAGCTCGAGCCTGGCGGTGTAAAATGATGAATGGTGTCGCTTCACATGTGTCCCTGCCGCAGAATTTACCCTTCTTGCGGTTTGCCGCCTCTGCACGACCCTCGCCTGTCCCCTTATCGCTGCCCCCCTTCTCGCTGGTGGGACGGGCTTGTCCGATTTGGCTCGAATAACTGCTGCTTTACCTTGCTAAACACGGTTGGTCTAGGAGGTCTCACCATGCCTTCTGGTGCACAAGGGCTAGTCCTCCAGGAGGGGAATAAGCCCCCGAGAAGAGGCCTGTGGCATTGTTGCTGCTCCCAAATCTCTTTGACCATCCGAGCATATTCGCAAAGAACCACATACGCTTGATCAATGCACTTGCCCTGCAGCGTCAACTCTGTCGCCTACTCTGGCCAAGCCATCGGGTCAGAGGGTCCTCTCGAGCACCACCGGCAGGCCAACTCACCGCTCTGGCTAGCTGTGATATGTCGGCTGATGCTGGTGCCCATCTGGATCTCTCGTTGACTTGCAGCACAATCTGTGTGCTATTTTCACAATGGTTGTAGCGGAGAAAGCCCATTCACATACCTCCGATGCCGCCGACGCTGCTTTTAGTGGTTTGCTGAACTGTTTTTTCCCAATGCAATCGGCAGTAACTGCAAACAATGGGTGATTCTGAAAACGAGGGGAGTAAATGTACAAGTTGCCAGCCACACACTCAAAAAACTATTACGCAAGCTAAATGAAGCACCACTTAACTTTCACTCGGTGTGCGAGCTATAATATTCCCTCGGTCAAAAAACGAAGGCCATCTGGAAGTGACACGGTGTGAGTTGTGCACATGACAAATGTCCTCAGAATCTGATTGTTTTTTCTTAGGTTTATAATGGACGGGTAGCAGAGCTGAGTTCAAGTACTGAAAGCGCTGACCACACATGCTGTGTTTTGATATATTTACAAATAACATTTATTAATTAGTTTGCCAAATTTTTACTGTCTGGTAATGTTCTTAGCAAAATGCTAAATTTTTCTCATTAATGGTTATGCTTTCAAATCCATGTCTGGGTTTGAATTAGCATTTCAAACCTCAGCAGTCACGGTAATGATTACCACACTTGTGGAGGCGATTCCCGAACTATTTCCCACTTTGACCCCATTTTAATGCAAGAAAATTAATATGACCCCGACAATGGCCATAATTTAAAAACGTGTCAATCAAGTAACTAAATATGTTGCACAAATACGAAACGACGTGTTGATTAAGTAATGATCTGATATGCTCGCCAGGTCTGGTGAGACACATGAGCTTGAGACATGTGACGCAGCTTCTCAAAATCTGGTGGTGTGGTTGATACTGCACATTTAATCTCAGCGGTGACATCCAGAGTTGATCTGTACTTAGACTTGATGCAAACACGTGCGCTGGCTCAGGCTTCACACATGTACATGCTTGCAAAGGGCACCATCAGTTTCAAGGCATGCATTGATATTTCAAGGATATGCTTTCGTCAGTAAGCCAGAGTTCTGGAAGAAGAGCTAGGGACTGTGTCGTGTGCAAAAGCCGATCACGTGAAATTTCAATGAGCTGTTCGATTTTAGCTGCGGGGCAGATCCATTGTTGCAGGCTGGCATTGAATGGGTTTTGTACCCAATTAAAGTCTGTCACATCCAGATCATGGAAAGAGGTTGAGAAGTGTGCTTCCATGCAGCTGAGGTGATTAGCCATCAACTGAGTGGGGCACTTATCTATTTCACTGTAAGACATAAACCCTGAAAGTTGAGTGAAGGAGCAGTAGCTCAACTACAATAAATGTGTCTTCCAGAAAGAAAGCTTTCCTATGAATGCTTTGATTCAAACACTCATTTGAATGATGTTTGTGTTGTTGCCTTGCACCCTCGCATTCAATTAATTTATTCTCCTAAATATGTCAGTGACATAAGTAAGGAAGACACATCTTCTGCTGATCGCAGATAATATCAACACATTCCATCTTTTGGACGTCCGTTGTAAATAAGAGCAGTTCATTTCGAAGAAAAATAATCTCTC
This sequence comes from Entosphenus tridentatus, assembly GCA_014621495.2. Classification (NCBI taxonomy): domain Eukaryota; kingdom Metazoa; phylum Chordata; class Hyperoartia; order Petromyzontiformes; family Petromyzontidae; genus Entosphenus; species Entosphenus tridentatus. The sequence goes on from CM025636.2 coordinate 8,818,905, forward strand.
CAACACCCTTCCTCTCGACAACCGGCGAGCCTCGGGTGTGAAACAACACACATCATGACCAGACCCCATGTCTTCACACCAATTTTCAAACAGACGTGCGCAGAGCAGATGAGGTTTTAAATGCAGTTCACAAATGAAGTGGTCTGCTGAATTATGTCACCAAGTTCTGCGCTCAGTTCTTTAGCTCAGATGGAAGAAACTCCGATTCCCACCATGCACAAACATCTAAACCAAAAGTCGAAAGGTATATGATCGACTTAAATCGTATACACTTAGACCTCGCTTAGTGCTCAAGATGCGTTTCCAGGAGAAGTGAGCACTAATCGAATCACCGCTAAAAGGGGCCATTATACCATTGTATATATGGGGATGCGTTCCCAACAGCATTATATCTTACGTATTAGCAATAAATGAGGACTTCATTGGGGTATTGGTAATAGAGCTAATAATAATAAAAATAATAATTTAGTATAAAATCAGTAAATATTGTTTACTGTACTCACCAGCGCATCCACCTGATGCTCACCCACCTCGACCTGCCGTGTCACTTGCATTTTAACATCCAAAGTGATACTTTCCCTTGACACTTTGGTCACATTTCCAGCACTAACACTTATAGTTCTTTATCCAGACATTATGGGTCTACAATGCTTACGAAAACACAAGAAAATAAGGCAGAGAGAGACCAAGGCCGACTGACGTGTTTTTTGTTGTTGTTAAACTGGCGACCGCAGCTTGCCTCAGAGCGTACGTCGCTCTCATTGGCTGAGCGAATGTAAACAAAGATGGCGGCGGTGCGTTTCCTTGGCGCTGATTGTTCTCACTCGTAAGCGCTTTAAAAAATGTTGGATTTTATAAAAAAAATTCGTTAAAATGTTCTCCAGTAAAAAGAGCGTGATAACGAATATTAATTATACGGGGTAGTGATAAGCAAAGGTCTGTTTGTACAGCTCTCTGAATGGTGGAGATGTTTTGGGCTTACCAACCTGAAAAAACATTGCTTGTTAGAATTGTCTGAGACGTCTCTCTCCAGACCTTCGTTTTGCTTTATACTACCAAAACTTTCTATTCGTGAGCATGAGATTAGCGGGATTGTTTTTTATTTCTCGTGACCCCATCTTCTGATGAGCTGATCCAATTTGGTGTCAGGACCCAAAGTTTAGGAACCGCTTTCCTATGGGAAGAACACCATAAAAACGTGAAATTTCCACCACTGGTTCTGGACCACCAAGCGCTGTCCAACACTCTTAAAAGCAAGCGAACACTATAACCTCTCTAAAGTACATATGTATACAATGCCAGCATTGTTGAATCGTTTCCAATACCATCCAATATTAAAACTAACAATTACAACATAACTGCCACCCTTGTTCTTCCGTAATGATCTCCTAGAGACGCAGCTGGTTGCGGGGATCTGGGTGGTAGCTGAGCCTTGGGGTCACCTTCACAGGCGAAGCTTGTCGGCCACGCCCTCCACCAGCGTGGCCACCTGATTGGCTGGGAAGGGCTGGGCGTGACTGCACAGCAACACACCGTAGGGCAGCGAGCAGGCAAGAAGGCCTCCCCTTTGCCGCCCGCGTGCTGCTACGTAGCAGCTGTGGGTAAGGGGTGAAACATGAATTTTCATAATTAAGAGCAGACGCACTCATTGTGCATTGTTGTGGAGCACTATGGATAAATGAAATATAACAAAAATACTTTTTTTTTAAACACGCTTTAATGAAATGTACCGTACTCGTAATGGCAGAACTCCACGACTCCAGGAAGTGGTCCCGTAGCTTGCCATAGCGTAAGGGACCGTGGTGATTTACAGGCAACGTGAGTTGAGCGTGGACAATTAGACCCAAGCCGAAACATAACATTTTAAAAATAATTTTTAAAAATATTTATTTTTAATGATAGAATATAGTATTGTCATCAGTATGACATACCTATACCAAGTTTGCAGTCGATACGCCATTGGGAAGACGGTTGAAATTGAGTTACAAGATTTGAGGATACGACAACAGACAGAGTGAGTTAAATAAAAGCGTGTAAAATGTTTTAAAATATATCTTTTATTTTTTATGATAAAATATAGTCTTGTCATGAGTATGACATAAGTATACTAAGTTTGCAGTCGATAACACATTGGGAAGTGGGTAAAAATTGAGTTACAAGATTTTTTTAAGGATACAACAGACGGAGTGAGTTAAATAAAAGCGTGTTATAATAAAAAGCACAGAGGTTAGCTGGGAGGCTCGGAGATAATTGGGTTGTGCTGGCACCGTTGGGAAACCTGAGTTCGAATCCAAGCTGTCCTCTGTGATTACACCGGGTTCTCAAGTGTGATGTGTTGACAGTCTCGGTTCGATCACCACGTGAAATTGAATTTGGCAATTGACTTATTTTGATTACATTCCAGTTCAGAGCCACTGCCCTTTGAGCTTAAATGGATCTCAGAGGTAGCTCTGTGATATCCACTTCAGTGAGCTGTCCTCTAACATGAAGGGCTGTACTGCTCTGCAGTGGAGAGATCCAAAAGGATAGTTCATTTCACCATATGATGCTGAAAGCATAATCGAAATAAAAATAGGTGGAGATAAAAAAAATACACTTCCAAATAGAAATGGACTTCCGTTCTGTCTCGACTTCAAATGTAATATATTGTAGTCTTTAACAAATTATCTTTGAGGACATAGTAATTTTTTTTAACAAGCTGATGAGATTCACAAGGTCAACACCAGTCCAATAGCAGACACAGAACAGAGGTCTGTATATATATGTTTTCATCATCACCATCATCGGCTCAAATGCATACCTGCAAACTCACAACATCGGAGTCATTGGATCATGCATAGATGGGGTTTGTGCTAGACACCCACATGAAGGGCGACAAGGCAGTACCTGTAAGAGGCAGTCGAGCAAGTAGCTTATGAATGACCAGTGTAGAATTTCAGTGATTCCAAGCAATCAGGCTTCCTCTCAAAAGCAAAGGCATACAAAGTAGGAACTTCCTTAACATATCTTAAGACTGAGCAAGCTTGGCTGGGTAAACAGACAATTTAATATGATTATCATGGGACCTTTTTCCAGATTCAAAGGATGAAAAGGTTTCTATTTGGTGTTTGAATATCTTAACGCCTATTTTATTGCCAGAAAGGGTAAAACCTATTCTTATTTTTCATATTATTACTTGCCAAGTATTGCTATGTGGCAGTTCATGCCCAGAGGAACAAAACACCTCCCATGAATTTTATCAGCATGAAAGGTACAACTGGATGTGCATCAATTTGCATGTAAATGTTCGCCATCACAACGGTGCATCATAAGCCCAAAATATTGTCGTTTGGCCCTATGCAGCAGCACGATGAAGAAAAAGATGCGAAAGGCTGAGAGAATCAAAGTTCTCACTGCATCTGCTTGCTTGGCAGATAGTAAAGCTTCCATGGCAAGCTATACAAGAGGAGGCTAAGGAGTGCTGTCACATTCAAGATTAACGCACGCACCAATTAGTTCTCCCATGAAATGATCCTGACCAAGAAGAAGCCGTGTCCTAAAACATTCCAAAAAAATTTAATAACTGTGTGTTATGGTTGTATCACACTGTAAATGTGGTATTTGTACTTAAGTCATATAAATTCAAAAAAGCATTGGGGGCAGTACTAAACTCCACATTTTCATGGAAAGGGCCAATCCTCTTCAACAGACGCTGATGTAGTAGATGTCTCACCAACTAGCACTCACTTTATTTGCACTGTTGGGATGAGTGAATCCCCCAATGGGAATTGAACTACAATTGTTAGTCAAGAGCTCTGCCAGCAATGCCACCTGTCCAAATTGATGTATTGCAGTCAAATAATGGATTCACAAATAGGTGGCCTCTTTTGTGAATACGGCAGCAAGTTCACACTCGAATGAAAGTTCAGTTTGCCTATGCATCATTGTTTCTGACAACAGCTGGGATACTGGGTTAGCGTGAAACAAAAGTCGATTAAGTTTATAAATGAACTCGAGATTGTAGTTGACCTTTTTTGATAGGTTGATGAAACACCGGTTGCCCCGACATTCCGCCACCCGAAAGTGAGAAGCCCCTAAAGGCCACGCCAATTGCGAGGAGGCTGATGACGGCAATGATGTGACCAAGACTGGCCCATCACCATCCATTAAGCGGCACACTTGTGAACAGAGGGTGAGACTTTTTTCAAACTGTCTTCGTGTTATCCGTTTAAGTCGTGATTTCAAACCAATAGTCGACAATCGATTGTTTAAATGATCGCACAACTGATTATGCATTGCCATACAACATTATGGATAAAAGCAAATATACGAATAAGTCTGTTTGTGTGAGATTATTAAGACTGTGGTACTGTGACTGGGAAGCGGTAGTGTAGTGGTTAGCGTGCTGCGCTATAAACCCGGCGACCCCAGTTCGATTGCGACTCACGGCCAACACCAGTCACAATTATTTTTACGGGTCCTGGGCCTCCCTAAGGTCGACTCGGCCTCAATTGAGTACCTAGTGCGATGTATACAAACATTTCCACTAGGGAGACAAAGGCGGTGTTGGCCACCCACCCCCTCATGTGCCGTGCCGGCCTTCATAGGTGCTCGCTAACAGCACCTGCCCCAACAGTCTGTTAAGGCTACACAGGGGATCTTTGTCTTTGTGAATCTTTGTTACTATGACACCAAGACTGCTGCATACACTGCACAATGAAAATATGCTTCAGTCCATCAGCCTATTGGCTTCCCAGACCAATATCATCAAGCAGCATTTGTTTAGTCTCTGCCGGTTTCGACTTTCAGCGTCCAATCGGCAGTCATGCTTGTTGAACAAATTCTAAATAAATCGGACATTCCCAACTCTAATTGCGTTGCACTGAACGTCTGCAGGGGATGGCCGGGGGGGGTGAGGGGGTGGGTTTATGACGCACGGTTGGCTACCTGCTGGGCGTCTGGTAGTAGACGTGCAGCACGCGGTCCGGCCCGTCGCCCGCGGAGGGCACGGTGAACGAGCGCGCCCGGCAGTCGTCCGTCTCGCCACCTGCTGCTGCCGAGGCCGTCGCCACGCGATGCCCGAAGGCGGCCGTGAACTGCTGCAGCACCTCCTGGCGAGAGACACGAAACCCCCGGCGGGCAAGCCAAGCGGACCCGTCAATACAGATTTCAGCGCGCTTTGCGCTCCATTTGTTCTCCGTCTTTGTTCTTAAGCATTATTAATTGATTTTGTGTTAATTTTGAGCTTAATGATGTCTTGGCAGTTTGATATGCTAAAAATAAAAAAATGACATGTTTTCCCTTACATATATTCCCTTGCAAGCATGTATCAAGGCAGTATTTAATAATGCCAATCATTTTACCCAAGAAAGCCTCTCTGAATCCCAAGGCTCCTTTTCAGGAGGGTTCTGTATTTAGTATATTTGGCAAATACCGTGAATTAGTGTTTGGCTTCATGTGGGAGGCAGCTGGAGAACTTGGAGAAAACCCACAAATTTGATGGGCTATACACTCAGCTCTGCGAACTGGCAACTCGCAGTCAGTCCCACAAATACAACGCCTGGCAAGCACTGCTGGGTCACCCAGTGGGTAATGTGTTTGTTCGTGACTAAAATTCAATATTTGTCTATAGGGGTTTTTTCTGTACATTTTGTTGAAGCTGCACTAACATGTTATGTTAATTGGGCTGCATGGTGTTGCAGTAGAGTGCTAGAACATAATCTGATTATGGAGAATTCAAATCCTGGCCAGGGTTTGAATCAGACCACATTCCTTCCAAGGTCGATTAATAAATAAGTCCAATGTTCTGGGAGGTCAATAGTCATTTTGTTGAAAAACTGAGCCCCATCACAGAAATGTGGAATTTCTGCCAAGGGTCCAGTCACCAACAGAGAACAGCATCATACTATGCACATGTGAACATGGGAGCCACTGATTTTAAACGTACCATTTATGATCACAGTGATAAGTTATACAAACATGTGAATGTCAAGAAGATAAAAGGTTAATATTTAGGATGTGGGGTCTGCAAATAATCTCCATCAAGGTGTCACCTTGAGCCTCAAGGCAGCATCGCAATACGGAACGCAATGCGCTGTGTTTTAATGTAAAATATAAGCAAGGTAATGGAACTGCCACGTCTACTTTGCTGAATAATGCAGAGCTACAGCATTTTCTCTGGTCATGCCGACTCCGCAAACCAAACATTCCCCAACCTCCATCAACGGTTGCCACCAGGTCTATATTCCTTAGACAATTTTAAGTAACAGTGGCATTACACATTACGTTGTTTAGCGGAAGGTGCACGCTCAGCAAGCAGTTAACATAGCTGTGGTAAAGTATAGCAAAGAGGCCGTGATGAATTACTTGAGTGCTAAGACTACTGGCTCCATCTACTGGCTCAAAGCCATATCACCAATTAATTGGAAACGAGCTGTCAAAAATGGTTATCCTTTGAAGAAACTGGTCCTTGGAACATAAATATTTCTACCACTGGAACATTATAATAGTAACTCTTACTTATCAAAGAAACCCTCAATATATTCTTAAGATGCTTTTTCAGTAGGATGCAGTTTTTTTAATGTTTGGCTTACTCCACGCCATCATGGTGATACATCGCCGTGATGGCGTGCAGGCGGTGATGGCAGGGAGGAGGCCGTGATTGGCGTGGAGGAGGCCACATGAACATAATCGATTATAAATGTTGGTCCAATATTCGTCCTAATCGACCAATTGTTCCAGCTCCCAGGGATGCAGAGGCGCTGTTACCGGTGGGGCGTGTTCCAGGCTGCGGAGGTCTCCCTGGGCATATTCACACTTTCGGTACCGGCTGATAAGCGCCACGCCTGTCAGCAGGCCGGAACGAAGGAGGTTCGCTGTGCCAAAAAAGAAAAACAGCCTTTGTCATTATTTGAATTATCTTGAATGCCCAAATTATGTCACAGCACGCAATAAATCATAAGTTGTACAGCGTACATGTCTAACATGTCTATCTAAGCATGAGATTATTTTAAGGATTTAATGGTCTGGTTTACCAAACTAGGTCGCCGAGACTAGACCACTAATTTATGGCTCAGTTCTCTTATTTATTCGAAAACGGTTAATATATTGTCCGGAATATTAATTTACTCAGGACTTGAGCCATTAATGGTGAAGGCATTTATTCTGGGCCCTAGCCAATTAACTCACAAGCCATGCCATTTATGACACATTTACAGAAGCTATTCTATAAAGTTATTTAGCATTCAAGCATTCTGAGTCCAGGCTATTCATTCATTTATAGTATTGGTTATTTGGTAAGCGTCTTGATTTGGGTCACTGAGTAATTCAGTTGTGAAAAATCCGTGTCTGGTTTATGTATAGTGCCTAGTTAGTTTGTTCATTGGCTGGATCAGTCATTCACTATCCTGGTCATAAAGGGAAATTAAACAGTCCTAGCTATTAATTTAAGCTACAGTCTTAGGGACTATCTTGATTTGAAGCTTTTGTGACTGCAGGAATCCATACTCTTTGGTTATTTTGGTAAAATTATGCAAGTATAAAATAAAATAAATCACGTTTCGGGCGCAACACAAGCGTCCATCATCAGTCTTCGGGACTATTAGGCATTGTCTTTCATTCACGCTCCAGTTTACTCATTCACTAGTTCTGTTACTGGTAGGAACCTCCTGGTTACATTAGCCCACAGGGGATTATTGTGTCCGTCTGTCCGTCGTGCATCCAAAAATGGATGGGGTAGGGCTGGGTGGAGAGGGGAGGGTGGGGAGTGGCTGGGTGGGGAGGGGCTGGGTGGGGAAGGTGGGGAGGGGCTGGGTGGGGAGGGTGGGGCTGGGTGGGAGGTGGGAGGGTGGGGCTGGGTGGGGAGGGGCTGGTCACCCCGTGGTGCCCTTATAAAACTCAATGTTTAACCTACTCACGCCGGCTTGTGCCCGCCCTCAGTCGGCCATATTTGCGGAATACACCACGCCGCCGTTGACCCTGACCATTGACCGAGCAATCCAACGTTCCTACCAGCTCCCTCCACAGGAATGTGTTAATAATTCGGTCATGCATCAAATCTTTTAGTCCTGGGTGGCGGGGTGGTGCAATGGTACCACTTATGCCTCACAGCAAAAAGAACCTGGGTTCGAATCCCAATTCAGGTGTGTTGCTATGTGGAATTTGCTCTCCCCCTGTTCTGCATGGGTTTCCTCCGGCCTCTCATCTTTCCTCCCATAGCTAAAGCATACAATGTAACTGGTAGAGTATTGGCCAAAACATCCCAATGCTGAAAAAGTTACCTACATATTACTCAATTGAGATTACAGAGAGTAACATCATCCCTCTACTGCGAAAACTTGGTAGATCTCTAATAAAAAAGAAAACACTGAGACACAGTTTGACTTCCCTGGGTAAATAAGCAAAATAATCTTAACACTAATTCTGTCCGGGAGTCCGTTTCGGTTCGGATGTACTTTGTAAATTTAACTTATTTTTAGTGATTCGCTTACATTTCCTGTGGTTCGCACTCCCTATCGTGTGTATTGTTATTGCAATTTTCTGACCCCGTGCCCCCTACTGGACACTTGTGAGAAAGAGCTTCATCGGCTCATCGGATTTCTGATTCTGAACGACATTGTTTCTCAGAAGGCATTTTAAAAATTTTAACTTAGCCAATCTTTTACCCGACCCCACCTCCTAATGGCAAGTCTGTAAAAGCGCCTTGAACGTTTATGAACTCCTCTACTTACGAACATTTGACCTCCGAACTTTCCGAGATACGAACAAACCTAATTCTAGATTTGAAGCTTTCGTGACTGCAAGGATTCAAATTCTAAGGTTTACCGAAAAAAACTAAGAATACGAACCTGTCCATGTCTGTTCAGACTGAGAGTCTTAAGTTCAACCGCCGAGCAAGTAGCTGGTGGTGGTAGCATCTACACCTGCAGAAAGTGAAGAACCAGTGGCATCTACATGTACATGAGTTTATACAAATTTAAAAGCAATTCCCCGTGTTTAGTGTACATGCAGTGCGTGTTTGGAATGGTTGGACTTGCGAGCAAATCGACTTACGAACAGACCCCTGGGAACCTAACTCGTTCGTAAGTAGAGGAGTACCTCTAATTAGAATAATTCACCAGCACCCACTGCCTCATTCATTCTCCAGGGCGCGCACTTCTTGAATCATAGCCCCGCCCTGACATTAGCCCCGCCCCTACCGCCCCACCACCATCCATGGAATCCGCCTTCGCCTCCTGCTGCCCATCCGCTACCGTACCGCACCTTGCACAAAGTCCTCCCAGCACAGCACTCGCGACATTCAGGGCGCGATGGCTGCCGCCACGCTATCTCGTACGTCCGGAATGGTCGGCGGCCGCCGATGACGGAGGATGGCGCCGCGGGAACGCGGATTTCAAAACGCGATGCTTGGTGGGGGGGAATGCCAATGGCGGGCGGGTGCTTTCTGTGGGAGACCCGGATGGAGCGATCCGGCAATCGATTCGTGACACGATTCCCCAACGGCGCGCGTAGGAGTGTATCCCGGTAGTCGATCCAAACAGTCTGAATCGATACCCATTGGCGATGCAAGCATTGGATCGCTTGTGTTAATCGATGCACAGCCGCAGTTGCGCAAGACTTTATATTTTACTAAATAATACATTACATGCATTACGATATAATAACAATGTATTACTCTTTCTGGCAATAAAACAGGTGTTAATATAATAGGGTTTCTCCCCTTTTTTTCTGGCAACAAAACTGAAACCTTTTTACAAGGAATCATGTGTGCATTTTGACCACAATATCTGTGCATTTTGACCACAATATCTGTGGTCAAAATGCACACGAAATGCAAACAAGTATTGTGGTTAATGCACACATGATTCCTTGGAAAAAGGTTTCAGTTTTGTTGGCAGAAAAAAGGGGAAACCCCCTATTATTATATATTGGTACTGGCAAAGGAGGTCTAATGATGTAGGTGTTAAGATGTTAAAACACCAAACAATACTTTTTTCAAGGAATCCTGTCTGCATTAGCCACACGTACTAGTGAACATTCAAACAAAACACATGCTCACAAGCACGTGTAGTGAATGCGGACAGGATTCCTTGAAAAAACATTCTTTTTGGTGTTTTAACATCTTCACACCTGTGTTTAAACACGTAGGCTTTCGCGACCAATATCCATAATAGAGTTTTTTTTGGGTTAGATTACGTAAATATATAAATGTGTCGTTAAACCCGCCACCACCCGACACAGCCAACTAGTAAGGGTTGACACGTAAACAGAACGTGGCCATATGATGTTTGTTTTTACAAGGAGTCATGTTTGCATTGACCACAATACCTGCGGTCAGAATGCAAACAAAAACACAACTCTGACAATGTATGCACTGTCCTTGAAATTGATTGGTCCACACCCGAGACAGCTTTTCTTAGAGCCTAGTCTCACATGGTGTTGGACCAGATGATGCCAAAAGGCGCACAACTCAGACAATGCACCAACAGAGTATGAGAGCTCGGGGTAAGCATAAAAAAGGTGTCAGTTTTTCACTATAAATCCTTTATATGCGTGGCGGCTAGAGTCCTCTCGTCCTCTGGCTTGAGATGGCTGCCACCTATGGGTCAGATGATTGCAGCGCAAGCATGAAGCAATTGGTAATTAAATATAATATTTTTGTCCTAAAAAGTGTAAAATTTTGGAAAAACATTTTCACGAACATTAATTGTCACGCACAACGAGTCTGTGTGGAAAATGTCAGCTCGATTGGATCACGGGAAGTGGGTTAAAAAACGACCGAAAGATTTGCACGGTCGTAAGCACGCAAGCAAGCAAGCACGCAAGCAAGCAAGCAAGTTAACTTAATATAAAGGATTTAAAAAACAATTATATTTTGCTACCGGCAAAGGAGGTTCCAATGGCGAGAACGTGGCCAATGCGTCACTAGTACAGCACACTGATGTGTTGGAGAGCCACGCCACAAGATTTACAATCTGAGTACGACGTTTCGCCAGTAATTACAACTAGCTTCATCAGGCTAGTTGTAAATCTGAGTACGACGTTTCGCCAGATTTGTGGCTGTTTTAACGACACATTTATATATTTACGCGATCTGACCCAAAACAACTCTATTAGGGTGAAACCTATTATATTTTGATACTGGCAAAAAAGATCCCTGGGGGATTTCAGTTATAGGCAGAAATTCGATTCAATAAACTTTTATTTTAAATTGGAGTGAATGTAGTGGCTACAGGTGGTCAATCCTCCCTCCACATTAAGAAATATGCGCTTCAACTATTTAGATTATTTTGCTGCTACAAATGTCCAAATGATAAGCCACTTCTGTTGAATCTTAATACAGACATAATTATCCGAGGTATTCCTGACTTTGCGATCTTGCATTTACTTGCAAATTCCATCTCTAGCCCCCCCACCCCAAGCTCAAGTTCATTTTCAAGTTCATTTATTAGATATAGCACTGTGAGCCATTCGGCTCTTGAATCGGGTGCAACCGCAACAAACAAAAAACAAAAACATGAACAAAAAACATCTTAAAGTGAATATGTGACTGAGTACAAACAGAAAATCAAAAAAATACAGCAAAATATTGCAGAAAAAGAACCGCATATAAAAGCAAGCATATATAACCTGTAGCTGCAGTAACTCTCGCTATATTTATTCTTCAGCAGTCCGCCTGCTGTATTTGTTCACCTGAGGACGATTGCTTGTGTTGCTATCGAAACGTCGTGGTTTTTAAAAATAATTTTATTATTTTTATATCTACGTGACTTTACCGAAAGAACCAAAGAATACACTTTTGTTGAGCTGCCATTTGTGGCCGCGCTAGATCCCTTTGCCTCGTAAATATCTAGCAGTTCACGAGCATTGGGTTCAATGTGGAATCTTTGTGGCCCTCTCTGCGAGTCTGTGGGTATCTATGCCGGTCTGTTGGGCCTCTTTGTGCGTCTGCAAGTCTGTGTGAGTCTGTGTGAGTCTGTATAAATCTGTAGGTCTCTTTGTGAGTCTGCGGGTCTCTGTGGGAGTCTGGGGTCTGTATAAATCTGCGGGTCTCTGTGTGAGTCTCTAAGTCTTTGTGTCTGGGTCTGCGTGAGTCTGTAATTCATTGTTGTGTTGTGTATTATATATAACAGAGAGCGAGAGGGTCCTTGCCCATAAACAAACATCTGGCACTTCATCGCCAGCATTTGTTCCAGTAAGCCTGACGCTGCTGATGAAAAACTGGAATGTCGAAAAACCCGGTCCAGAGTTTTGCTTATGCTGATCCAACAGCCTTTGGTAGGATGGGGATGGTTTAGTTTTGTTTGTACGTGTTTGGGTGATTTCTTTGCCTTTCTTATACTTTGCACTCCAATCGTGTTTGTGTATTGTGTTTATTGTTGTAACGTTTTTACCCACCCGACTGGACGTCTGTGAGAAAGAGCTTTATAGCTCATCGGATTCCTCCAGTATCAACATTTTTATTCTGATCCACTGCTGGATGAAGGCCTCCCCAGAGTGATCACTATCGGGCTCACAATGCAATAAACCTTATCTCGTGCCTACCACCCAAGCTAACTTCACTTACATCGCTGTTTTTGTAAGAACTAATACAAAAAAGCGATAAAACAGCAATATAGCTCAACATCTAAGAAACTGACACATTTCCATCCCGTTCAGTCATATCGTACTGTTAAATATGTATATAAAACGTAACATTCAATCAAGCAAACCTAACTAGATTGCCGTTAAAATTTCAGTTTTCATAATCATTCCAAGTTTTTTATTATTTGCCTCTTTCATCATTTTGCAGCCAATCCGTCTCGAATAATAATTGCCTTAACTATTCATGCTGTCGTCTGATTTATTTTCCAGTTGTGTCCTAACAATTATTTTAATATGTTTTACAACAAGTTTTCTCAACAAATATTTTAATTAAATCGTGGCAAGTTACGGATTCTCAGGGGAAGATAGATGATTCCTCGATTTCCTAATTTCATTGTTACAAAATAATAACACTCAGCCTTTTAGCAGTCCACTGCTGGATGAAGTCCTGCCCTTGCTTTGTGTTCGTTATGTATGTTTAGGTTGTTTGACCATAACTAAGCATTCGCCATGCTGCTCAGATAGGGTTGGTGATTTGGGTCAACCAGGACTGGGTCATGTAGCCCGCATGCCCAGCCACAGCTTCTGTTTGGCCAGATAAAGGGGGGCTAAACGGGCACGACATCGGATGGAGAAGAGATTGACTGATGTGGTACGGGATGATGTGGAGCTCACTCGACTTGCCGACGACTAGTACCAACGGTGTCAAGATCGGCCTCACGTGAAGGACGCTTCTGGGCAGTTGGAGGCATTCTCCCTCCAGCACCCACGGAGGGCAGATGAGCGACGCTCACAACAACGAGCGGAGCACCGGGCGGTTAAAATACAGCAAGTTGGCACAGTAGGGGGGGCACAGGTGGTGCATCTGCCATAGCAGCTATCTCAGTCAACCGATGGAAACCTGCACGGTCTGTCCCGTGACCTCCTGCCAGCGAACCTTCGACACTTTACGTGGCCTCAAAGTGCACCGGGCCTGGCATAGGCGCTATAGTGACCTCACTTAGTGGCGAATGGCCGGTATTGGTTTTGGACCAGGACTAATTTAGGTATCACCATTGATGGCAGTCTATACAATTAGACTGAACACAAAGCACCTTTATTGGCACAATAATTTACTTCAACATATTGTTTAACCCACTGGTTATTTTGAACAAACGTTTACTTACAAAAATCATCTAAAACGCATTAACTTGTTTTAAAGGACTGCTATATTTTAGATATCGTATTTCAAACGTTCTCGAACAACCATATTTACGATTGCAGATGGACAATCTTATGGTAAATTAACGGATCACGACATTGCACTGAATATATGGATTAATTCATTCATCGAATGCTTTTACACGTGACTTTCACACAGTGCAACCAGATACACAAGACATGTAAGTAATTGAATAAATGCATATGTATGTCAATGTCATGTGAGTGCACGTTGGAGTAATGCATTTTAGCCAATTAAGTTTCTTAATAGCAGCCCAAAGTTACCACCAGTTGTCCCGGGATTAATTTCGAACGTGATGCACATACAAATGTGTTACCATTCTAATAGAGTATTTCAAAAAAAAGATAAATGCAGTATAACTTAATTATGCTAATTACAAAGTATAGACATTTAACTGCAGGACTCGCGTCTGGCACTTGAACAGCAGTAGCTGTGGCGTCTGCTCTCCCCAGCAACAGGTTTCAGTCTTGACACTGGACACTTGTTAGCTTCAATGAAGCGATAATTTCACATCAACCACCAATAATAATGTCTACACTAGCATACATTCGTGTATAATGAGAAGTGGAAATACATATGTAACACGTGCATCCAGTTCGAATCTATGCAGTAAATTCATGTTTTGAAGGTGAAAAAAGCACATACTGGACATGCGTACGTAACTACTTTTACTTTTGAACTTGGAATTACATTTTGCTTTATATCTTGGAGCTCTATATAATATAATATCATATAACGTACATGCAACGTTGCTACGACGTTGTAAAATCCATCCTGATATACAGTATATGGTGAAACGTTATAAAAACGGTAATTTCAAACATACCCAAAGTGCAACCTTAGGCAGCACTGCAGTAACGTTATGAGAAATATACCTATAGCTATAATAGGTTAGCATTATAGCCAGGCAATAACCCATTGAAACAAGGTGTTTATTGTTCAAATGCAGTTGATGTTTAACAATGTTCTACCGCATATATCTGGATTGATGAGATCAGCTCATGGTGCAGGAATGAAATGGATTGTGGCATCACTGGACCATGAGGGATTGAGACTGTTTGGGGAACCCTCCATAATAAACAATAGCTGATGATTATTATGCAATCCGTTTCAAATACTGCATTAACATTTTTTTACTACTCAAGCAATGGCAGCCCTTGGCCAGTGGCAGAAATCTAATATTCCCATGATGGAATGAGAATAACCACCCCAAATTGGGATTTGCAATATTCCTATTGTAAGTCATCCTCCTCCTGGGGTCAATAAAACGAGTACCATCTTGTGAGACGGCATCATTATTCCAATATAGTGCATGACATCTGCAGCTGTAATTATGTCAGTAAATGAACGCGTGTGATTTTTTTTGCTAATTATGGCTGACACGTGTGCTGGAGTATTAGCAGAACAAGCCACGCGCGTCTTTGTAAGTGAATTAATTTCGGCAATTAAATAATTTGTCCAAGCTAATTGGGAAGTGCATGCATAACCATTTAATGCATGCGCTTGTCATTATGGCATTGCAAACACATTTCATTCAACAGTAGTACGGTATTTACAATACAATTATCTCACACAGAGTATAATTCACGGTAAAGGCACAAGCATATTTCAACTGCAATCTTACTTTTCACTGCAATCTACATACCACTGCTACTAAGGATACACGTGAAAATATGCATTTGTATGTGTTTATATTACGTCATATGTACTAGGTTATCTTTCACTGGGTAGTGTATGGGAAGTGCTGCGTATTCCATATTGTCCTACACGGGCATCAGATACCCACTAGAATAGGCAACAATATAACGTCAAGAATAGTTGATATCGATGGAGATGAAGTGAGGGAATATTATAAGTACGTTGTTTGTGCATGTAAGACAAGTAGCTCATCTTTTGTAGAATTACTTCAATTGAAGTGATTGGGATGCTGTCACCATTATAAAACAATTTAATCAACATTTGTATAATTGCTCATGGATAGTACTTTAATGAAAGAAAGAAGAAAAAAAGCTAACCGTTACAAAGTCTACATTCTTTCAAATAAAACATGTGTGCAGTACAGAATACATATATTCTCTGCACGTCCCAAATGTTCCTAGAGGCCCAGGGTAAAAGCCACATGGGGCCCCTTACTCCATCATTGTGGGGCCCTCATTTGTGTAAGGTTAGAGTTAGGGCCTCAGTCAAACATTGGTTAGAAATAGGTACTAATGAAAGATATTGGGTGTATTTAATTAGATATTTTGTGCATGAAAGAGCAATGTAACAGAAAAATATGTAAGACTTTATGTAAACGATTAGAAAATCACCAAAAAAGAAAGTGCATGCAGGGTAGGCACAAACAAGGCCAATATATCATATAAGGCCAATATAATATGCTCGATAGAACCACTTATGATTTAATCTTATCATTTCGTATACAGGCCATTACTCTCCATCATGCAGTTATTTCAAAATCTCCTTTAACATATACATATTTTCCAGTTAAACCTACAATTGACTGCAAAACAATTATTTCCAGCATATTTCCCATCAAAGTCTATACAATTTCAGTGTAAAAACTCCATGCAGTTGGGCCATTCACATTTGCTCCAGTTTTTTCTCTATAGTCAAGTTTATTGCAAAATAATAATGTATAGGCTTGTGTGAATTCACTGTTAGATGTAGGCCTCCCCGTTTTGCATACATACTGACAATGTTTGACTGTCGACCCTCGACTTGTTGGTGAAAACCCTGCTGTTAAACCAGAATGATAACACATGATAAAAAATACCTGGTACCTAAGTATGAATTCATTGATACTTTTAAATACAAACAGTTCTGGGTTCATGTCATCGCTGAAATTTGAGCGACCACAAATCTCAATTTCACTGTGGAATGGCAAAGAGCTATATCTGGGGAAATTTTATTTATGAGGTGCTGTAATCGATAACCGATTATTGTTTTGATCACTTAACGAATCAGAGAACTCCAAAATAGTTGGGGGGAAAAGTTCTAAACTGTTTGGCCATGTGTGCCGCTAGACAAGAGGTAATGGGTGGTCTTTGGTGATGTCATCTGTATCATCAACTGCGTATTTAGGAAAGTTTGCATAACTTGTGTCGTGGGGTTGTTTGATAAATAGAAAGAAACATATAATACCTTGAATTGAGGATTGATTGTCCTTAGCTTTGGTCAGGCTGATGGGTGGCTACCATTTCAAAAGGGGCCCAAGTAATAGTACACAAAACAACTAGTAGACTAAACTCTGCAGTTAATCAATTAATGTCCCCAGCTCTATTGACTTAACAGCTGGTATGGATCCCTTCTGAACCAATGCCTCCTCAACCCCGGTGCCGACCCAGGGTCGCTTGACCTCTTTGCCCTTGCACTTGCGACCCAGCGCCTTGCCCAGCATCCTGGGCCCTGTGGCTTCGGGGGAATCCGAGCCAGCTTCACCGCCATCACCAGCCTCCTGCGGCCCGTCGGTGCTCGTTGGGCCCCCCTTCTCGAGCAGGTCGAAGGGCAGCAGGGCATCGGCGACCTTGTGCAGCTTGGGGGGCAGCAGGTCGGTGGCGGAGACGTGCTCCTTGAGGCCAGACCACTGCACGGCCTGGGAGGTGATGCCACCCATGCTGCTGCGGGTGCGCTCTGAGAGGGCACGCAGCCAGTCCCCGATCATGCAGAGCAGAGCCGCAAAGTACGCCATGCCCACCAGCACCCACAGCCACACGAGTGGCTTGTACCCGTCGAAGTAGATGCGATCCGGTTTGCTGCCTAGAGGTGAAGAGACACGATGATATATTTAAAATATTTTTTTTTACAAAATTTTACCCTGGTTATGCTACCGGTGTCATATCGTGAGATTACCTATGCATGTGGATCTCTGCAGAGCAGTGCAATGGTCCCTGTTAGAAAACAGCCCACAGAAGTGGATACCACAGAGCTACCTCTGAGATGTATTCAAGTGACCTCTGGTCAGTCGGAGGCAGCACTTTCCCACCTGCCCTGCCAGGGATTAATGTTTGTAGCGTGACTGTCAAGCCAATATTTTTTATTTTTAGATATGCAATGTATCAAAATGAATGAATAGAACAAAAATCGATGTTATGTGTTTTTTGTCCTGATATTGGTGACCAGGCTGAGACTATTAGCTCATACTCTATACTCTTTAGTTTTTTCGGTAAAGTCACATAGGTATAAAAAAAAATCACGACGTTTCGGGCGCAACACAAGCAACATGCTTTCCCACCTGATGATGGATGCTTGTGTTGCGCCCAAAACGTCGTGATTTTTTTTTTATATAGGCAATGGCCCTTTTTTAAAGCACATTTATGTGGCAGATAGTGTTAATGAGGAATGTGTTTAGTTTTGAATGTACATGTAATGGGTAAGGACTATTTATGTATAACGTTAATGACGCGATTTAATAAATATTTTGTCAGGAAATATATTTAAAAAATGAAATAAACTGTAATTACAATTGAACACGTAGGCTTTCGCGACCAATATTATCGATAATAGAGGTTTTTTTCATATTAGGCTCACAGTGATGACATCACCATTGTACTATTGAAGACCGAAACAGGAGGACTTCTTCACAATTCTGGCTGATCGCCTGATGAAGCTGGTTGTAATCACCAGTGAAACGTCGTACTCGAATTGTAAGTGTTGTGGGTTTACTCTCCAACACACCGGTGTGCTGAAGAAGTTTACTAATTGGTACCTTTTGTTTACATGACAAACCTTACTAATTCGCTGTGTCAGGTGGTGGTGGCTTTAACGACAGATTTGTATTTACGTGATCTAACCCAAAAAAACCTCTTTATTATGTAATTACAATACAACATTTTGCTAAATGAACGTATTAATGATTTATTGCAGCAAACTGCAGCACGTCACGGTGCGCGTGGGACTGACCAGCCACAAAGTCTCCGAAACCGATGGTGGTGAGCGTGACGACCACAAAGTAGACGGCCTCCAGTGTGCTCCATTCCTCGATGTGCATGAATACGGCGATGGGAACCCCTCCAAAGAGCAGCAGCCCCACGAGGATGAAGAGTAGCGCCGAGATGACACGGATCCGGTCCGCGCTCACGTTCCAGCGCTGGCACGCAAACGCGGAGACTCAGTGCACCAACGCGCCCTCACCAGTGTGGTGTACAGTTAAATAACCCCTGTGTATTTATGTTGAACTTCTTTCAGATAGTACGTAGCCAACCGTGCTCATCGGAGGTGCAGGGGAAGGACAAACTAAATACGAAAAGCAGTTGTAAAGAAAAACAAATTCAATCTAGATTTTAAAATGCATAGCTCTAGTGGCTTCCTAATATCTGAAGGAAGAGCATTCCAGACGGCCGCAGAAGTGCATCCAATTAATTGCGCCTTCATGAATGTAAATCATTATTATTATTTACCCTTTCCCCATTCCGAGACGCCTGCAAGTTGGGAGGGTGGGTCCCGTTCACCTATGAATCTCGGAGCGCGCAAACGGCTCTGCGTGAATTTTATTCAGAGAGGCGTAGCGCTGTTGTTTTTAAAGACATTGTACTCACCCCAGAGAACCATAGCGACACGACCGCACTCTATGATAGCTGGGGCCAAACTGTGCCACACGCCCTCCCACATGGTCTTGTG
Organism: Entosphenus tridentatus; assembly: GCA_014621495.2. NCBI lineage: Eukaryota > Metazoa > Chordata > Hyperoartia > Petromyzontiformes > Petromyzontidae > Entosphenus > Entosphenus tridentatus. Next base: position 8,838,304 of record CM025636.2, read on the forward strand.
GGAGCCTCGGTACCGATAACATTATTTTATTTTCGTTTTTATTCTGGTGTCGTTTTTGCTGATGATGTACATGTACGTCATTGGAAGAAAAACTAACATCGCAACAGGAAATGGTGAAAAGGGAAAAAATATATAGTCAATTCGACAAAATTTTGGGCAATGGGCCTTCTCCAAAAGCACATGAATTAATTATCTATGAAGAAGGACCATTGCCCAAAACGTAACCTATTACATATTTATCCCTTTTAAAGGCCACCGGTGTAGTGTAGTGATGAACGCGTCGAGTGTTTTCGTTCGAACAACGATGACGGGTACCATGAAGAGGCGCTCCACGTGCCCGATACCCCGTCCGATGAGCGAGCCGAGCTGGTCACCCACCCCGGCGAGCAGGAAGCCGAAAAGGGGGATGCCGAACAGGGCGTACACCGTGCAGAATGTGCGGCCGCCCTCCGTGCTGGGTGACGGACTGCCGTAGCCTGCACGACGGTCATGTGGAGCACAGCGCAAAGCGACGGGGTCACGCTGCTAACGGTCACCAGATGCTCCATTGATATGAACTTGTTGGTACCACCGAGTTTTGCCATCTCTCTTGAGGTGCACACAAAAATAAAAACGCGACGTATCACAGTAAGAATAAGAAGAATATCGAAAGAGGGCAGAGCTACGTGTAAAATGCCTTGTCTTGAGCGGTGTACTGACACGCAATTTACACAATATAGGACTGTTAATGTCCTGAGAAAATTTACGGATTTTCCAGGACAGTTTCAGGACATTTACCTCAACAGCAGAATGATTCTTGGAAAACCCAGGACAGGTGGCAAGCTGAGTTCCACCTTAGACGGCAAAATGTAGTTATGTATATTTTTTTACCCATCCTAGGTTTACAGCCCTGAAACACTCGATACTGTTGCAATGGTCACGCCTGGAAGACCAGTACAAGTGGTAAGGGGCCGTCCATAAATGACGTCACGCAATTTTGGACGATTTTTGACCCCCCCCCCAACCGAGGCACGGGGTCACAAAAAATCATACCCCCCACCGCAAAAATATGACGTCACAAAGCTCTGCCCCCCTCCCAAAAAAATAAAACATGCTTCGAATCGCTTTAAACTATTGTCATTGTTGTGCGTATTTAATGTCGCGCTGCACTCTGATTTAGGAGAAAACATTTATTAAAAAGTCTATTTAATTAAGTTAAACGTGTTGTCTATATTGATTTAAAGTTGCGAATTTTGATGTGACGTCACATTTCTCAAACCCCCCCTTCGTCACACATCGTCACAAATTTACACTATGAGATCTCTTTTACCAGTGGCAAAATATAATAGTAG
>CM025636.2:8840034-8853156 GCA_014621495.2 Entosphenus tridentatus
AAGGTGTCAGTTTTGTACCAGTTAAAAGGGTAAAAACCTACTATTATCGTCACAAATGTCTAACCCCCCCCTCTAGGTGCGTGACGTCATTTATGGACGGCCCCTAACGTATATTTGCTCACAAAACATTGATTCCTTTATGTAATCAGATACTAATGTCTCTTTAAGGTCATGCAAGAGCCTGTAACATGTATACCGAAGACATCATGTCTGGTCTCTTAGGACTCTCTCCCCCGTGAGCCTTGGACATTAACACTGAACCATGATAACTATAATGGTGCCTTAGCCTGGCTCTATATGAGCTATGGGTCATTACATCGATTCCTAATAAGTTGGAGTTGGTAGCACAGTGCCACTAACCACTGCACCACCACTCCCCAAGAAAACTTGTCTGTATGAGTATACCATGTACGTTCATAGTGGCTTGCAATGTTTCGTATTCTCGCAGCAGGAGCCAAGTATATTCTCTACGTCTTTTCTAAATGTGAAGCTAAAGCAATGGCCCAACACTGCATACAACCACAAATGGTAATTATTCAACGCAAAAATGAATACTCCACATGTATTAAAATGTCACCATGTGTCCTTTACCACGAAGAAAATGCAAGTTAAATGCGAGTTCACATTACCATTAGCAGTCGATAAATGAGTACCGCGTTGTGGAGCGAAGCCAAACAGCGGTCGTGCTATCGAGACACTAAGCACCGATCATGAGAACGATAAATCTCCACCATTGGCTCAGGCCTTCCAAATGAAAACAATAACCTCGTTGAATATTTGAGCAGGCGGACTCTTTGACTGGACTTTGACTCATCATATAAATAATCCCCTTTTGAATGACCACATGATTCCCACCGATGGTGGTGAGGACGGTGCCAGCGAAGAAGATGGCATCTCCGATGTCCCATATGCTGACTCCGGTGTTGTTGGTGTTGTTGGAGATTGGATTAACGCCAGCTCCCATCACCTCCACCACCGTCTGCGCACAGGTTAAGGCACTTATCAAGATCAGCAATAGCAGCAGAGTGGTACACGTTGAATTGACGGCGCTCAAATGCGTAAATATGTATCTCAACGTGGAATGTGCCCGATGCCATTATATCTCTGAAGTTAAGCAGTGTTGAGCCTGGATAATGTTTGGATGGGGTACCACCACGCATTGAACAGACGTTGGTGGCTGCTGTGTAACTACACTGTGGGCAGCAGAGGGGAATGGAGCAAACTCTATCGTGGTATTGTTTTTCTGTGCTCTCCATGCTCCCCACCTTCACCAACACACGCCCTGACCAGTGCGGTGTATGTGGTCAAATAACCCCCATGACCCGCACAGCATGGAGAAGCCCTCATCCAGCAGTGCATGGACAAAGAGTGATACATGTACAGCTGTGGTAGATTTTAACCATGGAAGGCACAGCGTTGAAATTAGTAGCCTTGTATTATGTCCGCGTTTTCAAATAAGCGTTGTGTGGTGCTTATTTTGATTGGCGGCCCTAAGCCAGTGGTGGAAATTCCACATTCCTGTGGCAGACACCATGGAATCAGTTTTTACATCCCCACAATGTCATACATTACACATTTTACCGACCCCAGACAGATGAATGGCTGAGTCAAATGACCCTTGATCAGTGTTTTAACTTGCAACCTTTATACTGTAAAAAGTGTAAGATGAGTGCTCCCATACAGGATTACTTGGCCCAATGCTGCATATTGAAATACATGAGCATTCATGCATATTTAAGGCCTTAGTCTTCGGTTGCGGCGATGTTTAAGGTCAACAACAAAGAATCAGAGTCAAATGAATCATTGAGCGATTGGTGCGCGAGTGGGAGAAGGGTGCAGTCCAACACTAGATCTGCAGGTATGTCCGCAGGTACTCTGAGTGAAATTAATATTAAGCTTATGGTGCAGAATCAGAATCTGCATTTAGACCGGAGGAATCCCATGAGTTACGAAGCGCTTTTTCACAGATGTCCAGTTAGGGCAGGTCAGACAGTTACAACAATACAAAAAAACGATAGGAGTGCAAAGTATCAGAAAGGTAAGCAAGTCACAATAAATAAATTCACATAAATAAAGTATATAAGTACAAATCAGCACTCCCAGGTCTAGGTTGCACGCTTTTGGCAATTGGGCTTTTGTTAGCGTGGCACCCAAGCTATGGAACCCCTTGCAACTTGAAATCAGGAAATCAGAGTAGGTAGATATATTTAAGTCTTCTTTAAAAACTCATCTTTTTAAAGTGGCCTTCCCTCTTTAGTTTGGTTGGTTACCTTGATTCTGTTTTTGTTTCCTGCTTTTCATGCATTGCGAATTGGGACCCCCGGATGGAATGCATTTCATACAATTGATTTATTATGATGAAACTATATTAATTCCTCCCAATTTTTCAACAAATGCAAACTTGGCCAATGCAGTAAAACAACAACAGTCCCAGACCACAGCAAGACAACAACACACAGTCCCTCGATACAATTGAACTATTACCCATGACAATATTTCCTTTTGCAACTCAATATTTGGATTCCATGGTCCCATAGGCAACTGCCTGCTCTGACTTCTGCCTAATTGACTTTTCGGAAAGTGTCACTCGCGTGGGTCTTTAAAGTTGAAGCAGGCAAAAGCCTCGGTTTGTACACGTTCCTGTTTGCAAGCTACGTGAAGTTCCACGTCACCTATTAATTGATGATGAAATTAAGAAATTAATATATTTATATATCCATGCATTGCTGGAATTAATTTGTATATTAAAACAAATAATTACATAAGTGCATGGGGAATTCAGTTGTAACATTAATTCTGTCTTGCTTTTATATGTGTGAAAGTAATTGCAATACTCCCTTGGACGGTACTTTTGTTGATAACAAGGTGAGCCCATTGTAGCTGGGTTATGAAAACAAGTAGAGCTATACGAAATAAAATTATGTAAAGAACACTTGCAAAAATGTATATAACGTTATATGCCTGGTAGGTAATCACAATGTGTATTCTTCAGCGGATGAAAATGGGACATTTTTCATCTTGCACGCAGGCCTCCAATGAGTGTAGTTTAAACTTTGCCAAACGATCATTTTACGTAAAATGTTTCTTGTGTATGTTTGTATTTTACCTAGAGATTCATATTACAGTATCTTTTTTTTCTTATCTTATATCTTATCTTATATCTTATCTTATTCTTATATATATAAGTCAAAAATTGTGGGGTTGTGGGTTTGTGTGTGGTCGTGCGCTTGGCTCTCCAACAGAGGGGTAAACGTAGAAAAAAAAAATAGCCAGGCACCACGCCATAAGCCCCACGGTCAGAAAGCGCTATTCCCCTTTCACATCCGTCAGCTTAAAATTAGTTTAATTAGCGATTTACTGCGATTTTTGTGTGCTTTTATATATTTTTTTTATTTATGACGCGTTCACGACCATACCAACTCACGCGCCTTTGGTCGGGAGGATGGCCCATGCCAAGTGACACGCTTTCGGTGAGAGTGAGGGTCGCGTTAAAAATCCTATAAAAATACACTAAACGCTCAGGTAAATTCTTCACTGTCTCATGTCCCCCCCCCCCCCACCACGATGCATGCAGTTATTACTACTATACAGTCGATAGATGCTACCACTATAGGCCGTAGATATTACTGCAGAGCGGCCGGGGACATCGTGCCTGGGGGGGCAGGGGTAGCAGGCCAGCCCCAGACAGCCAAGGTGCCATCTCGGCCGGCTGAACAATCTAGGCGAGGCCGAAGGCTCTACACGGGACTAGACCTCACCACGCCACTCTGGCAGGTGAGTACTTTGTGCTATAGAGTCAATAAATATTGCTATAGTTAGCATGCACTACTGTAGTGATAGCAGGTACCACCACAGTCGGTATGCACTGCTGTAATCATAGCAGGTACCACCGCAGTCAGTATGCACTGCTGTAATCATAGCAGGTACCACCACAGTCGGTATGCACTGCTGTAATCATAGCAGCTACCAACACAGTATGCATTGCTGCAGTGAAAGCAGGTACCACCACAGTATACACTGCTGTGATCATAGCAGGTACCACCACAGTATGCACTGCTGTAATCATAGCAGGTACCACTGCACGGGACTAGACTTCACCACGCCACTCTATCAAGTGAGTACTTTGTGCAATAGAGTCGATAAATACTGCTATAGGGTCAGCATGAACTATTGTAATCATAGCAGGTACCACCACAGTCAGTACGCACTGCTGTTACATTTTTAAGAGTAGTTTTGAAATATTTTTAAGACCCGGGCAACGCCGGGTACTTCCTGCTAGTATATTATATAGTTTTTTTGCTGTTACAGCAACCATACATAATACACAAATAAAACACTTGTCAGTAAGACTTCGGTGTTAAACGAAAAAGTATATAATAGGCGACGTTTTGGACAAATAATGAGGTCTGTAGAGATACCAGTGGACATTGCAGCAAAATCATTTGTAGTATTGTCATAATAATTTACATTTTTAAAGTGGCGCATTTCATCCGTAGATCCTAATGCGCCACCGTGTATGGAACGCAGGAAACAAACAGAACGAGGGTAAACGGCCAGAACTAAGGGGTAAAGGCTAATTTAAACAGGTGACTTTTCAAGGCAGACTTAACTCTATCTAACCAAGGCAAAGCGTTGTCCAATGCTTGGGGAGCTGCACTGGAAAAAAGTGCGATCACCCCAGGAAATGAGCTTTGACTTCGACCTAATTTTGAGTATAAAGATGGATCAGTTCCTGTAAATGTTGTACTTCTTTGCTGCTGCATCTATGATCCTTTCCTTAACTGACCCACACTGACTAGCATGGTGAATCATGGTCAAACTACACCCGCGATGTGGAGATATCCTTATTCAGCAGTGGGATTCAATTGAGGAATCTACTCGTAACAGACAGCATCTAAAATACGGTCTTCATAGGCAAGGTTGTATGGTGGGGTGCTGTCAGTTCAATGACGCATTCCAAACGAGTTAATATTTGGATTGTCTAAATTAAAAATATATATATATTTTAGCAGGTAAGGCCGACTGAGCAAAATAGCTCGTTTTATAAGCGACCTGGCTATCCCATATGATAGCTCAACGAAGTGGTTGACCATAATATGTAAGTTTTATAGCAGCCAGATACTCTAAACGCGTATTTCTAATTGTGGAGGGAAAACCCGGAGGACCCGGCGAAAAACCCACGCTACTATGGGGAGAACATGCAAACTCCAAATATACAGCAGGCGTTAGGGATGGAACCCACGACTTCCTGTATACCAGGCGAGGTAGTTAACATCTCACCACCTTTGGCGCGTCTGACTGAACTACACACAATACAGGTACAGTAGAATGTACTCGTCTGTACAGTACATTATACTTACTGATGTTATAATAAATGTTTCTTATTTATGAAATATTTACCTGCTGTATTATTATTAGCGATGTTACCGATACTACAATGAAGCCCTCATACATTACTCGTAAGATAGAAACACCGTTGTCGGGAATGCATCACCATAAACAGTGCTGCATATACCAAATGGTATAATGACCCATTTTTTGCGCTGATTCGATTAGCGCTCACTTCTCAGGAGAAACGCATCTTGAGTGCTAAACGAGGTCTGCCTGTATTGCAAACGATCAAAGTAATGCGCTCTACTGTATGTGTGTGGGTGACATGGATGTGTGGGTGGCATGGATGCGCGTGTCTGCATACACAAATACCTTCAGCAGATTCTGCATGTCTTCAGGCTTCACGCATTTGTGCTTATCCAGGAAAGACTCCTTGGTGATGAACAGGTGGTTTCGCTGTTGCATTTCGTAGGGCCTCTCCAGCGCTCGGAAGACCAGCGCTCCTCCGAGCAGGTATAGCACCACAACGCCCAGCAGGGTCAACACTGCCTGCCACTTCATCGTTGGCAGCTTTTGTTTATTGCCGGCTATGCCCACATCGGCATGCGTCGGTGATCCAGTCGCTGTGCCTGCCTGCACTATTATAAGTCGTACACTCCGGTCTTGTTCGATGAGTTCTTTTTTTTTACAGGAAGGTGGCTCGTCTTGATTGGAAAAATTATTGATTCAAACCATAAACAAAAATTTAATTCCTCTGCAATGCCAGTCTTGCGGTTGGACCGAAAGCAGTGGGAAATTGTCTACGGGTCTCGATGAAGACAGCAAATTTTCAGTCGGAGAATTGGATTTGTCGTTTTGACTCTGGATTTATTGAATGACCATTTTACCCAATCTCGCAGCTGTTACAAGAAACCCACACTTGGGTTACTCATGCGACTCATCGCCCATGATGTGTAATGCAATTTGTTTCGAACCATTGCCTCTCCTAATATATTGATCAATATATTCTGCGCTACAGTGGTTAATGTTGATTGTAAAAGATCAAAATTAGTTTGAAGCCCACTATAAAAAGCTGATGTTGATATTTCTGCCGCAGGCAATCATTTATACGTACAATACAATTTATGTAGCGTTTAAATGCAACCGTATCCCCAGATGATTGGCAGGATATATCTAGTCTTCAACATCATATTTTTAAGGATCTCATTTAATATATTCCACATAAAATTGCCAACAGAAAAAAATACAGTACTGTAAATACAACACTAGTGCACTTATATCTCTCTGAAACTGTTTGACATCGTTATCTTCCGTCGTCACCTACGTTACGGTATGTTACTGTCAATAACTAATATCTGCTATTTTAATGTCATTCTTCACCGTTGCGTGAGCCAACGTTGGCTGGCCAATGATTGCTTCCACGTGTTGACTTATCTTGCGTACGCGGATACTTCTTCACGCTTTTGCTACCGTTCAACCTTACAGCCATCCGTGCACGAGTCCTCTCACCTACCTTAGCCGAGTGCCTTGCAACTAAATACACGCTAGACTGTGAGCTGCCTATATATACCACAACGCGCACTCACAACAACAATCGGGTTGGGCCCATTTGTTGAATGTCCCCCAGGGGTGCTGCTGGCTGCTACTTCGACCGCTACTACATCCTATTCAATTTACACATGAGAGATGGTAATGGTCTTGATGAGACTTCCCCAAAAGCTCGCTGCAATGCGGTCTGCAACTTGAGAAGCGACACTTCAAGATGACTAACAAGTAGCCTGTCGTGTGTTGCAAACTCCCGCAAGTATTACACTCGCTGGTGAAATGTTGCTGTTGTTGATTTCGTTTAAGTGCTCCCGATGAAATCTGGCGGGAGTCCTGTTGTAGGCAGACACGCGCTTGTCCAGATGGAGGCTGTCAGCTTCACTGCAAAGTGTATATGACTCTTGAGAGAAGGGGAATTGATTATATTCTTGTATTATTTATTTATTCTTAATATACTATAATTGCTACGATTCCATGAAACATTCGAAACCCTAATGGAGCCTCTTATCCGTGCATTAAGCGTGCATATACCGGAGCTATTAATGATTTGTGATCATGCATATTTTAGAGGCTCCTTTTCGTCTTGGGTCGCCTTTCTGCTACAAGGGGTTTAATCGATGTCTGAGCTATAGTGCGCCTATGCCGCATTACATACACCGCCATGTACTCTGGTAAACAGTGCGTAATTCAACTTTATAATTAGGATTAAGGTCTATGATTAACAATGCAAAACCCGTATGACTGCATTATTCCTAATCTCTGCGGGTAAGGGATACACACATTGAGTGTTCAATTTGCACTCCATGTCTTATTACAGTACATGGAAGAATCTTGATTTGAAGCTTTCGTGACTGCAGGAATCCATACTCTTTGGTTCTTTCGTTAAACTCACGTAGGTATAAAAAAATAATAGATCTATTATTTTTTCTACCTACGTGACTTTACCGAAAGAATCAAAGAGTATAGTACATGGAAGGTCAAAACCAAGTATTTGCCCAGCGATTATCACAACATAAAAAATGGTGCACACGCGTGGATTCTGGTATGTTTTCCAATAATTGCGTTTTGTCCTTAGAAGTATTTCAAACGTTGCTTTTTGTCCTTAGACGTATTCGCGACGGTAGGCGCCCACGTCAGCTGTGCAGGCAGCGGTAGGGCCGTCAGCCGCGACGAGGACAACGGTGCTCAGGACAGCGACTGCCCAGGGTGGCGCACCTCGTGCCGGCAGGGCTGGATCTCTGAGAACGACTGTTTAGCACCGTGAGAACGATTGTTTAAGGGTTCTTTACAAATTTAATTATCTCCGAAGACAACTCTTTTAGTATTGGACCGTGTCTCCTAAGTTTTAGGCAACCTCTCCGATACATTTAGCCTTTTTTCGATACGGTAAGTCCATCATACTCATACAACATTTTTACGAAATTTTCGTTGACATTAGACTTGATTTTTCACGAGTTATCGTTTGCAGGGCCGCGATGACACAACCGGCCACGGATAGGGGCTCTATCGGGGAGGGTGGGAGGCCTTGGTCGGTTGAGACAGGTCACCATGCGGCAATCCTTTTGCGGCTGGTGATTGTCTCCAAATGTTTGGGCCACCCTATGATAACATTTGGCTGGTATTCTATGTGATGCATCCCGACGAGGAGCACAACGTTTCAGTAAAGTTGTATCCATATTGGATCATGTTTTTCTCATATTTGACGTGCCTTCATCCGTTACAGATAGACCTGCGGACGGAGATGATGCTTAAAGGCACTCAGCCTTAAATGTAAATTCTCAAAAAAATCCCAGTACTTTGGGTAACTCAGGCAAGAAAACTGCTTGCGGGAACTTCAGTATTGATGACAACCTGAGAGAGCTTAAAAATAAACAAAGCGTGAATTAAATATGAATCGGATGCGCAAGGTACATTAATGGCATATTGCTCTTCATGCATGACATATGAGGCATCATGTACTATATTTACCTAGGAACCACAGGCAGTATTGGTTGTGTCTTTCATGCTTTCTTGCACTCTCTCCTGCTGCAGGCATTGGGACATGTCTCATTTACTGCAGGGCTTCCTATCAACATTAGTTATTGTGTCGGCAGACTTGGTAAAGTAATCCATATTATATGCTGCAGGTGTGGTTAAACGAGACAATTTTAGAGCTCCCTGAAATCAATTTCAATTAGATCACATATTTGGCAACACCTCGTGTTAGGAACGTGTAAGTGGTCAATGTGCAATGTTGCTTGTAAACTGAATAGGTTACAACTTAAAATCACCAGTTTAGTGTTCTACTTTCTCAACAGCGCAGTGTTTCCAGCCATTACATATTCTAACTGCAACCACATCGCAATACGTTGTACATAAACCTACGGGCATATTTATTTTATAGAAAGAAGGCAGTTAGTCATAGGCAGATGGAAACAAAAATTACGTCTTGAGCCTGGACTTGAATAAAGGCAGGGATAGTGGGTTCCAGACTATGGAGGCAGCAGAGGAAAATGACAGACATCCAACTGAGAATGTCGACTGGAGGCTTTTGACAGAAATCCGTGGTTACTGGAGTGTAGAGTGGATGGAGTGGAATCGGGAGAGGTGAGAGGTAGGAGACTGCTTGTAGGGGGGAGTAGAGTGAGTTGAGAGGGGAGATGTTGGTAGGGGCGAGTCCACGGATTTTAAGAAATTAAGTAATTTTTAAATTGATCCGAGATAAAATCGAGAACCAGTGGAACAACGGCAATATTGGGATGGTGTGATCAAGTTTACAGGCATGGATGAGGAGTCTCGCAGTAAAATGTACAAAAAAACTGGGCAAGTCACCCCCACTCCTCAAAAAACCAGGCCTCAATCCCGACGACCCGGCAAGCTATTGACTCATTACCGATCTCTCCACCGTCACCAAACTTCCTCTGTCCAGTCCACCTTCTGCCAAACCTACTCCAGTGAGGCTGCACTGACAAAGGCCCTCGACGGCAGTCTTTGCATTGTGGACTGCGGTTCAGTCGTCATACTCGTTGGCCTGGACATCTCTGTCAAGTACCCTCTCCTCATTAGCCTCTTGGAATCTGACATCAGTGTCGGTGGCCCAGCTCTACAATGGATTATGTCCCACTCAGAAAGAAGTTTCTCAGGGTGGGGGAGTATTCATCTGCGGAAATCAAGTTCGCATGCCGTCCCTCAGAGGTTTTGTCCACAGCCCCCTGCTGTTTGTGGCATTCACGTCTCCTCTTAGCCACCTGTTTGAGAGCTTTGGTGTCAAACACCATTCCTACGCTCATGAAACCGTCCTCTTTAACTCTGTCAATTCCATTGACACCTCTCAACGTGAAAGAAGAGACTGCCGATATAAACGTGCTCTTTTAATCGACTGTGTTCATTTCCATATTTATTGATATGACTACTTTGGTATTGAAACTGTAGTCAAATTGTTTATACAAATTGTGATCTCAACAAATGTATCCGCTGCTGTATGAAGGCCTCCTCACTTTGGCGAGTGCAAATGGTGGCGTGGGAAGCTCAAGGTCAGTTCAGATATCACTCCCCACTGATGTTCGCTGTGGCTAGGAATCAAACTCAAATAACCAGGTTCATTGTGCACTTTAAGTTAAAGGTTTTTTCACCAGGTAAGACCTCAATTGCAAGTGACCAGTGCGCTGATGACAGCGTCACAACTCCCCACGTACTTATTACTGCACTGTAATGTGGTATAAAGTATTTAATTTAGAGTAGGGCCATTATACGCTTGGAAGAGCCCTTTTCATGTTTGAAATAAAGTACAGTATTGTATATTAAATATTTTTACTATTATCAGTTTACTAATTCTTCAATCATTAATAGGGGTTCAATCTGGATTTGAAGCTTTCGTGACTGCAGGAATCCATACTCTTTGGTTCTTTCGGTAAAGTCACGTAGGTATAAAAAAAATCACGACGTTTCGGGCGCAACACAAGCGTCCATCATCAGGTGGGACCCATATATATGTAGTGGGTTCAATCTAGGCGCACACTTCTTGGGAGGCAACACTCGTTTATTAGAACATTAAGTATAACACTGTACATTACACATAGGGTGGTAACCACCGACCTACTCTAGCTAACACACACTTCTCCACTCTCAGCTACTATAGCGTGACCCAGCCATGTGGGCTACTGGCAGGTCCGCTGACTGGAGGGCCTTGACTCTTCTTGGCGTCTTCCCGATGCATCTTCGTTCTTGATACGGGCAGCCCCGAACCTTGCGAGGCGGCTGCTTATATGGGCCTCCGCGTGCCCGGGCCCCACCCCGGCCACGCCTCCCGAGTCCAGAACCGGCCCTGACGTCATTCCCGCCTCCAGCCAGGATGACGTCATGTGTGTGTAGGCCAACGTGGTAGTAACGCTCACCCACATGGTGACGTCACACGTGTGCACACAGTAGTGATGCTACAATCATCACTACATATACAACAAGCATGTCGTGATTTATTTTATTTTATACCTACGTGACTTTACCGAAAGAACCAACGAGTATTAATAGGGGTGTAAAGATGCATTCTCAATTCAGGGTTACGCTTCTATTCCACAATAGATTATTTGGGATATTTTTTTGCATATATTAGCAGAGCATGTTTGTTTGCATGTTCACAAGTACGTGTGGTTAATGCAGACATGATTCCTTGCAAAAACATTTAGTGTTTGTTGCCAGAAAGGGTAAAACTCTAATCTTATATTCTTGGTTTTTTCGGTAAAGTCACGTAGAAGGGAAACAATATTATTTTATTATTGCCCTTTTACGTGACTTTACTGAAAGAATCAATAATATGAATCCTTGCAGTCACGAAAGCTTTAAATCTCTATTATGTTTTTCAATAGATTAGACTATGTAACACAATTTTTATTCCTGGGTACTAAGTGTTATTTTTTAATTGCTTATGCCTAAAAAGTGTAGAAAATCGCTATTCTCCACAAATGTTGCATTTATGACCAGGATTTTACGTGAACGAGAGACACGCATGCACACGTTTTCTCATTGAAAATAGATACATTTCAAAATATCACTGTCCTGGTCACAAAAGCAAAGTTTGTGGGGAATAATAGCCATTTTCTGTACTTTTGAGGTATAAGCAATTAGGAAATAAAACTTACTACCCAGGAACAAAATGTTTTTGTTTGTTACACAGTGTTATTTGTTTTACTTGTGATATATGTAGCGCCTCTAGTGGCGGGAAGTGGATCACGTGAATCAACTAGTCTATATCCGTCATCTATCAACAAACACGAATCAAAGCATGGAATTGTCCACGTGAAATGATATCCGATAATCTACATTCACCGATTCAACACGTTCGTCAACAACACTGTGGCTTAAAAAATGGAAATATATAATCGGTGACGTTTCGGTCAATGGCCCTTCATAATAGCACATGAAGGGCAATTTTAGGTTTACTTTTCAGGCAGTGTTTTTGACGAATTTGTTGGAACTTTTTTGGTGCATGTTTGTTGCTTGTCCACCACCGCCAACTTTGTATTATAAATATAGGTTTTGCGATCTGTGCCTAACGTTGTAGCTGTGTTATAAAGTTGGGTAGGCGACGTGGATTTTCATGCTATTTTAATTATTTTAGTTTTCTTCATGAAAGGCTTCTTAAAATTGTAACTAATTATAAGTTTGTTACAAGAATGATCGATTTTCTTCCAAAAAAATACGTATATTTTTGGTGATCTGTGCCTAACGCCTGACACTGCACGCTGTGTGAAATGCTGCGGAGGCCACGTGGATCCGACTGACATCACAAATACTTATTATCCAGTATAGAATTTTTTGCCCCAAGCTGCGAACACCATCTGGAATGCCACCTCATAAATTGGTTTTTAGAGAAAAAAAAAGGAACCATTGTGATGCTGATTCGAAATCTCAACCCCCAGAAAAAGGATTATGCAATGGCACACGCTCTGGTGATTTGTAAAATGCACCGCAACTTTGTTGTGGCTGAAATCATTTCAGAATCCAATCGTGGAGACGTCTTCATTCCCATCAATTGATATGGCACCGTCTGATGTGAATTTGCCATTTATTTTGAAGCGAAGACAGTTTCCAGTCATTTCTACATTTTCTATCACTGTCAATAAGTCACAAGGACAAACTTTTGAATATGTTGGACTTTATCTTAACGAACCTGTGTTTTTCCCCCATGGACAACCTTATGTTGCTTTAAATTTCGATTTAAAGCTTTCGTGACTGCAGAAATTCATCTTCTTGGTTTTTTCGGTAAAGTCA
>CM025636.2:8871619-8898920 GCA_014621495.2 Entosphenus tridentatus
GGGTGGGGAGGGGCTGGGTGGGGAGGGTGGGGCTGGGTGGGGGGTGGGAGGGTTGGGGCTGACGTGGGGAGGGGCTGGTCACCCCGTGGTGCCCTTATAAAACTCAACGTTTAACCTACTCGCGCCGGCTTGTGCCCGCCCTCACAGTCGGGCATATTTGCGGAATACACCACGCCGCCGTTGACCCTGGCCATTGACCGAGCAACCCAACGTTACTACCAGCTCCCTCCGCAGGAATGTGTTAATTACAGCAGCAGCAGCTTCAATTGTGAGGTAGCAGATGTGGGTCGCTGAGGTTGCTGCTGGGTGGACGGCTTGCTCTGAATTTTTATTGTCCGAGACTTGAAGCTCCTACTTAACCAAACAATGAAGTGCGTGCACTTATCATGGCTTGCATTACTCCGGTGTTGTAACAGAAGAAAAAGAAAAAGTGTAGCTCTTAAATGTTGCGTCCGTGTTGTCTGTATTCCGGAATGGGTTTTTTCACCGGCGCAGAAAGATCGAGGACAAAATGCCGTCGTAATACAATAATTACTCACATACTCAGCTGCTGCAACACTTATATGATTGAATTGCACACGGTCTGCTGCCTGTTTATTGATTTAGACATAATAAACCCTGTTTTCTAACTCTTAGCATTCTCAGACTATTGATATTCAGAGCAACCAGGATCTTGAAAGCTGCACTTTGTGTAGTAATTTGATGTCGCACTACAGTTTTCGTGTGCGTGTTATCGTTTACAACATTACATATGATCTGTAAATCTTACATATGGCCAACCTGGCCGATTAACACAGCGACTACTTTCTCTGGGTGATTAATACTGTGCCTCCATATGTTTACAGTATTTATTTTACATGTATACGTTACAGAGGTATAAGAGCAAGGGCATGTCAACGCATGTTGAACAGGATATTGAATTATTAATGTTTGCACAGTATCACACTTGTTACTTTTCTTGGACAAACTAGAAATGACTTGCTCAATACGGGATTCTGAGTCGTGGCAGTTAAGCCTAACCATTGACCATTAAGTTCATTCTCCGTTTCCTAATTATCGTAACTGTACTATAAAAAATATGTAATCACTTTTTCATCATCTTCATACATTATCTGCCTAATGCTGGATGAACGCCTCCCCATGCCACTGTCATCCACCTGGCAACTCCTGCACGTGAACTGATCTCATCACTCCATTTCCACAGTGGTCGTGCTCTTTCACATTAAATATCTGTAACAGTGTATGTTTTTGATGGTAAAACAAATGTTACATTTTGATAAAGAATGTTCACAATCTGCAGGAATTCGGTCAAGTCACGTAGATGGAAAAAAATCAAATCAAATTAAGTGATTAAAAATATCACGACGTTTCAATCGCAACACAAGCAGTCGTCATCAGGATTATTATTTTTTCTACCTACGTGACTTTACCGAAAGAACCATAAAATATGCGTATTAACTCTTACGTGTGATATTTGAATGAGAGACGTGGACACCGACTTAAAATGCAACAAAGATTAAAAGTGTGCGAAGAGGTATGAAGAGATGCAGGCTTGCAATTACACAGAGACAATTTGTGTAAACGCATGAATCGACGAACAAACACAAATCAGAAATACCTTGTTGACTGTTGAGCATAGTAAGGAGGCTCATCGCGAGTAGGATGATGGCCAATGGACAAAGACGGGTGATCGATTGGCAGCCAAAGTAGGGAATGCACAGTTGATGTACGTGTGAACTTTTTTCATACCATACCTTGACAACCGTGCTAAACAGAGTTGATGCGCAGGAGCGAGATAGATTTTGGCACTGCTGTAATTCATTCAAAACTTGAGTAAATGAATTACAAGCACAATGTAGAAACAATGCCATATAAATGAAATGTATCACTCTAACTTGCTGTTGGAAGAATTTTCAGGTTAATTATTCAACCCTAAACTACACAAATGAAAAAAAACATTGCATTTTTTAGGTTCTGTATATCGTCCTTTCTACTTTCCCTACTATGAAAGTTATCATGTGCATATATTTTTGGAGCATATGGGGTCATGCTAATTGTATATGTACAAGAACTGACGCCTCTGCCATGCTGTCTTGTTGTTTTATGCTTAGACCCGTCGTCATGGCCAGGGCGCCGCAGCATTGTGGGGTCAGCTCGGGGTCACCTGGCGATGAAGAGTGGCCGTAAGCCTCCCAACAGCCCGCCATCACCCTCTCTGCGTCGTTTTTACTTTTTGTTAATATTGGCGGTGGAAAATAAAATCACAACGAGGCACAAAGTTTAGTAATAGGTTTTTACCCTTTCAACTGGTACAAAAACTGACACCTTTATACAAGGCATCATGTTTGCAATAACCACAACACAAGCAGTCAAAATGCAAACTAAAAGAAAGAACTCTGATGATGATAATGATGCACTGTTCTTGAAGTTGATTGGACCACACCCGAGACAGCTTTTCTTCGAGCCTAGTCTCCATTGGTGTTGGACCAGATGACGCCAAAAGGCGTACAACTCAAAGACAGCGCACTATCAGAGTATTGAGAGCTCGGGGTAAGCATTTACACTATGAGACCTCCTTTACCAGTGGCAAAATATAGTAATAGGTTTTTACCCTTTCAACTGGTACAAAAACTGACACCTTGTGAGTAGGCACAAAGTTGTTTACTTCTAAGCCACTTTTGTCAGCCCTCTGCTGGACAAGGGCCTCATCCACTCGAGGGGCACCACGGTGGCGAGATGTTAAATAGCTCGCCAGGTATACATGAGGTTGTGGTTTCGATTCCGACTCTGACGTCTGTATATCAGGAGTTGCATGCCCTCTCCCTGTGGTTGCGTGGATTTTTCTCCGGTCCTCCAGTTTTTTCCTCCACATTTAGATTCAATATGCGGTTTAGAGTATTTGGCTGCTATAAATGTCCACACGATAAGCCACTTCGTTGAGCTACCATTCGTGGCCAAGTCGCTTCTGAAAAAGAGCTACATAGCTCGGTGGGCCATACCTGGTAAAATACAAATAGTTGAGTTAAGTTCGTGGGTTTTGTGTATTGTTTTACCGTACTTGAACAATACAACAATGGGTTTTACTGCATTGCCCTCTGCTGACAAGGTAGCCCTGCAGCAGCCTACAATATCTGCCTCATGGATGGTAGTGGCCCATCCACGCAAAAATCCTGGCTCAAGCCTGCTTAGCGTCTCAGTTTTTACAAGATCTGGTGCATTCCAGGTGATACGAAAGACCAGATAGCAGTGTCAGAATGCAAAGCTGTCATCTCTTGGTTTTAAGTTTGAGTGATTAGTTGCACGGATGATAGCGTTTATCCAGTTGGACCATCTATTTTACAAGGGAGATCCGTGGTACTTGAGTACAGCAGCAAACTAAAGACAAAAACATCAAGATGTTCACCTTGACCTAAGATGTTGTATGCACCTTGATGTACAGTTGGAACACCTGTGTACTGCGTGCATAATCACAAGATATGGTGTCCCAATTCGACATTCATCATGGTTAAAGAATTGCTATTTAAATAAAACTTCCAAATAAAACTTATTTATAAAAATGTTTTATGCCACTCTCTTCACTCAATGACACTGCAACCTAAGTTCAAAAACCGCATTGTTGCCTTATTTTTAAACCGTGTATTTGTAGTCACGCGCCGTTTCCTTTGTGCAGTGAAAGGTACACCGCTATTTCAAACATGCGGTATAGCAGCCAAGTTCACAGCCAACAAAGCAATGAGCCTATAATTTATCCGTTCACTTGGAAAACGTCCTTATTCAAAGCACACCGTGTATTCTCCTAATTGTGTGAGAGACTGCCAGATCCACTGCACGCATGTTTTAAATATTGCCCATCGTATGAGTAATCCTACCGTGCTGTAATGCTAAGCACACCGAGTTCTGCAATCTGGAGGCCATCGGAGTCGATAACGAGCAAGTTTCTTAACCCCCCCCCCAACCACTGGTCCACCCAGCAATATGAGTAGAGACACCGCAGATGATCGGCCGATCGCGTGTGGGTGGGATAAAGTCTGGGTACTCTCACCCTCTTTAAAAATGTCTTGCTAGCATGAAAGAATAGACCTAAATACTCCTCATAGTGGGTTTCTAGAACTCACTCTAGTGGAGGCTCATATCAGCAGTGACGTGAGCAAGAATTTATTTTTTATTTTACCAGGTAAGGCCCACTGAGCTTTCTATCTCCTGTTTCAGAAACGACCTGGTCACAAATGATAGCTCAACGAAGTGGCTTATGACATGGATATTTTTAGCAGCCAAATACTGTAAATGCATGTTTCTCAATGTGGAGGGATAAACTTTAGGACCCAGAGAAAAATCCACGCAACTACGGGAAAAACATGCAGACTTCAAATATTCCGGGTCAGGGTCGAATCCAGGACCTCCTGTATACCAGGCGAGGTAGTTAACATCTCGCCACTGTGGCAGCGTTATTAACAAATGTATTTGTGTTTTTTGTTGTTGATAGTGTTTGGAATGTTGTCTTATAGGGGTGGGTTTGTATTGGTTCAGGTTTCCCTGCATGTAATGTAACCCACGGTGGTGATGCCTGTGGTGTTCCCTTTGTGTTCCATGGAGCAGCATTTTGCCCTGGCTCTTCCAGCAGAATTGCGAGCCAGATGATGATCGAGGACCAAATGACGTCGCATTACAACCGCATCTCTTCAGCCAAAGGTAGCAGAATCTTTTGTATGTGTGTGTGTGTCTGTGTGAGCGGTAGTGTAGCGGTTAGCGCGCTGCGCTATGAACCCGGCGACACGGGTTCGATTCCCGCTCACGGCCAACACCAGTGACGATTATCTGAACCGGTCCCGGGCCTCCCCTAGGTCGACTCAGCCTCAAATGAGTACCTAGTGCGGTGTGTAAACATATCCACCGGGGAGACAAAGGCGGTTGGGCGTGGTGCTGGCCACCCACCCCCTCGTGTACCGTTGCGGCCTTCATAGGTGCTCGCTAACAGCACTTGCCCCTACAGTCTGTTAAGGCTATATGGGGGATCTTTATCTTTGTGTGAGCGTGAGTGACTGTAGGATGGTGGCACGGTGGTTAACCCACAGTGCGACACACCGGGCAGTATAAGTTGGATTCCCAGCCATGGCTAACATCAGTGGCAAGTCGTATCTGAACCAGTCCTGGGCCAACTCTAAGCGTGCAGGTGTAGTGTGTCAACATGAGCACTGAAAAGAAAAAGGTGGACAGGCTTGGTTGTGGTTCCACCATACTCGTCATATGACATGCCAGCCTTAATGGGTACTTGCTAACAAGAATCTGTTGAGGCTATACGGGGCGTCCTTCTATGTGAAGTTGCAGTGGCAACCTAAGTTTGATTCCCTGCCCACAGATAACTGGCAAGTGGCACATAAATCTCCTGGATTTCTCCTAGGTCAACTCGGCCTTTAAATAAGTACTCGCTGAAACACTGGAGAATCTTAAGTAGCCCATGCAAGGTAGTGGCCACACCACCTCATAATGTGCTGTACACCAGCCTTAGTAGGTGCTCCCCGAATAGAATTTGCAATTGTGGACTCTTATGGTGAAAGTTTGGATTTTTGTCTTGGTGTGTTTGTGTGTGTGTGGGGAGCTGAAGTGTAGCGGTTAGTGTGCTGCGCTACGAACCCAGCTACCCGGGTTCGATTCCCGCTCACAGCCAACATCAGTAACAATTATTCGACTCAGCCTCAAATGAGTACCTGGTGCGGTGTGTAAACATCACCACTAGGGAGACAAAGCCGGCCGGGCGTTGTGCTGGCCACCCACCCCCTTGTGTGCCATGCCGGCCTTCATAGGTGCTCGCTAACAGCACTTGCCCCAACAGTCTATTAAGGCTATACGGGGGATCTTTGTCTTTTGTGTTACAATTGTGGAGAGCGGTTTGTACGCTGCGCTACGAACTCTACTCAGCTTAATAAATGCTCAGTAACAGCACTTTCCCCCATAAGCTGTACACCATAAATTGGGAATGTTTGTCTTTTCATGTTGTGCCCCTGTAATTGTTTTGCAGTCCATTAACTCCCATGTTCCTTTCTGCAGTCTATTGATCTCTAATTTAATGTTTTGCTCAAATGACTGGAAACCTTAGGCCGGCGTCTTAGTCCAGTGTCGCCGGCACATTCGAGCGAGTGGTATTTATTAAATGTCAAATCGCTCGTGGTGGAGTTTGAGAGTGGGCGCCACTGTGTGTACCAGCATATCCGATGATTACTTTTTAACAACCGTTTCCAAAGCAGACCGAGCAATCATGGGCTGTATTAAGAGCGGCCCAGCTTGGCTCGATTATTGTCCCAATGCTGCACAGCAGCACATTTCTATGGGCTCGTTTCCTCACTCCATTTCCCCAGCCCCCTCCCTTCTATACGCGGCAGGAGGGAAACGATCGTAAACGTGTCTTATTTTTAACAAGAAGTAATAAATTCTTGTCGAAGGTTATGCTATGCCAAGCACATTTAAATTTTCGGTGGAATAGTCTATGCATTTTCTTTGCATAAAAACCCACATCCTGGAAGTTGAACGTCTCTTCTGTAGCTCTCCGAAGTGTTTTTGGGTTGTAACACGTGGTGTTAATCACGGTGTCAGACGTTTCACTCTACGTCCTGGGAGCTTCTGTGTTCTGCTTTGATCAAGTGACATCATGACTGGACCCGAGGGTGGCCCAAGTGAAAGCGTGTAGCTCCCTGTAATCGTGGGAGTCATTTGAACTAGCTAAACTGAGGATTGCCGTCCGGTTGATGCCAGATTTTGCCGGGAAGCTCACATTGGGAGTCCGAGCGGAGCCCTATTACCTAGTAACTCTTTTCATTGATTGTATAAGCATGGTACAAGCGCTACATGCAACAATGCCTTTCCAGATGAGTACCTAGCATGTGTTCTCTTCGTGATCTACCAATGGTGCCTCTTAAGTTTTATCCGCATCTCCGATTAGCATGGTTGGCTACGTACGGTGCGAAAGAAGTTCAACATACATACTCTAAAGGTTTCTTGATTACCGGCACACACCACCGCACCCAGATGTAAATGCACGAGGCACCACCTCTGAGCGTGTCCGTTTAATGGTGGCGTGATGTCGTGTTCTCTCACAACAGCGGCTGTCGATTCGTCTCTGCCCAAGAGCCTACTGACTAGCGTGAAATGTAAGTACCATTACAGGAATGAACAAGGGCGGAGATGGGTATTTCTCATCGCAATGTGGCTCGGATGTCAATGTAGTGCACTCGCAGGATCAGGTGTTAGCCACTAATCGGGTTTAGTTTGAAAGCGGCAATTATATTTTGCATTTTCTTTCCCCATTAAACAACTTTAGGGGAAGTACTGCACTCAGAAGTGCTCAGTGCAGTGCTCGTATTTCATTATCGACAAATGAAGTGCTTGATGTAATGGAATCGGCCCTGGGATTGTTTACAGTCCCCAGTATTGGGTACTATGGCTGTTGTCCAGGTGGTGGATTCATAATTACACTTTGCACGTTAAATAGATGACTCACTGTGGGAAGCACTGGCACCGTGGTTGTTTATACCCAGTAGCTAGCACAATCTGGTGTGTTTGCAATGTTGTTCATTTGCACTCTATCCAATATTGTGTATTGCCACTGGCAGAACTCATGGCATTTAGACGAAGAACTCTTTCCAGTAACAATCTGGTAAAAATGTATTTGTTTGGCGAGCCTGACTGCTGACGAGATCCTTAATATTGAAGTCTGTCCTTAAGTTTCTATCCATTAAACATGATTCCACAAGGCCATTAATATAATTTCATAGACACTGAAACAAAACATCTTTTTCAGATCTGTAATAAAGGTTGAATTATTCATTAAACATTTTCCAATTTTAGCCTTTGAGTAATCTGCCCTCCTAATTAGCTTCAGTGGAGTCATCTGTACACTCTGCAATTATTAACGTCTGTTATCAAAACATGTGTTCAACAAAATGAATATGAGACCCCATTGGTTCAGACTTGCTTGTGAAAAATGAACGAAAGGGTAAATCCACTACTTTAATTGATTGTCTGCAGGGCTCTCTGAACAATGGGTGCTTTGACCTAGCAGTTTTCACATTCCAATCCTGTTGCCTGCCTCCCCCTAACAACTAAACAGAATTTACATCTCAATGCAATACACTGCTAGACGGGCTACTCTTGAGGATAGGTGAACCTAATTTGAGAATTGCTTGCTTGGCAGGTGGCCGGGTGACATGGGGAAGAGAGGGGTGGGGGGTCATAATGAGCATGTGGCAGCACTGAGGCTACACGGATAACTTGGGTTCGGATTAGGGCTTAATCCATCCATCGGCTACGATTAAACCAGATTTTCATGTATAGCTAGTTGATGGCCCCAGACCACCAAGATCCATTTTATCTTCATCTCCGAAGTGTTTTCGAGTCGGGCTGCGAGTTGTTCGGCATGATGTCTGATGTTTCTCTCCCAGCACGTGGGGCGAGGGCCACTTTAGCGGGATGTTAACTCCCTCGCATGGTATACAGAAGGTCGTGGGTTCGATCCCGACCCTGCCACCTATATATTTGGAGTTTGCATGTTCTCCCCGACGGTCGCGTGGATTTTTCTCCGAGTCCTCCGGTTTTCCCCTCCACATTTAGAAGCATGCGTTGATAGTGTTTGGCTGCTATAAATGTCACATGATGAGCCACTCTATTGAGTTATCATTTGTTGCTTCTGAAAAAGAGCTATATAGCTCAGTGGGCCTTACCTGTTACAATAAAAAAAAATAGTTTAGTTTATTACAACACAGCCACGAAAACCTAAGTAGCATCTAATTTTATATTTTACTTCATTTAGATTATTCCAACCTGACGACTCGAATATAATTGTATTATTATTGATGTGATGAACAAACTTGACAGGCAATGAAGTAGTGCTTGCCACAATGAACCACAATACCTTGCTGATCTGGTGTCATCCTCACAGCAGCGGCATTTGGCTAGCCATCGAACAAAGACGGTCGCCGCATTAAGCTCTCAGATGTGCTTCTGCGGCCGTCTGGAACGCTCTTCCTTCCGATATTAGGAAGCTACTATGCGCTTTTAAATCTAGATTGAAAACTAATTTCTTCAGAACTGCTTTTTGTGTTTAGTTTATTGCCCTTCCCCCGTGCCTCCGATTAGCTCTGTTGGCTCCATATGGTGCGAAAGAAGTTCAACATACATACATACTCACATGCACAAAGTGAAAGCGATGACTTTGCACGGCCGCAGACCGGGACCAGCAGCGGCGGGCGTGGCTGCGGAAGGAGGTGCGTCACGCAGAGAAGGATCTGCGGAGCAACCCGTCGCTGTCTCGCTCGGGCTCCCGGCCGGCCTCCGCTCGCGCCGCATCGCCGTCGCGCACATGGGTGGGTGAGCGACCGAGCGAGAGCACCGCGTTTCATCCGCCGCGTTACACTTCTCAACCCCTTTGCCTCGCTCCCACGATGCATTAGGGGTTGGCAGGGTTTCTCACATCTCGACATTATCCAGCAGTGATAAGGGATGGGAGAGAGCTGGAGATATGGAGTTAAGATGGGCTGAGGATATATGGTGCTATGCGGCTCTGAAGCGTTGCCGCAAGCAATGCAACTAAAAAACTAAATTTATTTTTTATTTTACTAAGTAAGGCCCACTGAGATATAAAGCTCTTTTTCATAAGCGACCCGTCCACAAATGATAGCTCAAAGGAGTGACTTATCACGTAGAAATGTATCGCAACTAAATGCTCCAAACGCATGTTTCTTAACGTGGAGGGAAAAACCGGAGGACCCGGAGAAAAATCCACGCAACCTCGAGGAAAATTTGCAAACTCCAAATATACAGGCATCTGGGTCAGGGAAAAAATCCACGACCTCCTGCATACCAGGCGAGGTAGTTAACATCTCGCCACTGTGGTGCCCCAATGAGCTGAGCCCCACCATTCTCTGCTTAGGTCTGCTTTTTGAATAGTTATTGAAAAGGTATCATTCCCCCCCTAGTTGTCTCTCACCCTGTCTCGTAACATTACATGAGCATATTCCAAGGTTTATGTCCTGTTGTTTTCCCTGTCTTTTAAAGCAAAAGGTGGGGGGGGGGGGTGTTTCTCTTATCTCGGTAGGTGTTAAGGTGTAACCGGTATTTTAAAACAGGACAAAAGTGTTGAGAGCATCTGACTTCACGGATCATCTTGTAATCTGGAGCTTACGGGGTTACGTGCATACATATTTCTGACTCGTATATTGAGGGTAGCGAGATGTGAACTACTTTGCCTGGTATACAAGAGGTCGTTGGTTCGATCCCGAATCCACGACCTCCTGCTGCCTGTATATTTGGACTGCATGTTCTTCCTGTGATTGCGTGGATTTTTCTCCGGGTCTTCCGGTTTTTCCCTCCACATTTAAAATCATCATACATGCAGTCCAAATTAAAATTTCCACATGAAGACGAGCCACTTTGTTGAGTTATCATTTACGATAGTCAGGTTGCTTCTGAAAAAAAACCTATGTAGCTCAGTGGGCTTTCCCTGGTAAAAAAAATATATCTCCACACATATATATAAAAGACAAAGTTGCGATTATGTGTGTTTGTTCAAAATGTTTAGCGTACTTCCCAACATGCAACAAACTTGAAATTTGCCATGTGGGTACTTTCCAGATTGTACACCATGCAAAAATTCTAAAAAATATTTTGGGGGGGGGGGAGCTCAGTAATGTATATATTTTTTGCATGGCAAGTGAGCTGTGACGTCAAATCTGTCACGTGACCCGCGCATGTGGAAGCGTAACGCATTGTAGCGGTTAGCGCTACGAACCCGGCGACCCGAGTTCGATTCCCGCTCGCGGCCACCACCGGTGACGATTATTTTAACCGCTCCTGGGTCTCCCCTAGGTCGACTCAGCCTCAAACGAGTAACTGCTGTGGTGTGTGAACATCACCACTGGGGAGACAAAGGCGGCCGGGCGTGGTGGATCCAAGTTCCGGGCGAAGCCGGGTAGTACAACTCGTATATATCTATAATCGCCGCGTGGCTTTGTTTTGCCACAGAGCCCCTCTCCTCCGCCGCGGTGCGGCAGTGCCTTGGCGTTGTCGCCGGGCTTCCCGTCGTATGCGGAGGCGCCGCGCGACGCGGGCCGCTCCTCATCGCCGTCAACGTCGCCGCCGCTGCTGCTGCACGGGCGCGACGCAGCGCGCTGGGCCGACCTGCGGCGTCACGCCGGATCCCAGCGTGGTGGGGGGGGCGCGTCCCTGCCCGGCTCCCAGCGCGCCCGCTCCCTACTGTCCTGCCCCTCCGCAGGCGAGTGCCCAGCTGCCCACCCCTGCCCCCACCCCCTGGGCCCCCCTTCCCCCCTGTCATCGTCAACCGTGATCAGTCCACTGCCGGATGAAGGCATTTCTAAGTTGTTTTGAAAATTAAATATTTAAAGTGAGAGAGCATCTGAAGATGCTGTACATAGCAATCATATAAACAGCACAACATTTCGATTTAAAGCTTTCGTGACTGCAGGGATTCATCTTCTTGGTTCTTTCGGTAAAGTCACGTAGAAGGGAAATAATAAAATAATGAAAAGAAAACATAATAAAATACAATTCTCACTTTGTAAAAAAATACAATTCTCACTTTGTGAGAATTGTATTTTATAATGTAAAAATTTTTTTATTTTATTATTTCCCTTCTACGTGACTTTACCGAAAGAACCAAGAAGATGAACAGCACAACATCTAAATAATAATGATTGATGCAGGTCATCACTAATGGGACTGTCATTGCAAAATAGAACTGTCATTGGAAATATTTATTTATCTTATTCCATCTTTGAGAACAAAAATGTTTAGTTTTATATGCAGTGGAAATAATAACTTTTTGTAGAGCGTATGGAAGAGAAGGTGAACAAAGAGTCCTGGCTTTACAATTCAGATCCATAAAAATTGTGGGTAATGATTATTATTATTCTGGCTTTTACTTGGGCATCATATGTCAACCAACGAGCACTGTCATACAGATGTAAATAGTTGGTCCAAATTAGTTTCAGAGAGGATAATTGCTCATAACATCCCATGGTGTCGCACTTACTCAGATGATGGTGCATTGAGTTTCATGTGCGTGTCAAAACCATCACCTTATTCCGTGAATAAGCCATATTTAAAATAAAATGAGAAATACTTCCGACATCATTACTGATTTATACATTTTGCCTGCGAGGTTGTCTAATGTGTGGAACCGTGCTTATATTGACATGACTTTTTATTTCGATTTAAAGCTTTCGTGACTGCAGGGATTCATATTCTTGGTTCTTACGGTAAAGTCACGTAGAAGGGAAATAATAAAAATAAAACATAATACAATTCTCACGACGTGTCCGCCACAACGCAAGCAGCCGTCCTCAGGTGAAGAACAGGTCTGTTGCTACGCTCTCTTTCCAACAGCTCTGTTTCTTCACCTGAGGACGGTTGCTTGCATTGTGGCTGAAACGTCGTGAGAATTTTATTATGTTTTATTTTTATTATTTTATTATTTCCCTTCTACGCGATTTTACCGAAAGAACCAAGAATTTGACGTGACTTGAGCAGTAGTTCTGTGACATCGTGATCCGCGGGCCTAACCCATACATGGCAGATAAACAATCCTTTATTTACTGCACCGTTGACATCCGGCGAAGCGCCTTTTCTCCGTGCCACCGCTGCCCGGAGAAAACCCCCACGTGAAGGAGAGAACAAAGACAAAGATTCTCATTATAAGCTTTACAGACTGTTGGGGCAAGTGCTGTTAGCGAGCACCTATGAAGGTCAGCACGGCACACAAGGCGGTGGGTGGCCAGCACCACACCCTTTGTCCCCCTAGTGGGGAAGTTTTTACACATCGCACTTCGTACTCCTTTGAGGCTGAATCAACCTAGGGGAGGCCTAGGACCGGTTCAGATAACAGTCGCCGGTGTTGGCTGTGAGCGGGAATCGAACTCGGGATAACCGCAACACTACCGCTCGCAGCAGCTAACGCGCACGGGAACCTCCTCGAAGGCTGCTGACGCTCTTGGCTGTGACCCCCCCCCCTCACCGTAAACGGCAGGCGCCGCCTCGGCCCCCGAGCGGCCGTACCGCGACGCTCGCAGCCGCACGTTCGCGGGCGGCGACGTCCTGGAGAAGCACGCCGAGTCGTTCACGACGGCCGAGCGACCGTTCACGCCGCGCATGCTCAGGTCGGACGCCAGCGCCGCGCTGCTGGCCCGCACGCGTCACTACGCGCCGCCCCGACGCCGAGCTCGTCAGCCGCCTCCCGGGAAGACGTTCGTGGAGAGGGACGTGCAGACGGACCCCGACAGGTGTGGGGGGGGGAGCGGGGGTCATTGTGTTTTTAACGAGTTTTTTTTTTTACGGATTCATTCTTGGATTGAAAGCGTTCGTGCATTAGCTGTTGCCATGCATCTGTCCGTCTGTCTATCCTTAACGGTGCGGCATTATAGTTCTCATATTCTTGGGTCTTTCAGTAAAGTCACGTAGATAGGTTCAAAGATAATAACAAAAAATAATAAAACTACGACGTTTCGATCGCAGCACAAGCGGCCGTCTTGTGTTGCGATGGAAATGTCGTAGTTTTTTGTTATTTTTTGTAATTTTCTTTAAAACCTATCTACGTGACTTTACCGAAAGACCCTAGAATATGAATTCCTGCAGTCATGAAAGCTTTAAGTCAAGATTGTAGTTCTCGTGAAGATGGTTCAATACGAACCAGATTTGAGTGTAAATTTGTGTTGCTGCTATTTGGGACTTTTCTCACCGAAAATTGCCCGAATTGATCGAAGTGTTGCCCAAAATATGGAGATGAAAGACCAGAGCAAAGACCATCGATGTTAAATTAGCTCATCAGATAGCTTAGTCTCTGCTTAGACTGTCTCTATGCGCTGGCAGTGACTGTTGTACATATATTGTCTTGTATCTCTCTTATGCCTCCTGATGCCCTTTGTGTAGCGAGGATATGTACCAGACGGACGCCAATCATGCACGCTGGGTGCTAGAACAGGTGTGTTCACTTACCTGCTCCACTGCTCTGCTTCAGTAAAAAAACAACAACACCATTCTTATTGTGTAAAGCAGGGGTGGGGAACGTCCGGCCCGCGGGCCGTATGAGGCCCGCAAAATCATTTAATCTGGCCCTGCCAAGGCAACCGCAGGCGGGACTCGAAATTAAATAAATCTAGGAGCAAACCTGGACAAGCAGTTGCGAGTAGCAACATCATCAATACCAGCTAACATCACACGCCTCGCCAAAGAGAAGCAGTTCCAGCCATCGCATTAGCGGTGAGTTAATTAAATGTTTGACCAAATATAACAGGCGAATTTTTAAGTTGATAATTTTGTATGGCCCGCGAATGATGTTATAAATATCCAAATGGCCCTTGGCAGAAAATTTGTTCCCCCACCCCTGGTCTAAAGTAACTCTGTCACATGCAGAAGGGCTTGGGCTACCTTTGCATCGCTGTCTTATATGCATTTTTTCATTATTAATTGTTCACCAATTACAAAATCACCCAGAATGCACCCATTCTTGTCAGGCTAAGCAGGCTTGAGTGTGGATAGTGCTTAGATTGGTAACCGTTGCACACGTCAGTGGCTACGGAGCTACTCTGTGGTGGTCAGCAGAGGGCAGTGTAGCAAAATTAATCTTTGTAGTGTACTTCTATGCTCCCCAACCTTCACCAAGCCACACATACCAGCGCACTGTTGTATGACCCCAACGACCCGTATGGAATGGAGAAGAACCCTTTTCCATTGGTATATTGACAAAGGTCTCTACATCCATCAATCCAATGCCTTTAAGTTCATCATTGTGTACCCTCTGCTTCCATTCTCCAACACGAGAAGGGTTGCACTGCTCTGTGGAAAAGTGCTGCGCCCTGCTGTGTGGACGAGACGTCACGTGAAGGGATCTCAGAAGTAGTTACTTCCATGGACACTGAAGGGTTGCACTGCCGTCTGGCTGGAAAGGCGCTACGCACCACTGTGGCACCAGAGGTCTCGTGAAGGAGTCTCTGAAGTAGCTCTGTGCTGTCCGCTTCCACGGGCTGTTCTCCAACACTAAGTTTTGCACCGCCCTGCGATAGGATACTCCGTCCCGTGACGCGACACCGATAGCATAATCTGGATAAAACATTTGGGAGGAAATCGGCAAAAAATTATGATTTGTGGTCTCGTGTTTGGCGACTCCAGGCAAGGTACACCGAGGGGCTAGAAGCCCCCGTGCGGGCACGGGACTGGTTCCAAGCCACAAGTCTTGCGCCGGGGTAAGTTTCCAGGTGCTGGCATTTGCGTGCTTGGCACAACGAACGATACTGCCGCACGATTTTATCGGTGGAAGCGTTTGTGGAAAACACTGAGCCAAGCGCTGCGGTAGGTGTCGCGATTGGAAATGTGTGCGCATTTTTCGATGTTTTTTGTTTTTAAAAATTTTACGCTGAATATATTTGTGGCATTCTTCATCGTCGCCAGTCAACAGTGGATTGACAAAGGTCCGTACGTTGTTATCTTCTTTTACGTATATAATGTCCGTGGAAGCCCCCGATGGGCGCGTCGACACCATTCTTAGGAGGGATGAAGTAGGATCCGCTGCCCCAACCACGTGGGGGACCCCGCGTGACGGGAGGGGGAGTGGTTATTATTTAAAATTACTGAATTATTTGATAACGTTCACTGGAGAACATGTTCAACTGCTTGTTAATTGATCACATTGTTTATTTTCTTTATTTTAAACCTGGCAGCAACCCATTAAAGCTTTCTTTAGCTAGGAGGCCTGGGACTTAATAAAAACATTTGGAAACTTAGATTAGAGGACTGGTGAAATTGGAATAAAATAATGGCAATAACAATATTCAGCAAGTTATTGTTAAATATAAATTGCTTAATTAATAGCTAAGCACCCTACATCAGTGTACTGCGATAGTGGTGTGTGTTTTATTTGTTGTCTGCAATGTTTTTGTTTACACGCGTGTTCTACCCTATTATTCATTTTTCCCCCCCACCATATTTCTATGGTTGTCCCTTGCAAACGAAACTTGTCTCAGCTTGTTCTTATACAGCACTCTCTCGCCAAAGAGCTGCGCGAGTTGGCCAGGAGGTGGCAAGCGTAGAGCGCTAGCCCTTGTATGTGTGGGGTTTCTCAGTGTTCTCCAGTTTCTCGCTGTGCGAAGCCCCAAACCGCTCTTTCACGGAATTGGCCAGAGATCGCAAATTCGGGAACCTCCTGGAAAAAAAGTCTTGAATCTCGGCAATGGTTTCCTGGCTTAAACAGTCGACGTAAAAACAATTGGCATTCTAAAATAATTGGCATTTATAAGGAAAGGACCCATCTCAAAGGGCTGTCACCCACCGGCTTCTAAATATAAATATTTTGTCGTTGGTTTTAGGCCCAAGTCAGCTGCAGCGGAGAGGGCACGTTTACAGTAAGTGGTGTCTCGTGCATTTGGTACATTCCTGTGTGTGTGTTTGAGTCAGGCTGATTTGCGTAGCGGGGACTGGAGGGTGGGGGGATAGTGGGTAGGAGAGTATTAGTGTCTGCACACACAGGAGGGCTTCTCTTTAAAGTGAACTCGCTCCCCTGTGGATGCCCGGCACTCAAGTGGACACACATCTGTTGGAGCGCAGCACTTACATGTGGCGCGAGATGCATTGCAGCTGTGTTGCGACTCCATTGTGGGCGGTGATGGAATCAGCATGGTGGCTCTTACATCCAGCAGTGGACAGAGCATGGCTCCACAATGCCTTACACGCACCTGACCATATATATCTTGCCTTGCCAGTATACATATTTACTCATGGTGTTGAATTTTTTACAAAATATATGTCTTGATTGTGCCTTTCTGCTCATAGCACATTGCTAATTGACTAACAATGCTTAGAAAATAGAGAATTAAATCAGTGTTGTTGAATTGATCTGTGTGTACACTTAATCTATGTACACTTACCATGTTGTTCTTACCCACAGAGAAGAAGAGCTGAAATACTTGCAGTTTATTGGACAGGTCACCGATGACATCTTGGCAATGGGATTGTTCTCAAATTCGTAAGAAAGCAAACCGGGCAATCCAGTCATTTACATGAGCCTCATACACACTTTCACTTTGTAGTCATTTGTCGCTGGGATTGGTGGCATACAATTGTGGACCAACATTTAGGAGGCAGAGGTTGGTAAGGGGTTGGTAGAAACACGTGGCTTTGTGAAACTCCCACACATGCTGGGCCGCAAGGTATAGCCAGACACCCAAATGCAAGAGGAGCCTTCTGTAACATTTTTTTATTGAGAGTCGGTGTGGCTGTCCTGAATAAATTAATTACATTATTATAGTGTTTCATTGTAACTGCTGTAATATTGTAAAATGTGAATACCAGTTTATTCGCATAATACATTCTGGTAGTAGCAAACAGGTCAACTTGTGAATTATATATTAAACTGGTATTATCACCAAAATATGCTGCTTTGATTATAATTGAGCATTTCTTTTTGTCGTAAATGACACTGCAACTTAAGTAAAAAATAATTCATTCCTGCCTTTTTTTTAAACCATCTATTTGTAGTCACGTGCATTGTCCTTTGTGCAATGAAAGGTACACCGCTATTTACAACCATTCGGTATAGCAGCCAATTTCACAGCCAACAAAAGCAATTAGCCTATAATTAATCCGTTCACCTGGAAAAGTCCTTATGCAATCACACCGTGTATTCTCCTAATTGTGTGAGAGACTGCCAGATCCACCGTATGCGTGTTTTAAATATTGCCCCATCGTGATGCTGCCGTGCTGTAATGCTAAGCGCGCTAGACCCATATTATAGAGGTCATCGGGGTCGATCTCCCGGCACGGCAGTTGAAATAACGAGCAAGTTTCTTAAACCCCCCCCCCCAGCCACTGGTCCACCCAGCAATATGAGTAGAGACACCACAGATGATCGGCAGGTTGCGTGTGGGTGGGATAAAGTGTGGGTACTCTCACCCTCTTTCAAGACGTCTGTCCAGCGTGAAAGAGTAGACCAAAATACTCCCCGTCGTTGGTGTCTAGAACTCACTCGAGTGGAGGCTCTTATCGCAGCAGTGACGCGAGCATGACATTTCAGGGTTGCGTCAGTACCACTTGTACAAGTTGTGTTTGACGAACACACCTAGTAAAGGTAATGAAAGCAAACAAACGTAATTGTCTTCTGTAAATCATCTCGGGGTGGACGGATATCTTTGCTCCATCCGTTTCATTTCTTTGTCACATGACGGCACACTCGTTGCACCATATGCTGCCTGACCTCCGTGGCCCCCCCCCCGTCAGGGGACGCTCTCTGAGACTCGGTGTTTCTTCTCAAGGGATCAGTCTCCGAATCTATCTTTGAGTTTGCCCCGAGACGTCGGGGGACGGCTTCGCGTTTGTAAGAGTATTCGAGACTGACTGCCTTGTTTAAGTCTGCTCGGGGCTGTCCCCCCTCCCAGCGATGCTCGTTACACGTGGCCAGCGTTTGTCAACATGCTTTTTTTTGTTGTTCTCTCTTTGCTCCCGCAGGGTCCTCGTGAGAGTATTTGAGAGACACGTGGAGAAAAACAGACACCGTCTTGAAGAAGTGAGCTTTGCGCGCGAGAGCTTTCAAGGCTGGGCTTGGGGGATCGTCGCTGATACATCTGGAAAGGCGGCATGGAGGGGCGGGGGGCGAGTGGGGGGAGATGAGTGCTTTCGTCTTGTTTCTGCACATGTGTGCGATGGTGCCCTAATCCGTGGCAGTGTGTGGTGGGCCAAATTGAATAGGTTTTGTGAGTAGACCGTAGCAGAGGATTACTGTGAAGTCACGTGCTCTATGACTCGGGTGACTGACTGCAGGCGTGACAAATCGCCAGGTTCTACCATGACCTACCACCCGTAGAGTTCAGTGGTCATAGCGTTAATCCAGGTTAAAAGTGTTCCTGGAGCGTCTCGCATTGTGGCATGCGTTTCCGCTGAAAGTATGTATATGGAAACAAATATATCCAGAGCTCTGGTCGGTCTCCACGTAAAAATAGAAGTGCTTTAGTCCCATTAGCATGTTGTCCTTCGAGGCCAATGGGATCTAGCAGCAGCATGTATTTAAACACGCAAACTCTGAACTGCTTTTTCACCCTCCGGGACTCGTCAGCAAAGTCATGCTTGTTCAACGAATGCTGCTGGGCTACCAGATGTTATTGGCAAAAGCACTCCATCTGCACAGTGGGGACCTGCTGTATGCAACATATATATTTCTTATTTTTATGTTGAGACACGGAACAAAGTTCTGCTACATATGGCATAGTGCTCCACAATGACCCTTAATTAGTTTATACGTGCAAACTATGCTTTATGAGCTCCCCTGTGATTTAGTGCGACCCGCTCCTGAATGGTTGCTTTAAATTCACCGCTATTTTGTGCGCATCTGCTGGGTGGTACCACTGACATTATAGGGGTGTTTCGATGGCTCCTCGGACCCAGCGACATTTGTCGCTTATCTGACTGCACGATAGGTGAAGAGAGGTTAAATATAATGCCATTGCCATTCGCCAAATGTTCCATTGTGTGGGGGGGGAGGCGGAGATGGGGGGGTTATTATTTTTTTCCAGAGCCCACGCATAATGTGCGGTCATTAGGTTAACATGAATTACATCTAAAGCCATCAATAAATGATTTAATCGAATATGCCACACCACACCTAATGCAAGCGTTCTGGAAAAAAAGCTGATTCGTTTAGCTAATGGGGGATGGGGTGGGGGGTGAGTTCTTGTTAATCCCCGAGATTAGATCTGTTTGCGTGTCGCTTTGGCTGTGTACAACTGCTGCTGTGCTCCTAAGCAATCGCTTGTGCTGTGTCGTCTAAGCAGTCGGCCGTCTGTCTGCGGCAGCAGCAGCAGCAGCAACAACAACAACAGGCTCAGAACAAGCATCAGCGTTTTAGTTGGACGAATTGAATGCACGTGCATCCTGTTATTGCCTGTTTCTAAAATATCACGTAGCTGTCGGAGGCAAAATTTGGCTTTGTCCTCGCCCTCGTGGCTTTTGGGGTGTATCCTTGCGAGAGTCGCGATTGTTTGACGTCGCTTAATAATGGGCCGTGGAACGGCTCGGTTTTTCTCCAGGTAAAGTTTTTTTCAAAGAAAACATTTACAATTTGTAGTTTACACTAATTTTCTATGTATGTATTTTGTACCTGATGATGTTTGTGCCTAGTGACAATTGTGTTAGCCAAGAAACAATTCCATAAAGAGTGACATTCCTGCAATGTCAATATTTTATGGCAATTTCACCAGTGTCTTGGGACCAATTTCCTTTCTGCCAACACTTGAATTAATCCCCAGGCATCCTTGTTCGCAAGCTTTTCTCAATGGGTTCATACCTGGTTTAAAATAAATAATTATTAATCATTTAAGCAATTACCAACCATTTATAAAATGGTCTTAGTGAATGTTACAATAAAAACGTTTGCGGTAATGTAGTAATAACGGTAATGCGTGTTCATGCAACCCGTTTTCGCGATAACGAGGTTCTTCCATTGGGGAAAACGCACCATTGTGACGCGGAGCCATGCACCGTTGTAACGCAGTTTCTGAGCGGTCGACCATGAACTGCTTTGCACGCGGCTGAGCGGTATGGAAATTCTGGGTATGCCCGCGGAATGATGCGGTACGCGGCGGCGTACCCTCATCTCACTTCTTTGTTAGGCCATCTTTACCGTGTGTGCGTAATATCGTCTCTTGCCAAATATTATCGTGACATTTATTTATCGTGGGGAAATCGTTCTCGCTTAATGTGGTTTTTTTTTGGTTAGCACCGCACTTTTCAGAAATGCGTCTACCGCGTTAAACGTGGCGGGACTGTATGTTCAGCCCTTTGACAATCCTCGGTTGGATGAAGGCCTTCGCAATTGTTTGTGAGCATTGTTTTATCAGATCTTAACGACGCTGGTCAGTGCCTGTCGGTGAAGGGGCGGGTGGGGGGGGGTACTGAACCAGTTCAGATATCACTCACCACTGAAGTTAGCTGGGAATCGGGTTGCCGGGTTCATAGCACAGTGTGATAGCCACTGCACCACCGCTCGCTCCACCCCACATGTGTCACTGCTAGGAATGTTTATAATCCATAGAAGTCCCACCAAGTCACCGTATTATCAGGAGAGTCGTGTGTTGGGACACCTAATAAGTTCCTAATAGATGGATGCCTCTGCTCTCTCTTGAGGCCTCTGCCGTCTCTTGAGACTTCTGCTAAAGAGAGAGCAGGTCTTGGCTTACCCCCTCCATCCTGTCCGATCTTTAGCTGTCTTAATCATTTTACTGTACAGAACTCATCCTTCAAGTTGTCAAGCCGGCACCGTTTTCTTCCTTTTTGCATCTTACCAACAAACATCATTGCTTGCAGAACTTCCTTCATGGCGCTTTCACCTCTTTAGAATGTGTCCAATCCACATTTAGCATTTTCTGAGACTCTCCTCCTGAACTGGCTCTAGAACCTCCTCCAAAACACGACGCTGCATACGAGGGTTTTCACTCACCTCTTCAACGCTCTGCTCGTTCATCTTGGCAGCAGCATTCTTCTCTTGCTCAATTCCGCTTTCCGTGGCACTCGTGGCGCTAATCTCCTTCGAGCATCTGCCATCTTTTGTCAAAATACTTCCCAAATATTAGGATTAGTGACTTCGGTTTATATTTTCGCAAGCTGTTACATTTTGCACAGCCGGTAGTAATGTTGACTGTGATCACGACGACGACGCCGCCGCTAATGAATGCAATTCCGTTATGCAGACCAAGATGCGCCACATGCTGGAGGTGCTGAAGAGCGATCTCGGGATGGAGAAGTCGCGGGAGTGGGGCAACTCCCCGCCGCGCGACTGGAGGCCCGACGGATCGGACGGTCCGCTCGCCCGCTCTCGCGATTCGCTCCGCCGCGACGGCGATGATTTCGACGACGGCGGCGCTTCACCTACGCGCCCTGCTCAGGAGCGCCGCGCGAGAGACGTACACGGCCAGCACGACCGCTCGCGCCGACCCGTCGACCGCTGGAACGGCGCGGGCGCCGAGGCCTCGCCGGGCCACGCGCACGGGAGCTCCGGCGACGGCAGAGGGGGGCGGCACCGGCCTCCGCCGGCCGCCTCCGATGTCCTGCATGGCCACGGGGACGCGTCGCTGGAATTGTCTGGGAAGCGCGGTGACCCGGGCACGCGTGAGCAAGAACTAGGAGATTTCAATATTGATGTAAGTTGCTAAATAATGTTTAATGGTATATTTATAAAAAAAAGATGCGACTCGTAGTTTACTTTTAATTTAATGGAGGACTGATTTGATGATGCATGTATACCTATGCTTCCTCTGATGGCAAACAATATATATTTTTTAGTAAAACATTTTGAACCTGGTTTCTTGCATTTGTATGTACAAAGACAATACAATGATCCTCCGTATAGCCTTAACAGACTTGGGGAAAGTGCTGTTAGCGAGCATCTATGAAGCTTGCCACCAACACTACACCTGCCCCCCTTTGTCTCCCCAGTGGCGATATTTACACACCTCACCAGGTACTCATTTGAGGCTGAGTCGACCTAGGGGAGGCCTAGGACCAGTTTAAATATTCACCACTGTTATTGCTTCGTGAGCGGGAATGCAACTTGGGTCGCAGAATGTTTGAAAATATACACATATACTCGTGTGTGCAAGTAAATTTACAATGTTAAACTGTGCAAGTCGGTGTACCTGTTTGAGAATTGAACAATGGTCCTATGGCTAAACTGGCCCTCGGGTATATCCACTACCGGTCCAGGGCCGCCAATGCAGATGAGCACCGACCTACGGGAATTTGCACAGGGAAGACGCGCCGAGTCTCGACACGTTGACATGTTTGAGGGTTACTGCGGTACTCGGCGGCCGTGGTCCGAGCATTGACCGATGTTCGCGTAATGATTAAGCGATTGCCTTGTCACCCTCGGCCAGGCTGCTCTGGATGATTCATCGCCGCTTCTCACAGACGATGGACTGGATGACCTCCTGGCAAAGTATCGACATCGGCGCGACTTGAAGTACGACCGTTTCGGCGGCTTGCAACGCAAAGACGAGCAAGCGAGCCCCCAGCGCACCGGCGCCTCCAGCCCGGCTGAAGACACGGGGAAGTTTCCGGTGACGGGCGAGTCGAACCGCGAGCGAGAGGATGGTGGCGATCCAGAACCCGTCGGTGCCACGGAGAACAAAGTCGAGGAGCGAGGCTCTGGTTTAAGATGCCGGAGCCACCAGCACGCTGGCGCCTCCAGCCCGGCTGAAGACACGGCGACAGTTCCGGTGACGGACGAACGAGAGGATGGTAACGATCCAGAACCGGTCACCGGCACGGAGAACAAAGTCGAGGGGAGAGACGGTGCCGGCGAGATTTGTCCCGATGCCGCCGTTGCCGCCGTTGATGACGACGACGACTTATTTGGCGGAGCACAGACCGTCCACGCCGGCTCTGGGCTCAAGCTCGGCAGGACCATGGTGACCCAGGACATTGAGAAGTTGCAGAAAGTCATAACGAGCGTGCTGCATATTGGGGATGAGAAGACTAATGGTCAGTGTTCTGCCGATGAAGAAGCAGGGTTGGGCGATGAGGAGGAAGGCGATCCGGAGCGGGGAAGCAGCGGCAAAGAAGGGGGAATGTCTCCTGCGGAAAGCGAGAAGGACGATGCAGAAGCACGAGATGAAGGCGAGGGCAACGACGATTTTTGACGAGTAGATCAACCCCGCAGCAATAGCCCCTTGCACTGATGTTTCGTTTCTTACAAAGGTTAAACCTTATGTTGCAGTTTTATCGTTCACAAAAAAAGTTCAAACTGAGGTTTACACTGCGTGCAGTTCGTTGTGTTTTTCGCTAATTCATAGAATAATTTTAAAGCTAAAAGATTTGTATCCACTATATCCACGAATATACTGTTAACTTGACTGATATATTGTGTGATGCTTTACAAATTGTATATTTTTAGATGGACAGTATTAATGGAATAAAATAAAAACGTCTTGTGAAAGACATTTGATCTTTATTGCAATTTTTTGTATCATTTCATCATCCCGAGGTTGCATTTTGAAATGCACTGATCGGTTTGTGTCTTTAAAGTGTTTGTAAAATGTACTTGGTGCCGGAACCTGTAGCCTGGGTTTGAAGCCGGCTCTTTCGTGCTGGCATCGTCTGCAGTTGAACATCTCCCAGGGGCATCTCGCAGGTCACCTCACCTGAAGAAGCCACCTGAAGAATACTGTTAGGTTTTTTTTTTTCCGGTAAAGTCACGTAGGTAAAAAAGAATACAATTAAAATTATTAAAAGTAATAATAGAAATAAAATAATAAATCACGACGTTTCGGAGGCAACACAAGTCTCCGTCATCAGGTGGGACCGTCACAGCTAGATTTACTGTATCAAGTGATGCAAAACATTTCAAGATACAAGTTCTTAAATACAAGTTAAGGGGGGGGAGGAGTCTTCTTCTTGGTTCTTTCGGTAAAGTCACGTAGAAGAGAAGTAATAAAATAATAAAAATAAAACATAAAATAATTCTCACGACGTTTTGGACACAACGCAAGTAGCCGTCCTCAGGTGAAAACCAGGTCTGTCGAGGCGACAGCGTCTGAATGAAAAAGCACACGTGCTTGGAGCATGTATATAAGCTGGGTTGGAAGGGGGGAAGAAAGGGGGAGCCTTAACAAAAGAATGCATATCAAGAGGAATTTAGCATATTTATGGGAAATGCAGGTATGTGATTAGTACTACATATGCCCGTGCATTATGCAGGATTAGGAGCATCAAAGGGAGGGGATATGGGAAATGCAGGTATGTGATTAGTGCTACTTTGCCCGTGCATGATGCAGGATTAGCAGCATCACAGGGAGGGGATAGGGGTAGCATTAATAAAGGGAAGAAGTGTTAATAGTATGTAGCTGCAGTAACTAAAACCACCACGTAAACAACTAAAGTATAAACTACATAGTATCATCATTATACTAAATATACTCTACAATAAGCTGAGTTACTAACAGTAATACATTACAATTCTACGTCGTAAAAAATATAATATGCTTCCATCTAAACGTTATTCTCTTACATCGCACGAGTCTACACCGTAGCCAATGAATGGAACGTATTTGGGGGGGGCGGGGCTAAAAGAGAACAATAAGTGCACATGCTGAAGGCGCACATGCTAAAGGTGCACATGCTAAAGGTGCACATGCTAGAAGAGAACGACAATGCACATGTTGTTGAAGAAGCCACCTATTCTCCATCCCTGACTAAACTCGGCTTGACACGAGCACCTGGCCAGTTCTTTCTTGCGTTGGGGAGAACTGCCTCGATCCAGCAGTGGATTGATCAGGGTTGATGATGACGAAGTTAATCTTTCTGTGTGTGCCTCTGCATGTGTGTGTATTTCTCTTGGTCTGGTGTTGCTCTGGTTGTCCCTCTGGGCTGCCCAAAACATCTTTCCCTGTGTGTCTTCTCTGCGTATGTACCTCGTGTCTGTTCACGAGTCCTTGTCCTCTGTTTTACGTTGGTATGTTCAGCCCAGATGATGAACACAACAAATTTAGCAGTCTTTTGAAATACGTGGTCAACCAGGTTAGTGTCTAACTGTGTTGTTGGCCGACTGGTTTGCATCACGTGATGTTTCTAAGGTTTGTTGAGTTCTCGTCTCCCATCGTCTTGTTGTATTTGCCTCCGTGCAGTTTGCCGTTCTCTGTGTGCTATGCACGTGGTGTCCCCCTGTGTGTTCCCTCGCTATGTGTTTTACCCCATTTCCACTTGTGTTGCGTTCGAAACGTAGTGATTTATTTTAATTTATTTAAATTTTATTTTATTTCTACATACGTGACTTTACAGAAAAAAAACAATGAGACGAAGTTAATGTTTGACTTTCTGGGTTTCCACTGGCAGGTCGGAGAAATGCCAACTAATTTAAACTCAAATGTTTTTTATTTACATTTGTGAAAGGTGATATAATGTCCCACTACTGGTGTCGATCGGTGTGCGACTGTCCATGCGTCGTTTTTCGTTCACGAGCTTTCTTGATTGTAACAGTAATTGGATGGAATCCATCATGTACGACTTATTTTAACGTCAAAACGTATTCACTGCTGTTTTACACGCATTCTAAAACATACAGAGAGGATGTATTCATATTTTCATAACGTTTGAGAGTTGGTGTCAGGACTTGCGATACGAGTGATGCGGATATCGGATGCAGGAGTGGTGGTGATTAAACAAAAATAACCGTACTGCGGTCACCCCTTGTATTCACTTCACAGCCAACAACAGTTAACTCTGCATGTGATGATGTTCTTCACTGGATGTCGACACTCAAATCTACCTCTATATATGTGTTTATATTCCCATAAGACAGAAGAGTTTGATACAGTGTTTTGGACGCATGTATAATATTCTATCTGCTCTATCAATTCACAAAACAAATTATAGGCAACGCATAAAAAAAACGGTATTGGACTGAAGGTGAGCGAGTAATGCTTTAAATGCTGACACGTTGCCTAAAGTTTATTTTCTCTCCGCTGCAGCTCAATATAAACCAGCAGAGGGCACTAAAGTCACAGTAATTTACGCACTTTAAAACCAAACTTTATTTTACCATAAGGTCCACTAAGCTATATACCTCTTTTTCAGAAGCGACCTGGCCACAAATGATAGCTAAACGAGAAGTGGCTTATCACGTGGACATTTATAGCAGCCAAATATTCTATAAACGTTTGTTTCTAAATGTGGAGGGACAACCTGGGGGACACGGAAAAAAATCCACACGATCACAGGGAAAAGATGCACACTTCAAAATTACAGGCGTCAGGATCGAACCCACGACCTCCTGCATACCAGACAAGGGAGTTAACATCTCGCTACCGCGGCGATTTAAGTGCGTGTATAGTGTTAACTTGGGGAAGGCAGGCAGTTTCATCTTAATGACTTGTTCCTTATAGGTGCACAGCCAACGTTATTAATATTGCGGAGTATGGTTTGTGTCCATATAAAATGATACAATACTATGCGTTCCCCAGTGAAATGTCTACAACTTCTTAACGGAATTTTCCCGTCTTGGTCAAAATTCCACGACTGATTTCATACCTGAACAGCAATAAAAAAAAGGTTTGCTGGCTTGGGCTGCCTGGCTGACTGCATCCCACAGTGGTGAGTGGGGTCTATGCGTGCTGACGTCACGCCCCCCCATTCTCCACCCTGGCCATGTATCCCGCGCAGATGCACGGTCAGTGCTCGCCATTAAAGACAATATAAATATACATTTCTCCTTAGGCGCCGTCCATAAATGACGTCACGCACCTGGGGGGGGGGGGGGGGGAGAAATGTG
>CM025636.2:8904345-8931999 GCA_014621495.2 Entosphenus tridentatus
GGGGGGGGGATTCCTACAAAGTTGAGCTGTAACTATTTTTCGTAATATTTCACGGAGCGTGCCGCATGCGTATTTTCCAATTACTACAAATGTGTTTACGTATTACGTTTGGTCATGAACTCAATAAAATATTTTTCATCGTCGTATGTTTTACAACATTTGCATGGGTGGGCGGAGGGAGGTGGAGTGTGATGAGGATAACTGTTACATCGCAAGGCCGTGAGAGATTGCAACAGCTTTGGCAGATCTTCATCCAGCAGCGGATTGCTCATGAATGATGATGACACCATTGTCGTCATTCATTCAGCGTGTGGTGCTCATCTTCATTGGTGATCCTAAGGCCTCAGCTATCTATGGCAAACATCCCACGTGACTGTGAAGGGAGCCAGTCTGCTGATAGATACATTGTAGAATTTGCACAAAGCTATTCTTAATATAACATAAGCAGTTCTGTCTTTATGCAGGATGGACCTGTATCCCATTCACATGGGCCCCTTATATAACACTTGAACATGTTTGAGGAATTGACCCGGTAGCGACATTGAAAAGCAATGTACAACACCTTTAAAATGCGTGTGTGTGTGGCGAAACTAGTAATAGCACCTGAAATATTTGTCCATAGAATATTTCATGACCACAGGGTGTTACACGACCTAAGTTTAACATCCCATTCGTCAAAGATTTCACATTCGACCGTGCATCATCCAGTCAGATAGAACTTCCATTTACCTCGGGTGCACTGAAGACTGACAAATACAAAGAATGCCCCTTTTTTTGTTGGTCACCCATCCAGTTACTGTGCAGGCCCGACTCCTTGGCTTTTGAGGTCTGGCGAGATCAGGTTGCAAGGTGCTACAGCTGCAGGCCACGCTACCTTGGTTAACCTGGCAGGGAAAGTCACATGCCCTCATCTCTCATGCTTCTCTCTTTACACTCGCAGAGCTTTCAAGA
This sequence comes from Entosphenus tridentatus, assembly GCA_014621495.2. NCBI lineage: Eukaryota > Metazoa > Chordata > Hyperoartia > Petromyzontiformes > Petromyzontidae > Entosphenus > Entosphenus tridentatus. The sequence goes on from CM025636.2 coordinate 8,905,297, forward strand.
ATCTCACCAGTCATGCTGCATAATTGGGCGGAGCGGTGGCGCAGCGATTAGCGCACTGATCTACGAATCATTCGGACAACGTGCGTTTGATTCTCCAGGTCACGGCTAACGTCAGTGGAGAGTGGTACAGGAACCAACCCTTTGCAAGCGCAACTTCCACAACCCGCACTGAACAGCAACCCCCACAACACGTGGTGTGGGAAGGGTCTCCTCTGGCAGTGGATTGCCAAGAGGCTTTGAAAGTTTGGGTACTCTCACCCTCTTTCAAAATGTTTTGCTAGAAGCGTAAAAGAATAGACCAAAATACTCCCCGTAGTGGGTGTCTAGAACTCTCTCTAGTGGAGGCTCTTATATCAGCAGTGACGTGAACGATACATTTTTTTCATTTTGCCAAGTAAGGCCCATTGAGCTGTATATTTCCTTTTTCAGAAGCGACCTGGCCACAAATGATAGCTCAACGAAGTGGCTCATCGCGTGGAAATTTAACACATTCCTGCGGAGGGAGCTGGTAGGAACGTTGGGTTGCTCGGTCAATGGCCAGGGTCAACGGCGGCGTGGTGTATTCCGCAAATATGCCCGACTGTGAGGGCGGGCACAAGCCGGCGTGAGAAGGTTAAACGTTGAGTTTTATAAGAGCACCACGGGGTGACCAGCCCCTCCCCACCCAGCCTCACCCCTCCCAGCCCCTCCCAACCCAGCCCCTCCCCACCCAGCCTCCCCCACCCAGTCCCTCCCCACCCTCCCCACCCTTCCCTCTCCACCCAGCCCCACCCCTCCCATTTTTGGAGGCACGACGGACGGACGGACGGACACAATAATCCCCTGTGGGCTGGTGGAACCAGGTGGTTCCTACCAGTATAACAGCGACCATGGGGAGAGAAAGAACATGCAAACACCAAATATATTGACGTCAAGGGTCGAGATCGAACCCACGTATTTTTGTCTAGCAGGGGAGGTATTTAACGTCTCATAGCCACCGTGGCGAGGGCCAGCCTGTTTAACTTTCCCGTCCGGGAACAGGGGGGGAGGTTCAATTGACGAGAGACTTTTCCACACAAAAAATGACACAAACCTCCGCGTGCATTCATTCAGGTCTCACTTTCGCTGCATTCCTCGGGGCCCGTGTCGTGACGTAAAGGGACAACAGAGTAAAAAGAATGTGACTTCTCCCATCCAGAGTAACAATAACCCAAGGTCACACACACACACACACCCTGTGTAAACTGGTAGCTTGATGTTTGGAATGTTTGTGCTGATTCAATGATAAACGCCTCTCACCGCTTGCAGGGGTCGCTTGCTCCCTGTTTACAATGCATTCTGCCGCGGCAATCTATATATTAATAGCATCATGCGACAATACGCATTTAATTTGTGCGTTAGCGTTTCAATTGTCTCGTTTTTTTTTTATCGCGTGAAGTTAACTCGTTCATTCCTCCACCCGTTGGCGAGGACGTTCTCATCGCCCACACACCAGAGGTCGCAACCGGGTACCCGATACCCGTACCCTACCCGATACCCGGCTACCCGTACCCGGCCAGGTACGGGTACGGGTAGGCCGTGAGTCACTGGTGAGTAACCGTTTGTCACTCATTTCGGGTAGAGTATGGGTACGGGTAGGGAACGGGTACCCGTACCCGGCCGGGTACGGGTACCTATTTGCGACCCTGGTGCGGCCGGGTACGGGTAAGGAATCAAAATCCGTTTGCGACCTCTGCCACACACCCCACACCCCCCCCATACGGTGCTCAACCACCAACACTGCAGCTCGCAGGAACTCGAAGATCCGCCCCGTGTCGCCCTAACAGACTTTTTGGGGGCAAGTGCTGTTCGTGAGCACTGCGAAGGTCCGCACGGCACACGAGGGGGTGGGTGGCCAGAACCACGCAACGCCCGCCCGCCCGCCTTTGTCTCTCGAGTCGAGATTCACACACGTTGTCAACACCAGGTACCCATGTGACGCCGAATCGACAGAGGAGATGCCCAGGACCGGTTTGGATATTGGTAGCCATGAGCGGGTATCCGACTCGGGTGGCTGGTTTCGTAGCCCAGCGCGCTAACCACTGGACCACCGCTCCCCACGACGACACGACCAGCTCGTCCCTGTGCCGGATTCAGCGTGTCCCGTGGCCTGTAGCACGTGTTGTTATAAAGGGGCTCTAAATAGAAAAAAAAATATTAAAACACAATTATATATATTTTTTACTTGCATAGTATAGTAATTGTATTTTTAAATCCTTTACATTAAGTTCACTTGCGCGCTGGCTTGCTTGCTTACGACCGTGCAAATCTTTCGGTTGTTTTTTAACCCACTTCCCGTGATCCAAGCGAGCTGACATTTTCCACACAGACTCGTGCGTGACAATTAATGTTCGTGAAAATTTTTTTTCCAAAATTTTACACTTTTTAGGACAAAAATATTATATTTCATTACCAATTGCTTAATGCTGGCATGCAATCATCTGACCCATAGGTGGCAGCCATCTCAAGCCAGAGGACGAGAGGACTCTAGCCGCCACGCATATAAAGGATTTATAGTGAAAAACTTTGTTTTTACGGGTAAATTTTTTTATTTGCTATACAGACAGATAATACGACAAATCGCTAACCTTAAACACCCAGTCGTTCATAAAAGTTCAAGGCGGTATAGTACTATCATGATAGAGCAAGTGCAGAATCACTGAACCGGAATTGATAGCTTGAAATCATTTAGCGCGGGGCCCTTAAAAGTGCGGGGTCCGTAGCATTTGTAGCTACTTTGCTACGAAGATAATCCGTCACCGCCTCGTCCACCACTCACCACAACACTGCAGTTCAACACACTCCCCTCTCTGCGGCTTCGCTATCACTGCTCAACATTGGGATGCCCTCCCATCATCGTCTCTTCCCCAAGGTTCGTATAACCTGGCTCAATTCAAGAACCCCGTGCGTGTATCTTCTCATATTCATACATGTATCATTAATAGTTTCTGATTGTTGTGCGAAAAAAACACGGTATTTACATTGGGGGTGTAATTGCAGTTCGATTATTGAGAGTGATGGTCATGCAATGTTCTTGCCCAAGGGTGGCACCGAAGCGATGTAAAAGCTCCGGTAACGTGCCAAATACCAAGTTAGCATAAGCTGACCGCACGAACTTGGCAGGCAGACAATTCAAATACTTTATAACTTATTGGTTGCATAATAGTGAACATTTTATAAATTACATTCCTTTGTCCATCCAAACCGAGACTTTATTTCAGCTTGTGAAGGCCCATTTGAGCTTAGAGGCCCTTTGACGAGGACAACAACAAAATCCATTGCTGAATGAGGACGTCCCACTGCATCGTGTCGGTCATGGACATCTGTGAAAAGGAGCGTCGTAGTTAATCGGATTACCTCCAGTCGAAATAAAGATTCTGATTGAGTGAGGATTCGCGAAGGAAGAGCCGGTTCAGATTTAGCTCACCACTGACGTTAACTGCGGCAGGACATTGAACACAGGTCGCTGGGTTCATAGCAGAGTTAAAAAACTAAGTTAACCTCATTGAGCATTAAGATTCAGCAATCACTGGAAGGATGCTATTAACCAGGTAAAACCATAACTGCTTTTGGCCTGCCTTCATATCTGCATCTCAAGTTTCCTAACTCTCCCACTCCCAGCCCCGCTCACTTCCCCTCCCCACCCCGGCATTTCCTGCCGTGCTTGCATCTTACTTGTAGCCTCCACTCCCCCTACCTCACACCCCCATCCTCCCTGTCTCTCCTCCCTGGCTCCCCCCCCTTCTCTTGCCTATATGGCCCCTTTGCTCACTTCAGCAATTGTTTCTTGCTGTAGTTGTCCCACCTGATGACGGACGCTTGTGTTGCGCCCGAAACGTCGTGATTTAATTTATTTTATTTTATACCTACGTGACTTTACCGAAAGAACCAAAGAGTATTCACCTCATTATTAATTTGTTCCTATGCTCTTTGGTTCTTTCGGTAAAGTCACGTCGACAGAAAGTTAATAGATCACGACGTTTCGATCGCAACACAAGCGATGGTCTTTAGGTGAGAGAGAGAAAGCTACTGAGACACGAGGTCTTATGTAGGCCTCAGATGGGTGCAGCCTCAGAGTAAGAGGGTGGGGATAGAGATGGTCTCCCTAAGGCTGTGGAAGTGGCTATTGTATTGTGAGAGATTAGCATGTCAATGCGGTGACTTGCCTAGTATGTCGCAGCATCGGTGACTGAGCGAGAAGGACATCCAGCCCGACAATACAAAGACATCCAACCTAATAATGCAACTCAGAGTCAGCTAAAATCGCAGGAAGGATGGAAACATCACAGCAGGTTAAGACTTTACCTTGTTAATCACGTCTTTTCAATGATTGCTCAATTTATACCCATCTTCTCGGTTGAAGTTGTGTCTGTGTTTATATATCTGGATGGCTTTATTAACATATCTCTGATGATAGCCAGTGGGTTTGCGGGATTTCAGTGGTCATTGTGAAGTCCCCCCCCCCCCCCCCCACCTCCCCCCCCCCCCCCCCCCCCCCACAACCCCCACCCAGCACTACCCAAAGCAACCTAACCCCGCGTCTGGGGAAAGGAGCTGGGCTGTAAACAGAGGCGGGGCCTAACGAAGAAGGGGCGAGGTCTAAAGAAAGGGCAGGGCCTAAAAGGAAAGACGCAGAATGGACAAAAGAAGATACAATAGAGGCCATAACCAGGAGGGGGTGGGGACTAATGATTAAGTGGGTGGGGCATAAAGAGGAAGGAAGACCTACAGAGGTTTCACTCCCCTGTCGATGTTAATGTAGTAAAAGCATGGAATTGTATACGTGCAACAGGCAGCGTAACTTGTGTCGCAGATACGGCCACAATGCCTATAACTGTGGACTTTGAGCAGGATGGACCCTGGATAGTGCTTGAATGGGTGACTCTCATGCATAGCAGGTGTTATAGGCTACTGCGGAGCTGCATTGTGGGGCAGGGGAGGGTATTGCAAAAATAAACACCCATTGTCGCATTGTACTCCTATGTTCCCACGGCTTTCACAAAACCCGCACTGGCCAACTCGGTGAAGTATGGTCAAATAACCACCATGGCCTGCCTGCATTGCGTAAGAAGAAGGGTAGTCATCTGTCAGTACACCATTGGGTTAAAACCAACTTGGTTAACCAGTATTTCCAGGACTTGGTAAAAAACATTAATCAAATGAGATGGTCCGTTGTTTAATCTTTTCCTTCCCTTTTAATCAGCCACTGGCCCTGAGTGCAATCATTTATGCTCGTCGCGCAGGTATCTCTTCAACAGTGACAGCTCAAGCACGCGCGCCATCCCGAGATAATGAAACGAGAGGACATGCATGGAGGACACTGTTTTTATATATATAATTTATTTTTTGGTTGCGGGACATCCAAGTGGGCGGAAAGGAAATGTGCTACAATTCCTGTTAATCTTGGCTGTGTAATGGATTCCGCAAAGACCAGAGAGAGGGGCTCGTCAGAGGTAATTGTATGTGATGTATGCGGAGCCGATAATGTGCACTTTCGAACATTCTGTCAAAAAATAGCCCAACTAATTTCCTGCTCAAATGAGCATGGGGGGGGGGGGGTGCTCATCTCCGACTTAGGCCAGACCCATTGGTGAAATTTCCACATTTTTATTATGGCAGTGCAAAGTCTATCCATAGGACAACCAATGTTGTTGACTTTGCCACAAAGTGGTACTGTAGTCATTGTGTAATGACAATAGAGCCTGCATGCGGTGTGAAGGGACTAGTGGCCACGGGAGGTAATGACAGGGAGGTCAGCCTACAGTACGAATGCACCAGTGGCCACGGGAGGTAATGACAGGGGTATCAGTTGTGAGTGCGAAGGGACTGGTGGCTACGGGAATGTTCGAGAGGGGAGCGTGGCCAGGCGACGGAAGAGGACGGTGGAGTCTGCCAGTGGAGCGAGCGTCCAGAGTCAGCGAGAAGGTTCGAGAAGGGGGGCGTGGCCTCATTGTTATAAAAGTGAGATGCGTGGGAGACTTGGGGCTGTTGCAGTGGGGGTCTCCGCCTGATGTCAAGTGAAGGTGTCTTCAATAATGTGCCATCTCAAGAGAAGTGTCAAGTCGTCATTACAATTGTATTATTCCCGCGCCTCCAATTCGCCCTGTTTACTATGTATGGTGCGAACGAAGTTCAACATGCACACACGTCCCTGGAGGGATGACGAGCTGACTCAACTTCTCGATGAAGTCACAATCTTCCGACTGTGAGTCACCTGTCCGGTAAACATATTGTAGTCGAATTTAAACGAATTGTTTGCATGAGAATTAGTCCACATGTTAATCTATTGATATGAAGCAAAAACCTACAAATGTAAGCCACCTCAACCGCAAACCTGGAGGTTGTTGAGAAAAATACCATGAAACTGTATCAGGATGATCAAAGATTGCTTTCTTGGAGGACAAAGAAAGCGATGGACAAATGGCGTACGCGAATGGATGGGGATGAAGATTGACAACCCCGTGAGGCTGGCGGAGACCAGAGAGAGAGGTGGAGGGAGATGCTATACGGAACGAACCGAGATATTTTCCCAAGTAAGGCCCACTGAGCTGTATAGCTCTTTTTTCAGAAGCGACTTGGCCACAAATGATAGCCCAACGAAATGGCCCATCGTGTGGAAAATTATAGCAGCCAAATATTCTAAACGCATTTTGATTCTTACAGTGGAGAGAACGTGCAAACTCAAAATATACAGCAGCAGGCGTCAGGGTCGTGATCGAACACACGACCTCCTGTATACCAGGCGAGGTAGTAAACATCTCACCCCTACACATCGCCAGCACGTCTGGGAAGAGGACGGCGCGAGACGATATGATTTGTGTTGAAATATGTGTGGCTGTCTACGAGTTACATGAATCACGAACGCAACATTATGAGTTCAAATTCCCAGTGAGGGTCAACTTCAGCCCTAACCCCTCTGATGTTGGTAAAACTAGTCATTGTCTGGCACTGAACTTTGTCATAGGAATGTGGAATTTCGACCACACGCTCATAACAAGCAACAAACATGGGGACTGCCTGAGGCTCAAAAGAGCATGCGGGACATTTCTTTTTTTTGTTATGCACGAAACGCATTTTTTTTTATCACGAGCTGATGTATGTCATGGATGAATCCTCTGCGGTGCTGCTGCTGCTGCCGGTGAGTAAGCGGCTGGTGTTTGCCCCTCGAGGTGAGGAGCGCAGTTGTAAGCGAAGCATTGTCCGGGGAACGGCAGGCATCTGCTCCCTGGGCAGCGGTCTGAAACCCGATAGCAGGAACACCATCTGCACAAAGCGCTCCGTCGCGCTTTGAAGAGGTCGTCGTCCTAAGATGTATGGCCAATATCGTCATTGTCATTCCGTGGCTGTTGCTGTTGTTGTTTTTGTTGTTGAAGCCACCGCGATTATTTTTTTATTATCGCGGTTTCGGCGCACAAAGGGTCCAGACCTCCAAGCGGGCAGCAACAAACGGCACTCTTAAAGTTGTCGAAGATAAGAGTTCAATGCGTTTTTATTCTTTTTTGAACCGAGCAAGAACTTGTGGAAAAGAGACGATGGGAGGGAATTCCAATGCGTGCAGTGTGTTAAAGAAAGGAGCTGGAAGGGGAGTGATTTGACCTTCAGTGTGTTAGCGGTGGTGGTTGAACACAGCTTGAATGAGACGAAACAGTCAGTGTGTCCGGTAGACCGATTCCTCAACATGGGTGGAGGAATCAATCAGTGAAATTCACGGTAACATTAGCCATGTTACAGAATTAGTAGCAGCGATACAAGAGCGATAAGGAGGCCACTGACTGTACGTGAGCGAGTGAGTGGAGTGAACCAGGAGGGAGCGGTCGTGGAGCGCTTTGCGCGCTGCGCTATGGACCTGCCGACCCGAGTTCGAATCCCGCTTCTGTCAACAATCATGACGATTATTTGAACCAGTCCTGGGCCCCTCCCCTAGGTCAACTCAGCAATAAATGAGTCCCTGGTACGATGTGTAAACATCGCCACTCGGGAGACAAAGACGATCGGGCGTCGTGCTAGGCACCCACCCCCTCATGTACCGTGCCGGCCTTGATAGGCGCCCGCTAACAGCGCTTGCCCTAAAAGTCTGTTAAGGTTATACGGGGGAATTAGTGAGTGCTGGGTCATCAATCACCCTGATGCTCGTCCCGGTTTAAGTGCGATGATACCATAGCAAAATACCTGTTCATGCCTGAAATTTGTGGCGGCGTGCGAAACACCCCGCATCATAATCTGGCCTGCTGTGGAAAATAAGGCGGCTATTGTTAATGTGCTGGGTTTTTTTGCATGCCGCCAGAGTGCAGGACTTGGTGCATGTTCATCTCGAGGTTGAAGTTTAGCTGAAAACGGCTCGTTACGTTGGGTAAAAAAAAGGCTAATACATCAATCTGACACGAAGCAATGCGTCGTGCCAATTTCCAATGTTGACACGTGGTTTATATTTCAGTGGCTTTACTACGCCGAGGGTGTGCGTGTAATATCATAATACAGCAATATATTACTCGTAAAATAAGCAAAACAGTGAATGGGATATTTAATCATCACCATCAGCCCTGATTAATCCAATGCTGAAGTTTTTTTCTTCCGAGACTTTGTCATTTATTACCGTCTTGCGATGCGCGCAATCCATCGAGCACCTACTTGAGCTGATTTCAAAGCTCCCTCCATATTCACGGTGGGCTAATTACCGGGCGCGATATCTCCTTTGGATGCCACTCTGTGATTAGTCTTGGCCACGAGGCATCATCTTTCGAGATAGTACATCAAACATTAAATTAATATTTAAACAAAAAAATCGACGGAAAAAAATACTTCATAGAGCTGGAAAGGTAATCAAATTGATGGCTGTTGCAGACAGGAGGAGCGACTGACTCCAATCAAACACAGGCCTTTTTCAATTCACGACTGTGTTATCTTGTGTTGCGAGTTATCAGAGGTGTTTGACTCGACTTCAACCACGATGGTTCGCGTGGGTTGATGCAGGAAGGAGGCCCAGAGCCGATTCAGAATATCGCTCGATGACTACGCGAGCCGTGGCCAGAAATAGAACTCGGGGTCACCAGGTTCATAGCGCAGTGCGTGAGCCACCACTCCACCACTCCGTGATATCTATCCTATCATGTGGCGATTTAGAATGATGTCAACTTGGAACGAGCACAGTAGTCACAGACAAGCAGCAAAGCAACCGCGCAGTGAGCCGGCGCTACCAGCAAATGACCAAGCTCTGCGATCCTCTGTATATTAAGGTGTTATGGGTCTATTAATGAGAGATTACATGTGGAAGGAAACCCTAGCACCCGGAGAAAATCCATGCAAGCGAGGGGGAAACACTATCCCGAACAGACGGAACATGTGGAATAATAAGAATGGGTATTACCATTTCTGGGAAAAAAAAATAAGGTGGAGTCTACATTTTTTTGTTTCCTACGTGACTTTACCGAAAAAACCAAAGAGTATGAATCCTTGCAGTCACGAAAGCTTCAAATCTAGAATAGTCTACATTGTGTTGCTGTACTGGATTCTCCTGTCGAGCCAGGGTATGGCTTCTGAACGCCCACGGGTTTCACAACATTTGTGGGATCTGCCATCCCTCGCTGCCTTCACAGTGCTGGTCTACAGGTCAAGACAAATATCCCCCGTATAGCCTTCCTCAGGCTTTCGGGGCAAGTGCTGTTAGCGAGCACCTATGTGGGGGGACACAGCACACGAGGGGGTGGGTGGCCAACACCACGCCCGTGCGCCTTTATCTCCCGAGTGTCGATGTTTACACACCGCACCAGGTACTCATTTGAGGCTGAGTCGACCTAGGGGAGGCCCAGGACCGGTTCAGATAATCGTCACTGGTGTTGGTCGTGATTGTTAATCGAACTAGGGTCGCCGGGTTCGTAGCGCAGCGCGTGCATCGCCACCAACGCCCGATTAATAGGAGACAAAAAGCGGATTCAGTGAGTATTGGAGTGGATGGTACAGGAGAGAGAGAGTGAGGAGGAGAAGTGAAATATGAGGTCACAAAAGTAAATAGAAGTAAAGCGATCAATGACTTTGATGCTTAAGCCAGAGAGAGAGAGAGAGCGCGCAGTGGAAGTGTGCACTTCAGTTTCGCTGTTTGTTTAACATTCTCAATTATTCGAACCAGTGTCCCGACGTTCATTTCTCGTACGGGACATACCGTTCATAAGGTTTTTTTTTTATTGAATTCCTGCATGCCTGAAGCGTGCATAACACCGTTCAACACGCATGCCCGTGTGTCCTGCACGCGGGCACGTATTGGCCCCGTTACGTTACTGATGATGAACGTTACATTAATAATATACAGCTCCCTTTGTTGATTCCACTTATGGATGAACTCCGCGCTCTGTTGGCCGTGAGCCCTTCTTTGGCCAAGCTCAAACAGACTGTCAAAAATGCAGGTAGGTGAAGGGGTACCCCAAAGACCGGTTCCAGATATTACTCTACCTCGCCTGGTATCCATGAGGTTCGTGGGTTCGATCCCGACCCTGACGCCTGCTGTATATTTGGAGTTTGTGTGTCTCTCTAACCGTGGTCACGTGGATTTTTGTCCAGGGTCCTCCGGGTTTTCCCTCCACATTTATAAACATGCGTTTCGAATATTCGGTTGCGAAACATGTCCACATAAGCCACTTCTTTGAACGATAATTTGTGACCGGGTCGCTTTTCAACAAGAGCTGTATAGCTCAGTGAGACGTACCTTGTAAAATAAATAAATAAATACAAATAAATAGAACATATCCGTAGTCGGAAATGAAAATCAGCTCGCCGGGTTAAGAGTGCACGGCGCTAACCACTGTGTCACCACTCCTCCCACCATCGAGTTGCAGGACTTCATTTCCACTGAGTCTGTCAGGGGTCACCAACCCAGAAAATAGTTCTGCACCCGGCACACCACATCCGTCATCACGCTCTGGTTGTGGCTACAGGTCACATGCCGACTCGATCAGTGACCCGTAAAATGTCCAGTGAGACAATTAAGCTTCGGCTACGTACATTTTAAGCGCATGTCATCATGATGAGCAGCAGCAACAGGAAGCAGCAGCCCCAGCATCACGGAGAGCAATGGATCACCGTCCACGCCGCGCCCCCATAAGTAACCCCCCTAGGGGGAAGCTAATGATCCAAACAGTGGTGGCCGAATTCAGGGCCGTATTATCCAATAGGCAGAGTAGGGCCTACGAACACGAAAGGGCCTCTGAAAAAATACATTTAACCATTAGTATTTTTTTTTTAATATAAAAATGAACGTCATACTTTTAAAGCTGCGTCGTCCGATATGATAATGAAAGTAAAAAAATAACTTTGAAGACATTTTCGCTGAAATTTTTAGGCTTACCTGGTTTTTTCCTCTCAATCATTTCAAATAAAATCTGCTTATCTGCGGCACACAGTGCGCTCCCATCGAATTAGTGCACGGGCTAAATAATGAACGTATCGGCAGTAACGACGTCTGTCCAGCGGCTGGACGAGGAACGCGTGAGAAACCAGCGAAGTGACATCGGCAGTGGGAGTGACACGAGGCAGCAGCAGTAGCAACTGTTGAAAGTTATCACTGAAGGTCTACGGAAAACAGAAGTGGCCTCCAGGAACCTTAATCTGACCCTAGCCGAATTCTGCATCCGAGCTGCAACTCTGCGAATGAATCCTGCATGGTCTGCTGGGGCCAAGTGCTGTTAGCGAGCACCTAATGAAGGCCGGAACGGTCCGCGAAGGGGGTGGGTGGCCAGCACCAAAACTCGACCGCTTTTGTCTCCCCAGTAGCGATGCTTACAGCAGCAGGTACTAAGTTGAGGCTGAGTCGACCTAGGGGAAAACGAAGACCGGTTCAGATGGACAACTGTAAAAAAAAGAGCTTCATAGCTCATCGGATTATTCCAGTCTAAACAAAGATGTTTCTATACTCTTTGGTTCTTTTGGTAAAGTCACGTAGCTAGAAATAAAATAAAACATAATTACTTCTACCTACGTAACTTTACCGAAAGAACCAAAGAGTATGGATTGCTGCAGTCACAAAAGCTTCAAATCAAAGATGTTTCTGAAGATAAAAGGCAATTGTCGCTGGTGTTGGCCGTGAGCGGGAATCAAACTCGGGTGGTGGCGCCGTTCTACAAACACACAAAAGACAAAGATCCCCCATATAGCCTTAACAGAGGGGGCAAGTGCTGTTAGCGAGCACCTATGAAGGCCGGAATGGTACACAAGAGGGTGGGTGGCCAGCACCACGCCCGACCGCCTTTGTCTCCCCAGTGGCAATCTTTACACAACGCACCAGGTACTCATTTGAGGCTGAGTCGACCTAGGGGAGGCCCAGAACCGATTCAGATAATCGTCACTGGTTTTGGCTGTGAGCAAAAATCTAACTCGGGTCACCGGGTTCGTAGCGCAGTGCAGCGCGATAACTGCTACACTACCGCTCCCCTACACACACACACACACGTGCGTTGAATACAACTAATAAACCAGGATCACCAGCCGTTCTCGATTCACAGCTGGATGAAATTCCACTCCGTGCTTTCGACGTTGCTCCCAAGGACACTGGAGCAACACGCCGGGCTGGGGAATGGTCGATCTCCGCCGCACAGGAATCCAACTTTGAACACCCAACAAGGCAGCCCATTGTTAGCAGATGCTTTGGGAGGGAGAGAGAGGGGGGTTTTTTTTTAGCCCATGTTTATTTTGGACAGGACGCGCTGCTATTGTGCATACGTAAGGTGGCACGCCTGTAATCCTGCCAATTATTTTCACGTGCAGGTGGATTTTTTTTTAGGGCGGGGGTGGGGGGCACAGGCTTATTGTTTAAACATAACTGTTTAGTCTATACCCGGCCTGGCTAGACTGTGAATACTCCACGGAACTATGCACTTTTGCATGGCAGATTTGCAAGGTCTGTGGCATTAGCGTGTCACGACGGCGATTTGTGGACCGGTCGATCACGGACGACCCGTCACGGCGTGCAACAGATCCACGTTTTGATGTTTGGTCAAAGTCAGAACGTGCCACGTGGGATTGCTACATCACAGCATCGTGAAGAAGTGGCGACGGTCTTGGGGAGTGGGGGGCGTCATCCAGCAGTGGATTGACCATGGCTGACAATGATTAAATACCACGGCGAACGTAAAAGAGCACTTAAGTAAATGTATTCTCTAAAATAAAGTTTTTTTTGCTCCCCCTCAATTGTTTGAATTGCAGGCGCAGCGATGAATTACAATGCACAATCTCCCCAACACCTTGTAAGTTGACTGCTGGATGAAGGCCTCCCCCACACCATTCCGTGTTGGTCATGGGGGGGGTGGGTGTTTTGTGCGTGCAGAATGAACCTCGGCAGCGCAATGCGCTAACCCAACGCCCCAGCCGTCGCTCCATTCCACAGTAAATATAATAACATGAAATCATTATCGTTCTCCCGAAAAAATAAATAAAAACTGAGTGAGTTGACATCAGTGGTGAGTAATATCTAAACAGGTAACGCCCCCCCCCACACCCTCCTCCCCCCCAAAAAAAAATTAAACCCTTCACTAACCCGCACAGACCAGCGTGGTGAAGTATGGTCAGATAACCCCATGACCTCCACAGCGTGGGGGGGAGAAGCCTTCCAAATCCAACTGTGGATTGACAATGGACCACAAACGCTTCACTTCTGCAGTTATATACGCAGTATGTGTAAATATATATTTAAATGTACGTGTATTATTTGTTCGTGAGAGCTGGGTTTTATTTGCTGTGTATTTTCACGCCAGAGTACAGCGTGGTCCAGATGTCCTGTGACCCCCATTTAATTCTCTAAAACACTTTTTTTAAGTACGCCTCATATAAAACTGTAAAGAATATGCAAAGGGAAAACAATTGTCAGGGGTTCTCATAATTGTAAAGTATTTATGTAAACTCTGATAAATCAGACACAAGTCCCGTGGGCCGACCCTCCTTGCCAACCACCGTCTCACTGAGCCACTCGTGCGGAGGTTTTTCCACCTCTGGGTTACAAAACAAACTCGGACATCTCAATGGCAAATAAGAATATCTCACAATAATAGCAGGGGACATGAAAACGAATGTACGTGTCTCGTATTGAGTGTTGAATGATAGCAGCGGCTTGGTGTCAAGGTGAGAAACAGAGAGAGAGAGACGGAGGGAGGGAGGAGGGAACACGTTTGTCTGGAATTTAGATCACATTGTTATTAACCTCGTTGCAAATCGTTGCAAAAATGTGGGCGTTCAAGCAGCTCGTGCCCTGCGCGTTGCCACCGCGGTTGTTTGCTGGGACTGCGTGCAGGGTCGGGATGGGCAGCCCCTACATCAACAACAGCGGGGCTTGTGTTGATGTAGGTGCACTACGAACCCGGCGACCAGAGTTCGATTCCCGCTCACGGCAAACACCCAGTGACGATTGTCTGAACCGGCCATGGGGCCTCCCCTAGGTCGGCTCAGCCTAAAATGAGTACCTTGTACGGTGTGGAGTCAACATCGCCACTTGGGGAGACAAAGGCGGCCCGGGCGTGGTGCTGGCCACACCATCCCTCGTGTGCCTTCATAGGTGCTCGCAAACAACACTTGCCCAAACAGTCTGTTAAGGCTACACGGGTGATCTTTGTCTTTGTGTGCCAGTGCGTGCCTCAGTCGAGTTGGAAACCAGCTCACGTCTGAACCAACACCATCGGTGACGATTATCTGAACCGGTCCTGGGGCCTCCCTTAGGTCGGCTCAGCCTCAAATGAGTATCCGGTGTGGTTTTTGCACAAATCGCCAATGGAGAGACAAAGGCGTGGTGCTGGCCACGCATCCCCTCGTGTGCCGTGCCGGCCTTCATAGGTGCTCGCGAACAAAAGTTTGTTAAGGCTACATAGAGGATCTTTGTCCTGTGTGTGTGTGCCTCAGTCAAGTAAACACATTCCCCATCGCTTGTTTTGTTTGTGCCTCATCCCATATAAGACACATTCCCGCTGCTTGTTTGTCTCTTTGTGTGGGCATGGTGGGGCAATCGCGACCACCGACTGGCTGGCTGACTTTGTTTAGGTTAAGACATTAAAATGTATATCTTTACATGTATATATGAAGAGGTTTAGTGGGAATAATATACTTAACTGGCTTCTTTTGCCCGTGCTAGGACAGAAGCTGTAATATTAACGAAAAAATTGAGCAGAGTATAATTGTATCTTGTGTCAATTTAATGGCAGTGAATCTTGCACAAAATATGTCATAAAACACTTCACTGCATTTCACTGTAGCAATGTATATAACTGACCTTCAATTTGTTCAAATTCACTGCTCTGATACTTTATTCTCTTCTGCTTTCGGTCGCTGGGGTTGAAATAAATTGGAAATTGATACAATATCTGGAAAATCACCGAGAAATGACAATTTACCATAATGTAGAAGCATAAATTAGACTTACCTTTTGTCTCAAGTGCTGAAGAAATAAATAAAGACACCAAATGCACTTTGTTGCTGCGTAGAATTATTTATTAGATTCACTTCAATAAAGAAACGTCAAACTTAAAGCGAATTTGCGAAAAAAATTATTTCCGCTCTACCTTCTGCGTGAGTGTAAAAATCCACCCGCTCATGAATATTAATGATGGGGGGTGCGGCATGTGGAGTGACGTCACGCGCGGGACACACAAACATATATTTTTGTCTCATTATAGTAGTAATTATTTCTAGGCATTCGCAATGAATGTTATCGGCTGCTGCGGAGATAGCTTATTGGCAACAGCTTGCAGTCAGTGCGTTGTGAATACTGTAGGTGATTAGAGACATCGTGATGATTTGTAGTGTTCATTTACTTAAGTTTAAATAGACGTGTCGATGACCAGAATCAGAATATTAATTTATACTGGAGGAATCCGATGGGCTATTATAAAGCTCTTTTTCACAGATGTCCAAATCACGTGAAGTGCGTCCGGTCTCATTGAATCTCGGAGGCTGAACAGGGCAGGAGCCTGGTCAGTGCTCGCAATAACATACAAAGGATACAACATTCGTCAATTACACTCTGGCATTAAAAGTACATAATTTGCGACGTTTCAGGCAATAGCCCTTCTCCAGAGCGCACGATTCTGTCTGGATAGTGCATGGATTGGTGACCACCATGCCTAATACAGATGTTAGAGGCGACTGCGGGGCTATTTTATGGACAGCAGAGGGCAGTGCGACGGCATGCATTGTTGTACGATACATATATGCTCCCACGTCTGTTCTCCTTGCTTTCACCAACCTGCACTGACCAGCATGTCGAAAGAAAATGTAAAATTTGCCCGACCACCCTCAGTTCCTATGATTACTGAGTTCCTATGATTACTGTTGTTTTTATAGCTTTCTTTTGGTGATTTCGAAAACTTATGGTTAAGCCATGTTTCTTGCGAAAGTGCGGAGTTGGCCTGATAACTTTAATCTAAATTGTCTTATGGTGCTTATTGTTTGACTTGCATCACACTGGGATTTTTGCACACATCGTTGTAGTACGGTATTTTTTCCTGGAAGATTTGCTGGTTTATCCAGGATGTTTCTGTTGCGCGTCGTCGCTTTAAGATGTTCTCTGTTCATATTTTGTTTGTTGCGGTTGCACTCGACTCAAGAGCCGCATGGCTCACAGGGCTATACCTAATAAATTAAATTTGAAAAACTTGAAACTTGAATCTAGCAGTGGATTGCTATATTGTGATCGCGAACGGGAAACAGGAATCCCAGCGTGCTCTGCACGTCAAGATACCATCACGATTCTTGTTAATATTCTACACGCAGAATTATGATCATAGCCACCAGCTGGTAGAACGTCGGTTGATAGAATGTATGTTGTATAATTAGCCAACGGAAGTGGGTGCTGTTACATGGGCACTTATGTAACAGGCACAATATTCCTGGGCACGTAGGAATTCAATTCCGCGTGGTTCAAATGTCCAAGTTTATTCATCACTTATCTGCATCGAATAATTTCAGGGATTGGAATGGCAGTGGCGTAGCAGTACAGCCTCAAAATATCGTATATCATATCAATATCGTCATTCACACTTTATTATAGAGTAACATAGAACGTGTAGCTTATCTTAGGGTTTGGCCCTTTGGCCATTGTGAAGAAGCCACGATATTGGCCATATTTTGTTCATTGGACTTATAAGGCTAGGCAATATTATTCAACAACTTCGGTAACAGCTAGGGATGCTGCCGTGGGGTAATGGTTAGCATGTTTGCAATTCAGAGACGGTCGGTTCGATCTCCTGGCGCGGCAGTTGAAAGAATGATGCTGTAACAAGCTTTTCTTAAATCTCCTCATTCCCGCCCTCTCTCCAACCCAACAGTATGAAGAAGCGGTAAACCACAGTTACTCAATCGGTAGGTTGCGTGGGGTGGGGTGAAGTGTGGGTACTCTGACCTGTTCCATAGACGTCTATCCAGTGTGTGAGAGTAGACCAAATGCCATCTGGAGGGGCTCTCTAGCGCTCCCTCGTGTGGAAGCCCTTCAGCCAGCAGGGACATGATCAAACAATGGTGCCAAGGAGGGGAGATGCCAACTACCTCGCCTGGTACACAGGTTCGATCCCAACCCTGACGCCTGCTGTATATTGCGAGTTTGCATTCTCTCTCCCCGTGGTCGTGTGTTTTTTTTTCCTCCGGGTCCTCCGGTGGTTTTTACCTCCACGTGTTTCGAGTACTGGGCTGCTTTATAAATTTCCACATGATAAGCCACTTGGTTGAGCTATCAATTGAAAAAGAGCTATCATAGGTCAGTGGGCCTTACCTGGTAAAGTAAACATAGTTTTTCGTTTCAATTGCAGGGCTACCCCTTGTGACCTTCAGATAAGTGTGTGTGTGTATGTTGAACTTCGTAGGAGTGGCATATGCATGGCACTATATGAGCACAAGTTCCCCTGCGCACTATTACGGTGATATGGAAACTATTTATTGTACCTGCTTTGCGACCACAGCATAGGCTCAATGGAATCTTGGCTTTAATTCAATATTCAAACGTTGGGTGATACGTGATCCTCTGGTGTATTTCAGTAATGCAGGTACTGTAAACATAACAAACATTTCAATACTTTGTCCTGGGCTCGTGGTATGCTGCTCTCGGTATGGCAGGTATGTGATTACACTGCTGGTCGGTATCTGAACAATGTCATATGCCCAACCAAAGTGTGCCAAGTTTGACTAGTCAACAAAATAAACCCAACACAATTCGCCAAAAACATCGTGGCCCTAAAGGAAATAAATGAGGCATCGTTTCTAGACAATGACCCTTTTTCATACCAACACACGTGACTCGTCATCGGTTTGCAATGTAAGTTCAACATCTACGTCGTGTTAGTATTCTTTGTTTTTACGCATACACACTCGAGTGTGGAAGAGTAGGATCTCGGGAGAGGCTGTCGTATCCTTTAGTGGAAGAAGCTCTTCAACCAGCAATGAAGTTAGCAAGCAATAGTAGGGATGTACCTTTCATAAACTGTATACACTATACGTTGTCCTTTATTAACCAACACAAATCTAATGTCTTACACCATAAACTTCACAATAATGACTTTCCACGACTCGTGATATGCTGCTGTAGTTTTTTAGATTTTTTAAAAATCCACAATCAATTTAAAATTTTCACCTGGAGAATCTCATGGGGCGGACTACCTTATTAGCAAGGGTGTCTGTTGTGTCATTGATACATTTACATCGGCAACCACGTAATTGACACGTGTGTACACGTTTCAAATCTGTAACTGTTCAGGTATTCATTATGAATAAGAATAGGGTGCTATAAATACGCATTCATACAATGATTTCACACGCAGCCTGCACAGACACATCTTAACGTTTGTAGCCACTATTGTTTGAAACGAACAAAAACCCAACAGATTTGCGCTGTGCCATTAAGAGAAAAACTATGTAGGCGACGTTCCAGACCATTTAGTCCTTCTAACAAGTAGGGCAATTGGTCGAAACGTTGCTTCAATTATTTTTGTTTTAATTTAAGCCGACACAGCGTTGTTGACGAGTGTGTCAAGTTTGTATTTTCTTGTCCTTGACTTCCAACGGAGCATCACCACCACATCAAGCAGTGCGTCTGAAACTAGCGGCTCGCGCTACACAAAGTATTACGACAAATACGCACGAGTGGCTGGGCGTGCTTTTGTTTAATTAGCCATAGCCAATTAACAAATCCTCGCGGCTTAGCATTGTGCGGTGGCTAAGTTGCCCTTTCGCTTGCTTTTGGGAGCCCATCACCCACTGAATGGGAAGAATCCAAAGAATCGTAATCTGCACGCATTCCTCGTCCGTGATGTAAAAAAAGAGGGGGGTTCCGCTTCTGTCGGTGGTGGCGTGAATTACGAGAAGGTTGTGGTGCGTCCACGGTGGCTAGGAGATGTTAACCACCTCGCCTGGTGATACAGGAGAGGTCACGAGTTCGGTCCCGACCCTGACGCCTGCTGCTGTATATTTGGAGTTTGCGGTGTGTGTGTGTGTTTCAGTTGCATTTATTTGGTACGGCCCTGTGAGTCATTGGGCTCTTGAATCGGATGCAACCTCAACAAACAAAAAACAAGAACAAGAAAACATCTTAAAGTGACTATGCGCAAACAGAACAATCCAGGAAAAAACTGCAAAGTCTTCCAGAAAAAGCACCGTACACCAACGCTGTATGTGTCTCTCTCTCCTCGTGGTCTCGTGGATTTTTCTCCGGATCCTCCGGGTTTCCCTCCCCCCCCTCCTCCCACATTTCGAATCAACATCACGCGTTTAGAGTGTTTAGCTGCTATACATTTCCAAGTGATGATGAGCTACTTCGGTGAGCTATCATGTCGTGGCCAGGTCGCTTCTGAAGAAGAAAGCTATTCTAGATTTGAAGTTTTCGTGACTGCACGGATCCATACTCTTTGGTTCTTTCGGTAAAGTCACGTAGGTGAAAAATTAAAATAAAATATTTTTTATTGTCGGTGAAAAAATAAAAATATATTTTTTATTTTTTTCACCTACGTGATTTTACCGAAAGAGCCAAAGAGTAAATAAAGTTATGTAGCTCAGTGGGCCTTACCTGGTCAAATATTTTATTTAGTTAATAGATTTGGGAATCATGCCAGGTGCAGGCCTTGGCACATGTGTCTCCGCTAGCAATAAACAAATAAACCAGGACACACACTGAATCCCTGATCCTTCCTTTATTGATCTCCCCACGAAAGCACCTCCACCCCAGTAAGCTTCCCAACGTTGGCTCCCCAACGTTCCATGTAAGGTACAAGACGAACCATGCGAGATGCTTTCGGATGTTTGCGTTTAGATGTTGTGTTTTAGTCAAACTCCATTGAGACCAGAGGTGTGTGCGTGCCCCCCCCCACTCCCCGCAAGACAGACCCGGCTAATATAACTACGGCCAACACATTTAATGTATTTGATGATGCTGCTGCTGCGTTTAACAATGGTACACGGTCACAAAGGACATAACAAAACTCAACACATTCCTGCATAACACTACCTTAATTAAGAGGGAAATTGCCCTTCTTCATAGAGCACTCAGAAAGAAAATGGCAAACACAACCGTCAAAACATCAACTTTAAAGACATCAAAGCATGTCAACGCATATCTAACGTCATAAATCCGATATTAATAAAAACACCTCGTGCCAAAGCACAAAACACGGTACATTCATTACTGCGACAATACACTATTGCTATAAAATGCAGTTAATTTCTCTAGTAGGGTACATTTTAACTTGTGGCATGGGACTTTTGATATGCGCACCATTCTTATAGAGCGCAATAATATTGTTTGTGAAGGCAACTAGGATATTGTTGAGTACTGGAGTTCTACATAGATTGCTTTCATAGTTAAGTTTAATATATGGTTAGGGAAGGCGTATCCGTTAAACATGAGAGAGTTGTAATGATATTCCATTTGGCAGTAATGTATGTGGCTGCTATACAATTAATGTCATTTGAAAAAAAAGCTACATAGCTCAGCCGGCCTGACCTGGTAAAATTATTTTTAAAAAACTTTATAGTTTTAAGACAGGGGCAGCACGATGGCGAGCTCGGGTTTAGGGGTTTTTGTGTGTTTTTATCCATTAAATTGTATCATTCACGTGTTTGTGTATCGTTTGTCCCATGTGTTGAGCAAATCTGGACGTAGAAACACAAGACTCGAGCAAATGGACAACATTTATGGGTTTGCGTCACCGCAGATTTGAAGACCTGAGAAGTATAAATCTTAAAATTATTCAATAAATATATCAAACACTGTTTATTCAGCATAATAGTTACCACATTATATATTTTTTACCCACAACTAAACCAAAAAAATCCCTTTCTAATGGTATTTACAAATTACTGTTCTCAGCACACTCATCTCTAATCTTTTAATACTTAAACTTCTGAATACCAACACACACACAGAGAAACCTCTAGATTTAAGCCGTGAAAACCTCTCATCTGACAACCCCCCCATCCATATTTTGTCAGGAATTTGCGGGTTCATTTGCCCCCCTCCCTCCCGGGTTTGGAGGGGGAGGGGCGAGGGGGGAGGGGCCGTGGGGAGGGGGGACCGTAGGGGGGACCGTAGGGGGGGGCACCAAAATCTCTTTCAGAATTCCCACTGCGGATAAGCATCACGCCGCATCAACATTCAGCGGACCGCTCCCACGTGACCACTACCCCTCCCTCTTTCCGCTGCGCGCCGATCCCTGCTATGAAATACAATCGCAAGTAGTGCCGGTTGCAGGGGAGGGGGTGGGAGGGATTCCCCCCAATTTTCTTCCTCCCCTCCCCCTCCCCTCACATTCTGCAGCCTGTCTAATATCACTACGCCCAGTAACAAGGTGAGTGAAGCGGTCCGCTGCAGCCGCTTGCTGCTCCACGTGACAAATTCATTCTTTCGCGGCAGTGCGCGCGTAGCCGATTGTTGTTGTTGACGTCGTCGTGTAAAAGTTGCCGCTCGATTGTTTTTCTTTCGCTTTTGTTTGTTTAATAACAATTCACGAAAATCGACCTGAACGACCCGAGCAAGCGGCTCCCGTTTGCTTCGCTGGCCGTCGAGTTCGTCCGTCCGTCCGTCCGCACGCGACACAAGGTAAGCGAAATCAACCTTTTTTTTAGGGAGGGGATTTAACGAGCCGCTAAAAAGGCTACGAACGAAAGCTTCAACGAGGAATACTTTCGAGTGGTTTGTTTCGCGAGGAATTTGACAGCCCTAAAAGAGCCGAACGACTCATGCGTACCACCAACCACCACAACAACAGCAGCAGCAACCCGTGTTGTTGTCCAACGAGTTTTGATGAATTAGTAAACGTGGAGGATATTAATAAAAACAAAGTTTAAAACTTTTGTTAAAGTTACGAACCGAGCTGCTCCGTTATTAGCGCGCTGCGCTGCGGGGCCATGAGGATGGAATTGTTAGTGACGTCACAAAGACGTCACGCACGATGGAAACTTTTTTTGAGTTTGTTGTTTTTGTTGTTTAGTGTTGCTAGACTGGTGGTGTAAGCCACTACGTAGCAGAAGAAAGCTCTCCGCTTTGTAACGTCGTCGCATATTTGAGATGAACAAATGTCGCGTTTGAATTTCTCGAGATGTATCCGACGATGCCGGACAACAGGTGGCAACAACACGTGCACATAGGCAGCAACAACAACAACAACAACAAATAGCTCCCCCCACCTCCTCCTTGGGGGCAAGGGCTGTGAGTGAGCACCTCATGAAGAAAGGAATGCACACACACACACAAATGTACACGCACAGACATTGCCCACACACACACACACATGTACAATCACGTATATTTAAGGAGCGAAACGGAAGGATTTCTCCACCAATCTGGCTGCCGCCTGATGATGCCGGTTGTAATTACTGGCGAAAACGTCGTACACTCGGATTGTAAATGTTGTGGCTTTGCTCTCGAACACACAATCGTTCTGTTTACGTGACAAACCTTACTAATTGGCTGTTGGGTGGTGGAGGGTCGAACGACACACTCGTTTTTACGTGATCGAACCCCCCAAAAAAGACCTGCATTATGGATTATACATGTACATACAGTACACGTGAAGACACGTGTACACATGCATGAATGTTCATACGTAAATGGACGTCCATACACATTCCTGAGAATGTCTGTCGTTTCTGTAACGACCCTCACGTTTATTCCACCGGATTTTCCATTCGCTCGCCTTACGTGTGGAAGTTGCTACTTTGTGTTTGCTAATTCCCTTCGCATTGTTTTGTTAAATCGTTTGCCTTTCCCACACCACATACTTTCGTAGTACCGATCTACGTGGCAAATTAGAGTGAGGAATCCGTAACCACCCCACTCATTTACAATGGTTCATCACTTAATTAACCGTTCTGTGCCCGCATACAGAAATCTCGGTGCCGGCAAGTAAAATACCTGGCTCTGTACCCATGTGCCAAATGTCATTGAGTATCAGTCCCACAAGGAGAGGAGTGCTAGAGTTGTCATCGTAATCACGATCAATTCACCGATGGATGAAGGCTTTGAGCGATTTGCCTGTTTGTACGCCGATGTTTGAAATCGGTCGTAAAAAAATGTTTGTCTTAACGTGTTTGTCTTTGTAGAACTAAACAATCCTGTCGGGTGGTGTAGGGTTACGTGACACGAATTGGTGGCATCATACCTTACCACGTAGCCGAAATCCCCCCAAAATATGGATCAATATTGTACCGTACTAAAGTAAAAGTACGGGTTTGTACGTAGGTGTAGACATGTAACCGGGTGATATCACATCATGGGACAAACATCCCTTTTGTAACTTTGTTAGAGTATTTGTAATCCTGTAAAATTGTCGCCAGTGTATTAATGCAGTAGTTGATAGTGTCTGATGGTCAAGTAAACACATGCAATGCTCTTTAAAGCAGTGCTGATGGTATGTAGTGACCCTACTACATACAGTACGTTATTTTTAATACAGGTTATATTTGTACAAGTGAATACAGTACTATTTTTAGTGGCAGTACTTACTATTAATATCACATTGTAATAATAAACTTACATATGCACGATGTATAATGAATTACAATACAGGTATTTATGAATACATTAGTAACCTTTTTTGGATTTGTATTGGCATATACTTGTAACGCATTACAGCATAAATAAAGTTAAAATAAAAACTTGCAGAGAAATTGTGGATGTATTATAATCGCAAACAAAAACGTCAAATATCTTTAATTGTTTCCACGAAATAGCAGCCACATGCTGTTGTTGTTGTTGTTGTGAGCGGCGTGTCTCAAAGACTTGAAACACTGTTGAAACTAAAAATGCCTCCATTGTGTTTGCTAATTCCATAATTAAAAATGATCCTGTGATTAAAACACAACAATGCTAACTGTAATATCTTGTAATAAATAAATCTCAGAAATATAAATGTTCGCCCACAAAACTTAACCCATACATTTGACGAACTACTGCTGTACTGTAATTAAGTTTACTTTAAACTTAGCAGCTATGCTGTGTGTATTGTACATAACTCCCACTGACGCATTAATCTGGTAATACCCAGTGAACATTAATCCTAAATGCAAACTCTTAAAAAATAAATTACAACTGCCAAGGTTTCTCCGAGACCTTTACGAAAATGCCACTCCATAGCTTGTCATGGCATCATCATGCCTGCAACTTTGCTGCTGTGCTAGAAGGTGGTGGTGGCTCTCTTCTGAAGGAAATACACGAGAGGCTTGTGATGTTTAAGGGCACTTCAATTAAAACGTTTCCTGTCTTCGGGGGGTGCATTTGTGCTGGATCCAAAGAATTGCTTTTAATTACAGGCAGTAGGAGGGGGTGGAGGAATGCATAATGCTTCCATGTTCTCTCCACATTAAACCTGTGTGTCTGTTATTAAGGCCAAGACCAGTGACGATTATAATTATTTGGACCGGTCTTGGGCCTCCTCTTGGTCGACTCGGCCTCAAATGAGTACCTGGTGCGGTGTGTAAAAACATCGCCACTGGGGAGACAAAGGCGGTCGGGTGTGGTGCTGGCCACCCACCCCCTCGTGTGCCGTGCTGGCCTTCATAGGTGCTCGCTAACAGCACTTGCCCCGACAGCCTGTTAAGGCTATATGGGGGATCTTTGTCTTTGTTTAAATTTTTTGTTAAAGTTGTTCTCGTGAAATTAAGTAGGACCGGGCATGTTTGCCTCCCAAGACGTCACTATTGTTGTCACGATGCCTGGAATGCATGAATCTTGTTTTTATATACAAAGCTATGGCACTATAAAAAGGCAGCAAAAATTAACCCGTAAAAACAAAGTTTTTCACTATAAATCCTTTATATGCGTCGCGGCTAGAGTCCTCTCGTCCTCTGGCTTGAGATGGCTGCCACCTATGGGTCAAATGATTGCATGCCAGCATTAAGCAATTGGTAATTAAATATAATATTTTTGTCCTAAAAAGTGTAAAATTTTGGAAAAAAAAATTCACGAACATTAATTGTCACGCACAACGAGTCTGTGTGGAAAATGTCAGCTCGATTGGATCACGGGAAGTGGGTTAAAAAACGATCGAAAGATTTGCACGGTCGTAAGCAAGCAAGCGCGCAAGTCAACTTAATATAAAGGATTAAAAAATGGCTGAGGTTATTTCGCCACCACCATCGTAATCATTGACAAGCAGTTATTTGTATTTTGAAAAAATACCGAGTAACTTAACGTTGGATGGCAGCTGGAGAGAAATAAAACTTATGTTCTTCAAGCCAGCATTTTAAATCGTGGCCTCGTTAAAAAGTGACAAGCAAAAATGTAGTTTAAAAAAATTCAGTTGTTGCATGAAATATTTTCTCAAAGTGTTCAGAGTTTTGATAGATTGTAAACTAATTGCAACCTTGAAGATCAGTTTAACACGTAGGCTTTAGCGAACAATATTATTCATGGTAGAATGGCAAATTGCCCGAAGATGCTGGATGTAATTACCAGCGAAACGTCGTACTACTCAGATTGTAAATGTTGTGGATTCACTCTTCACCACACTGGTGGGCTGAAGTAGTAACTATTTGGCGTTTTGTTTACGTGACAAATCCCTTACTGATTGGCCGTGTCAGGTGGTGGAGGGTTTCGACGCATTTATACTTATGCGATCTAAACAAAAAAACCTTTATTATGAACCTTGAAGATAATTGCGATGCGGTTATTTGGAGGTGCGATTGGTGTGATGCCTTGCGGCGCTTCAATGTGGCCCATGTACAACAGCCAAGTAGGCCTCTGACCCAGCTGTATGGATTGAACTATCCCGTAGTATGTAAGAGATGTCCTTGACTACTGCAGTTTTCTCGCCGTACCCAAAAATAACGAAGGAGTGTTTCACCAAACAACCCCAGCAGGACTCTCCTGAAATGTCCTGCGACTTAGCTTCGGCTTCCTAGAATAAACAACTACATTAATTTGCCCGTGACACTTTGTACGTACGTATGTTCAATTTCTTTCGTGCCGTACGTAGCCAACCGTGCTAATCGGAGGTTGTGAGGTCCACATTGCGAGCAGTGCAGCTAAATCTCTTGCCACTGTACTTCTATGGCCCCCTGCATCCTTCGCTCGCCACATTCAACCCGCACGACAAACCAGCATGCCCTTAAAGCATTGTCAAATTGTTCCTATGATGCCCCCCGCTCCCCACGACAAACCAGCATGCCCTTAAAGCATTGTCAAATTGTTCCTATGATGCCCCCCGCCCCCCACGACAAACCAGCATGCCCTAAAGCATTGTC
>CM025636.2:8939824-8950920 GCA_014621495.2 Entosphenus tridentatus
GGGGGGGGGTGACTGACGGGGGTGCGAAGCGAGCGAGGTAGCGGCGCGCCATGCCGTTCGGCCTGCTCAAGCGGACGAGGCGCTACAACGTGTCGGGCCGAGCCTGCTTCGTGACGCGCATCCGCCTGCTCGATGACTCGGTGGTGGAGTGCACGCTGTCGGCCGAGGGGACGGGCCGAGAGTGCCTGGAGGCCGTGGCGCAGAGGCTGGAGCTGCAAGAGGTGCGTGCGTGTGTGTGTGCGGACATGCATGCGTGCGTGTGTGCGGGCAGACGTGAGTGCGTGTGTGCGCTCGAGGCGCTGAGTGGGGAGTTGGAAGTGAAAATTTGCATTGTTGGGCCTCTGCCGGTAATCAGGGAAATTGGCGTCGTGGATTTTAAATTCTACCATTGGCAAAATTTTAGTTAAAGGCTCCCTTTGTAATATAATGTCAGGGTGGGCAACCAACACGTGGAAAAACGGGTGCGTTGTAGGTGGATGCTCCGTCATCAGCAGAGCAGACCACATCAAAGTACATTGCTGTGTACTGCACTCCATTTGTTTTTTCTCCTCGTCTTCACCAAACCCACTGGATCGGCGTGCTCAAGTTACGGGCGAATAGTTCCCGTAATCCGCGCGGCATGCGGAGGCCCTCATTCAATGGTGCGTTGCCAAAAACGGCCGTACGTGCGAACGTATGGCCGTTTTTTCCCTCGCTTAACGCGGTCGACGCGTTCCAAGGGAAGGGCGCAACAGAGCGAAACCGCATGGGACGGCTGCCTGCCGAGTAGCGCGCAGCGCAGTACGCACAGACAATATTGTCCCACGTCCGACCGCATAGCCGCGTACGAGTGAATTCTGACCGCATCCAGCAATATTTTGGGTAGAAATATGTTGGCCACATGTGTGTGCGTGCGATCACACAAACCGAACCTGCATAAAACGAGAGGAAACTAATACAGGGTAGAAAGGTGTGAGGCTGTCTGGTGAATGCATTTCTGTGCTCCAATGAGTAATGGAAGGTGATCATCTCTATCAATGGCTTTGAGCCGGTGGGTGGAAATTCCTCATTTTTATGGCGGGGGGTCCTGTCTTTGTGAACGTGTCAATGAATGGTAACACAGATCCCGAACCCAGGATTCCTTTCGATTCTGGCTGTGTAGCTCTGCACGAGGATTAGTCTTCGGTTACATTATCGGAGATGTCAAATTACATTATCCTTCGTCGGTTGCTATTGCTGATAACAGCGATGACGACTGCCAATTTAATGTGTGCGAGCACCAGGCAGATATTGTGTTTCACTTTGAAATTGTGTGCATTGCCATAATGTTGAATATGCAGTAAAATTGTCGCGAAGGACAACCTGGTGGTGAGATGAACTCTGCATGAACGGCACCCCACAGGCACCAAAGACAACAGCGCAGCCGTTACATAAACGACCTATTAAATAACAGGTGTCATTGAGCACATGTGATGTCCCCTGGCCTCTTCCTCTAATAAACATTTGATGGTGGGGAATGCTTGCATGGGAGAGGCAATAAATCGACCCCCCTCCAGCTCCCCACCACACTGAGATCACCTTTCCATTGCGCTATGCGACGCCACTAACACATGGCCATGCACCTCGTGGACTGACACATTAAAGTAGGGTGCTCAACATCATGTGAGTGCATAGCGCACATGCTTTGAGTTCTCTGTGATAGACCCCGAGCTTCTCCGGTACACACTTGTGCCGCACGTCGGTGGAACGGAATGCAATCGTTTGAGTTTTCAGAAATGTGTGGGTCGCACATTGTGCACGTGCACGCGTATAAATAATGCGTTGGCCGCTTGGGCGATTGCACGCAAGTTAATAAATGAAAGGTCAGTAATTAATTTTCTCTGATCATCAACGAAGGATGTCGGTTCCTATTTTATTTCAGGATGGCCTAAAATATTTCTTAATGTCAGGACTCAATAATTAATAACTTTGTAATAGAGTAAAAAATGTAATTATTTTTCCTTGAGTTAAACTTTCAAGTTTATTTAGTTTACCTAGGTTAGAGTTCAAGAGACCAGGAGGAGTCTTATTTGCAAGAGTGACCTGGGGCATTAGGCTGCCAGTAGGGGGCGATTATCGCTATGTACAATCTCAATTGTGTAATTTGTGGCACATTTATGAACTAGTGAAAATTTGGACCCTGACGCCAGTACACAATGGCCTCATGCCACGGTGGCGAGATGTTGACTACCTCGCCTGGTATACAGAAGGTCGTGGGTTCGATCCTGACCCTGATGCTTGCATAGTTGGAGTTTGCATGTTCTCTCTCCCTGTGGTCGCATGGACTTTTTTCCAGGTCCTTCGGTTTTTTTCTCCACATTTAGAAACGTGTGTTTTGATTATTTGGCTGCTATAAATTTGCACGTGATAAGCCACTTTGTTGAGCTATAATTTGTGGCCAGGTTGCTACTGAAAAAGTTATATAGCTCAGTGGGTCCTACCTGCTAAAATTAAATTGTTTAGTTTTTAGTTTACTCTTGATAATGACTTCAGCGGATGTTTGACATCCACTTTGAAGCAGATGGCACGTTGTGTTTGTACGGCTAAATACATCTGCGGTTATAATCAGGGCGGCCGCTGGATTCCAACCTTGAACCTCTGCCAACAACCTATAAATGCGCTACCACTTGGCCATGTCATAGCCCTAAGGAGGTCAGCTGAAATCTCACATGGAGGTAAATGGTCTCTCATCTCTATGTGTTTGATGAAATGAGTACCAATTTGTTCGAACTTCAACTAATGGTTGTCCTGTAGACACATTTGCCCCTAGATTTGAAGTTTTCGTGACTGTAAGGATTCATACTCTTTGGTTTTTTCGGTAAAGTCACGTAGGTGTTGCCTCCGAAACGTCGTGATTACATTTTTTTTATTTTTTTACCTACGTGACTTTACAGAAAAAAACTAAGTACATTTGCCTTTGCCATGGAGGATGTGGAATTACTTCTCCTGGCTTGGGACCACCAACAGAGAAGAACAGAATCAGCTTATCAGTAATTGTCAAGTAAAAGTACACCACGCAAAACTCTTAACAACCGGACATTCTATAGTTATTGAGTTACCATACCCAACCCCGAGTGCTGACGAGCTTGATATAATTTCTGACCTTTGCATCACAAGGGGGGGTATAGCTTACACGAATGGAACTTCAGATGTGAGCTTTAACGATTATCGTCTGTCTTCACTCCCGGTCTCAAATGTCACCTCTTGCGCCCATCGTCTCGCCACGCCACCGCGGAGGGAGTTTGACTTTAATGCTGATTTAGGAGCCCAGCCGGCGCCTTTATCTCGAGATTTGTTGTTCTTGAGGACACCCGTGACAAACCTGTGCAACGGACTTGAAAGCAGCGGCTCCCAAATTCCAGGCCTCTTGCCGCCCCCGCCCCGCTCTCCGACCTCGGCCAACCACAGGCTGAATTTCCATGTCCGTCACCTAGCAGCCGAATAATGTATGTAGTTATCTAAACGACGAGTGAATGTTGCAGTGGACTGGAAAAAATAGATACTGAATAATGGTGGTGGTGGTGGTGGTGGGCTTTTGTAAGGTTCAAAGCTTAGGTAGACATTATTTACATTGAAAGTAATTTATTGTATCAGCAGCTTTTTTATCATTTGGGCACGATGAAGACAAATTGTTTTTTGAGCTCGAGTGTGGGATGGCTGAAGAACAGACCAGGGTGTCGACTTTGCAAACGACTTGGACAAGTGCACATACAGGTTTTTTGGGGTTAGATGGCGTAAAAAAACCCCCTCTTATTATGGATAATATTGGTCGCGAAAGGCTACGTGTTAAACTAACTCGGACAAGGAATCAAGCGATCATTCTGAGTGGTGGCACCAAACAGCTTCAGCTTTGAGGAATTCTTGATGTTTGAAAGGAAATAAGAACTCTCATTGCTTTTCGAATTGAAGCCACAAATCATATTTTCCATAATTAATGTTGAAAGATGAGGCTCTTTCACTTCCGGTCATGGCAAGTTCAGTCATGCCTCAAAATCCTGTAAGTGGACCTCCTGTCCCAAATGGATCTCTTTACAGCAGAGACTCCCCGTCTCGCTGTTCTCAATGATTCACAGAAGCTTGTGATGATAGTGGGTGCTTCAAGATGGAAAGCTGTCTCAAAACCATTTAAACCTGTTTTGGCTATTATCAGTTGAGATACTTACAGGGAAGTAACCTCCCTTTTCCTCCCAGTGCAAGCTTTGAGCAAAACGCGTTTCAGGGAAGAGATGCAAATCACATACTTTATGTTGACTGTTGAAAAAATTAGTGGGCTTGATCAGTGCACATCACTAGAAGGGATTATGGTGTACAGACTAGATCAGGGATGGCCAACCTGTAACAGACCAAAAGCCCCAAATTACCCATGAGTTCTGCAAAGAGCCAAGTGGATATAAAAGTGTGTGTATACTGTATATTGACAGTTTTCGGCAGAGCACGGGAGACATTTATTATTCTTCGAAACTGATGGTGCGTTCTACATGACACCCCTTTGAGAGAGCCACATGTGGTGTATGAGAGAGCCGCATATGGCTCGGGAGACGCCAGTTGGCCACCACTGGACTAGACTAATCAAAACATTGGCAGCCGAAGGAGAGATTATGCCCCGGTATGACCACCACGAAGAGATAATTTCACGTGCAGGAGTGAGGTGGATTTATACATTACAGGATTCATGCGGGGTATGGCCACGAGAGTGAAGAGTAAGCAGTGACTTTTCACCCACCGCCCACTTCGCGACTCATTGAATTATAATTTTTTTGCATCGTACTTTATTTTTGAGTACACGCACAATTGGATTTTGTGTACTGTGAATGTAGGAATCGATTTTTAAGTGGCCAATCAATGCATCCTTACGTGCGCACTCGGGAGACCATCTTCCAGCGGCACATCGACAAGAGGTGGCGGTAATGCATGCGTACGTGACGAGCTACTGTTTCTCATTCCACTGCTGGATGAGTGGCTCCCCATGCCATGCGGGTTGTGGGGGTTATTTATCCATACTTCACCACGCTGGTCGGGGTGAGTTGGTTGAAGATGGGGACGAGCATAGATGTTAAAGCATAGTGCAGTACAACAGTGAGTTTTTGCTGCGCTTCCCTCTGCCAACAACACAGCCCTGCAGCACCTTACAACAGCTGTTTTATGCATGCTGGTCATCCAAACTACCCAGCACTACCCAGGCTCCACTCTGCCTAAATTCTGCAATCTGATGAGATTCGAACCTTTGTTGTTGTTGATGTGATTTTGTCAATGGCAATGAACGGGAAGATACAGCCCAGCAATTTATTGCTCACGCCACCTCCTGGTGGAAGGGCCTCCACTAGAGGGAGCTCCAGGGAGCCCCTGTGGATGGAATTCGATCTCTTCCATGCCAGCCAAACAACCTGGAAGACGTGGGGAGTTACCCGTGCTTTACCGACCTTGCTGATCGACTCACTATGGGTGCCCCCATTTCCTGCTGGGATGACCGAAAGGTGTGGGGGTTTACCGGAGGATGTGGGGAGATTTAAGAAACCTGCCCATTGTTTCAGGTGTCAATCTGGGAGAGATCAAATCAAACTGGGGACTTCTGGATTGAAAGCCCACAGTGCGCCAACCGTGACGCAGGGGGCGGCGTTCTTCCCGCGGTCAAAGACGACGAACGTAAATCGTGACATTTGTGTGCAGCACGTTATTGTCGTCGTCGCCGCCGTCTCCACCGCCCACCGCAGGTGCTGCTCTTCGGACTGTGGTACCGGACTCGGCATCGGCAGATGCGCTGGGCCGAGATGGAGAAGCCGCTCAAGAAGCAGCTGGAGAAGCACGGCTGCGAGTCCGTGGTCAACTTCGGAGTCATGTTCTGCGTCCCGAGCTGCGCTCTACCGCAGCAGGAGGCCACCAGGTGCTGCACCGTCACACAATGGGATCGCTGTGATGATAACGATAATGACAATCGTAATGATTTGTGTTGCGATACTGCGCCCTCCTAAATGCCTGGGGCATCCCGGAGATCTTGATAAGACATCTCGTCTCAACATATTTAAAATCGAAAATTCCTCCTCAGAGAGAAATGACTTTCACAATCAGAATCTTTATTCATACTGGAGGAGGAATCCGATGAGCTATAAAGCTATTTTTCACAGATGTCCAGTCGAGGCGGGTCCTAAAGTTGCCATAACAAACAATACAAAAACACGATAGGATTGCAAAGTATAGGAATGGTAAGCCAGTTCGATTTTTTTTTAACATAAGTATACAAGTACAAGAATGCAAAAGCAATTCTTGCTGATTGTTCAACGCTAGATGCAAGCTTTGCCAAGGCAGCAAAACAACAACAACAACAAAAACAGCTCTAGTCCACAGCAAGGCAACACACTGTCCCTCAAACATTCGCAAGGGCACCCCCAGTAGCAGCTGTCCCCTGTGCGGCGCAGGGTGGTAACTCGGTGCCTGGCCTGCAAAAGCGGACATCAGTCTGCCAGTAAGGGACCGTGATTGCTACGTTGCAATCCCAATTGAGTAATTAGCAAGGACATTTAATTTTTTTTGCAAATTTGTTTTAAATGACACTTGCCTAGATTTTTCTAAACATTTGTTTTGCCTTGGCAGTTCAAGTGCAATTTCTATAAACCCCCACGACTTGCGTGGCGTGGGGAAGTCGTCATCCAGCAGTGGAGAGACAAAACAGCTGTACATTTTGTGAGAAGCCTATTGAGAAAAGAAGTCTCTCGTTCAAAGGAAAATCTAGGTTTAAATAATTTAGTCGGAATAAAATACCATTCTGCCAGTTTTTTGTTCACGGTAAATTGCTCCAATTGGCAGAATAATAGCAGCGATTTGGCTGTTGTTTTTGTCCGTCATCTTATTTTACAGGGATTTTTTTCCCGATAGGTGAAGTGGGCTGCCAGATTTTGACCCAGCACATCATCCCAGTTTCCATTCCTTCAAATCGTCAGCTCACATTGCATTAAATTAGAATTTGAAAATCGCTCGTTTTGCCATAACTGTTCGACGCTGTAAACATACGGGAGGCCTCTTTGGTGATGCTAGTTTCTCTATGCGTGCAGAGATGGGTTTGGTGAGGATAACTACGAGCCAGATATTGTCACAGTGGAGGATGAAGCAAACACATGTGATTTCAGTCTTGGTTGGTATGTGCGAAGAATTGTAACGATTATTACATACCCAGAAAAAAGGCTAACTAACAGAGTATCAATATACTTTTACAGGAGGGTCATCTCCTGCATTGGGATCATTGGCCAATAATATGAATGTGGGTGTTTGGGCACGTGGGAGGAAATTGGAGTACTCGGAGAAAACCAAAGCTCCCAAGAGGGTTGGTGACCGTATGTAGCCAACCGTGCTAACCCATACTCTTTGGTTCTTTCGGTAAAGTCACGTAGGTAAAACATTAAAATAAATTAAATCACGACGTTTCGGACGCAACACAAACGTCCGTCATTGGGCGGGACAACCACAGCAAGAAACAATTGCTGAAGAAGGCAAAAGAGCTGCTAATAACAAGGGGTTATAGAAATAACAAGTTTTTTATTGCTGTGGTCGTCCCGCCTGATGATGGACGCTTGTGCTGCGTCTGAAAAGTCGTGATTTTTTTTCTTTTTTTTTTCCACCTATGTGACTTTACCGAAAGAACCAAAGAGTATGGATCCTTGCAGTCACAAAAACTTCAAATCTAGACATGCTAACCCATGTCTACAACACCTGGCAAGTCCTGGTTGCCACCCATTTAAACACGAAGCAGCTTCAACTCTTGCGTAGCTTCTGAGATATGATAGGATCAGCCACATTTATGGTGATACAATCCATAACATAGGTTATTTTAGTGAGATGGCGTAAATCTAAATGTGTCGTTAAACCCGCCCACCACCTGACACTGCCAATTAGTAAGGTTTGTCACGTGAACAAAGCGAGCCAATTGGTTACTCCTTCAGCGCAGCGGTATGTTGGAGAGTAAACCCACAACATTTACAATTCTAGTACATCTATGGTGATACGGTTGTTGTAAGGTCATTGAAAGGGGTTAGATGGTGATGGGACTGTGGTTAATTAAATATGATTGGATAATTGAAACCATAGATACTGTTGACTCTGTTGACTCTGTTTAGGGCATTCCACAAATGTTCAATGCAAATACTGTTCTGTGTGCGGAGGGTCTTCACATACCACGTTTAAAAAGATGGGCTGTTTTGACAAAGCGGCATGTGGCTGTTGCTGCTGGCAGCCAAGGCTGAGAACACACACCAAAGAGGGCACCCACCGCAAGGATGGAGCGATGACATCAGCTGCGAGTGCGCGAGTGCTACAGATGGATTTTTGCGTCCGACCATGAGATACGGCGACGTTTTTTTTGGGGGGGAGGGGGGTGGTCTTTGACCAGCGTCTGGGTCATGGCTGACGATGACGGTGATGACATTTGCACGGCAAATAAGTACGAAACCGAACTGCATATTTTTAAACTGATTTTACCACAGGTGTGTGTGTGTGATAAAAAAACCCCAAAATCTAACGCTTAGAGTTGTTTACACCATTCCCAATGTGTGACGTTTGCAGGATTTTTTTTTTATATATTCGTCAGTGTTGACGCCCGGTGACAAAATTTCTGACTGGGTGTATCGGTCTTGCTGCTGTGACATCCACCATCTGCAGAGAGGAAACGCAAAGCAAAATGTTCCTACAGCTCTGGTGTTTGTTCACACCGTACGCCGTGGGTGTGACCTTTGCAGAGATCTAAAACGGCACGTGTGTGAATTTCAGCACTTTGTAAACACCTGAAATGGAACAGTTTTCTTCTCGCGTATGGAATAGTTGGTGTACAGCAAACGACATTTCTATATCCAAGCTTGAAAGCCACGTGACGCCATTGGGTGAGGCTGCGATGGTCATTTGGTCGATACGTAGTTTTGGGGCCTGTTCTTCTGGTTTAAGTGGCCTTGACAAGGGCCTCTCTCAGCGTTTAAAGTTACTCTTCTTGACGAGTGAGTGACATTGGTTCGCATGTGGAAGTAACTGCACAAGTGGACCAAGTGAATTCTAGATTTGAAGCTTTCTTGACTGCAAGGATTCATATTCTTAGGTTTTTTCGGTAAAGTCACGTAGGTAAAAAAATAAAATTAAAATCCGAAACGTCGTGATTTTTATTTTATTTGTATTTTACTTTTATTAATTTAAATATAATTTTTTTACCTACGTGACTTTACCAAAAAAACCTAAGAATATGGAGCAAGTGAAGGTTGTCATCACCCACTTGTCTGATTCCGACAGTAGCCCGGGCTGAATTTTTTTGATATTTTCATCCGAACCCGATTATGGAAAGAATCAGACACAAAAAATAAGTAGACTTTAGTCGATGGCGGACACTTCGAGACTTTCGGAGAATGTGGGATTTTGGAGCTACAAGTGTTGCCGTCCCCCATACATCCACGCATTTATTTATTATTTTTCAAATTCTCTATCGTGGAGAGCAGTTAACAATGTTCGTCATACTTGGCTGTGCACGAATGACCACGTGAGGTGATTGATAGCATTGGGAGGCTTTCTTGGCTCGCGTGTGGGAGTTTGCCTTTGGTGGGAGAGAATTGATGTTTAAAAAAAATATTTTATATATATTAATAAATACAAACCTTGTGATTTAAACCCAAAAAGTTGCCAGGGAAGTTAGGTAATAAACCGAACTCTTCAGGGTCAGGAGTGGTTATTTTTTTAATTGATTCGTGCTATTGAGTCATGTGCGACCAAATCGGCTGGAATGCGCCCGGTCTTGGGGTTGAACCCGGGTGCGGCGCTGGGATAGGCGAACACCACGCACGGCAGGTTGCCAGAGGCTGCGGGGCTACTTGGTGGGCAGCAGAGGGCAGATCAGCAAAATTAATCGTTCTCTTACTTCTGTAGACTACGTGTGCTTCCCCGCCTTCACCCACGCACACTGACCAGCGTGATGAAGTATGGTCAAATAGCCACCACGACCCACATGGTGTGGGGGAGGCCCTCATCCAGCAGTGGATTGACAAATAGGTGTACGTGTACGTTTTTCACGTGTCCAATAATTTTCTGCTTTTCTTCAGTCATCGCCAACCATAATTTATTCCATTTGCAAACCCCACCTTCTAAGTTCATGCTCTTCCCAATACTGTATTTAAACATTGGAGGTTATCCTGCTTCGAACATGGACCTAACCGAAGCCTGCTTGTATTGTCAACACCGAAAAACATCGTCGGCAGATTTCTCTTCACCACAGTAGTGATTAGGTCAGGGGGTCGGCAAACCAAAATAACCAGAGGAATTTTTTTTTTCGAATGCGGTAAAAACCTTAATGTTTAAAGAGCTGCAATGCATGTGAATACAAGACTGGTCTCGAAAACACATTCCTGCGGAGGGAGCTGCTGGTGTATTCCGCAAATATGCCCGACTGTGAGGGCGGGCACAAGCCGGCGTGAGTAGGTTAAACGTTGAGTTTTATAAGGGCACCACGGGGTGACCAGCCCCTCCCCACCCACCCCCCACCCAGCCCCACCCTCCCCACCCAGCCCTTCCCCAGCCTCCCCACCCAGCCCCTATCCACCCTCCCCACTCAGCCTCTCCCCACTTTCCCCTCCCCACCAAGCCCCTGTCTGCACGACGGACGGACACAATAATCCCCTGTGGGCTGGTGTAACCTGGCGGTTCCTACCAGTATAACGAGTCCTGTAGCAGTGCCTTAAAGAGCCGCGTGCGGCTCCGGAGCCGCGGGTCGCCGACCCCTGGACTAGGCCATGCTCTTCGCTCTACGTGCAATCATTTGAACGTATGCACGCCCACACTAAGACGAAGCTGCCCTGTGCAGCCATACAGATTGCTGGGGCAAGTGCGATTTACTGAAAACCTATTAAGGGTGGCACGGGGTCAAGGAGGTGGACAATGCCCGGCTGCCTGTGTCTCCCCATTGCTCATGTTTACACTCAACACCAGGTACTTATACTGGTAGGAACCTCCTAGTTACACCAGCCCACGGGGGATTATTGTGTCCGTCCGTCCGTCGTGCAGGGAGGGTCTGGATGGGGAGGGAGGGGCTGGGTGGGGAGGGGCTGGGTGGGGAGGGAGGG
>CM025636.2:8951020-8964534 GCA_014621495.2 Entosphenus tridentatus
AGGGGCTGGTCACCCCGTGGTGCCCTTGTAAAACTCAACGTTTAACCTACTCACGCCGGCTTGTGCCCGCCCTCAGTCGGGCATATTTGCGGAATACACCACGCCGCCGTTGACCCTGGCCATTGACCGAGCAACCCAACGTTCCTACCAGCTCCCTCTGCAGGAATGTGTTCATGGCCGAGTTTATCTCGGGGAAGCCCAGGACTGGTGCACACATTACTCGCCGCTGATGTTAGCTATGGTTATGTATTGAACTCGGGTCATCGGCTATGATCGCCACTCGCTCCTGCATGCGTGCAAAGCAATATGAAATACATCATCGCCTAATAGACGTTACAGTCGTTCCCTTGAGAGAGATGATTAAAAAAAAATGTTCGAATCGAAAAAATCTGAGCTTCATTTGGAATGCACAAGTGAAATTATTTAACTCGCGAAAATATTGTGAGACACAATAACTTCGCATTCGCAGTGGCCATGCATTCCTTTATTTCCTGTTGAAGTTGTAAAAAATATTGTAATTTGAGCAATAGACTGCTGCTTTTTGATTGTTTTTTGAACGGGGGGGAGTTGGGGAAATCATGCTGGCAAGCCGCTTGTGAGTGGAATAATAATTTTTCATTTTTGTCTTTTATGAAATGATGTGCTTTTTTTATTTGAGTTAAATATTCCACAGCACAGTCGTGAATCACAGCGTGATGCCGCATTGAAACCAAATCCTTTAAAATATCATACACCATGCGTAATATCACATGACACCACGTAGGTCGTGAAGTGCTTCATCTTGCTATTTGTGGGATGAGTTTGTCATACAAGCCCATGGGAAGAGCCGACTTAACGTCTCTACCGAAGGACAGGGCACATTCTGCTGTATAGAACGATAATTTTTTTTTATTTTACTAGATTAGGCCCACTGAGCTATTTATCTCCTTTTCAGAAGTGACATGATCACAAATTTTTGTTCAATGAAGTGGCTTATCACGTGGAAATATATGGCAGTCATATTTTATAAACACGAGTTTCTAAATTTGGAGGGAAAAAGCGGAGGACCTGGAGAATAATCCACATGACCATGGGGAGATAGAACACGCAAACTCCAAATATACAGGCGCTAGGGTCAGGATCGAACCCACGACCTCCTGTATACCAGGCGAGGTAGTTTATATCTCACCGTCATCATGTAACCCGAAAAGTGTAGTTGATTATGCTTTGAAAAGCATAAGCAACTACCAGCTAACTACCTTTCAATTTGATGAAGTGCATTTGCTATGAACGTGTCGAATGAAGAATCCTTCAATTGAATAAAATCGGCATCTATTGGCAAAGGAAGTCTTACTAAATTGAAAGCAAAGAGCTCAAGTCATAATTCTGCTCATGAAGAGCAACCATTCTTCAGACATCCAAAGATCCTTTGGTCTACTGGCGTATGGCAATTGGATAAAAGCCATCGATTGCTGTGATGTAATCTTTTTTCACGGAGGTCTTGTGGGACCCTGTGTCCGTTTGATAAAAAAAATAACATTCTTTTGATGTCCAGGCTTTAAAAGAAATAAATGGAGCCATTTATATTGATGTTTCCCTAATAGCGTATAAACGTCTGACACGATAATGACTTGTGGAAGGTGCAGTTGTTATTGAGAGGTCTTAATCCAGCAGTGGACTGAGAATGGTCGATGGCGATCGATAATGACTGCAATTACTTGGGGCTCTTAATCACGGCACTGTGGCTTCCTCACGCAGCGGATTCGTGGCAGGGGACGGTGCTCGGCTCTAAGAAAGCCATTCGCTAATTTACGATCCGTTGCATTGCACTGTGATCCTACGCAGCGGCAGAGAATATATATTTATTACGTCTTTGTACAGCCCAGGTGACTTCGTGCAGAGTGCATTTGAACACTCATCTCAACGGCAATGGACTCAGCCTCACTGTTAATGCCTCGTGCCTCAATGGAAGGGGCGTGTGTCTCGTGCAGACTTTCTTGGTTTTGAGGTCTACTACATTTTTATCCTGCTATCAGGCCTGGGTTAAGTGCAGTAAATAGAAGGATGGCTTTCGGGCAGGGAAGTATTGCTTTTATCCTGGCTGTGACGATGAAACTCACCGCACACGACAAGAGCAATTCTGTTTTTCCCGGGTGATCGCATGGTCAGCTCGTGGAATTGATGAACACTAGGTGGCTGCATGGCATCGGGAGGTTAATGTTAGTTTTGGGGGCGGGGGGGGTGACAGAGAAGAGTCGAGTGGCTATTTAAATTTCTCTTGTCAGGATCTTGAGCCGGCGCGCACGTGAGGTTTTTATGCTTCGGGGTTGACGAGTGAAAAGGACGTATTTAACTTTTCATTTCGGAAAAAAAAGGTCCACGTTTTAATTGGACTGGCTTGCCCAGCTTGTCGCCGCCCGAGGCCGACTCGTCGTTTTTTTTTCACGCACCGCTGCTGATGGCTGGCAGGAAATTGAAGTTGAAATGAAAGGGGGGCGCGTGTTAAAGTGTGACCGCCAGCGGATGTGCACGCAGCCATTCCGCCTTAAATCACCGCCGGTGTGACTCCCTGCACACGGGGCTCAAGGCACGGGAATTGGCGTTGGCCGGTTTGGTGTTCCATCCTCATTGCCTCCGATTAGGCGGTGCTGGGACGTTACCCAAGGGTGGGTGTCACGCCGCATCGTCGATTCAATTCGTCGATTCAATTGGGTTCCAACGCTCACGATGCGTGCATTAAGCCACGTGTTTGTGTGCGCGTGTGAACATTTCATTGGGGAGCGGTAGTGCAATTGGTGACCCGAGTTCAATTGCCGTTCGCGGTCCACACTAGTGACGATTATCTGAATCGGTCCTGTGCATCCTCCAGTTCGACTCTACCTCAAATGAGTACCTGGTACGGTGTGTAAACATCGCCACTGGGGAGACAAAGGTGGCCGGGCATGGTGCTAGCCACCCATCCCCTCGTGTGCCGTGCCAGCCTTCATAGGTGCTCGCGAACAGCACTTGCCCCTACAGTCTGTGAAGGCTATATGGAGGGTTTTTGTCTTTGTTTTGCAAACATTTCAGTATATTTGATGCATATACGTTGTGGCGGTGGGATGGGGCATGTTTCACCCGCTGCGCGATGAATCTGAGTTTGATGATATCAGTGGCGAGGGATATCTGAACCAGTCCTGCGTGGTGTCCCCTTCACCAACTCACACTGACCACAGTCCGACTTACGATATTTCTATCTTATGATGGCGATAGCGATACGACAAAATTGTAAAATATTTTAAATTTCGCGCGGCAGGCAAACGCAGCAGCGTTCGAGGTACGATACTGGACGTTGTTTTTTTTTAATAGCAGGATAGGATTGTTTCCTGAAAAAACTTTTGCATTAAATTGCAGTTCTTATAGGTAGGCTAAGAATTTACCTTGTTCTTTACTTTACATTTGACTGTA
This sequence comes from Entosphenus tridentatus, assembly GCA_014621495.2. NCBI lineage: Eukaryota > Metazoa > Chordata > Hyperoartia > Petromyzontiformes > Petromyzontidae > Entosphenus > Entosphenus tridentatus. The sequence continues at coordinate 8,954,447 of CM025636.2, forward strand.
TTGTAATTAATAAATACATACAGTATATAGTTTATACAGTACGGTACTGTATATTGGTTTGTTTTGCTAAATTATCATCATTCTTTAAGACTCCTGGGTAGGCTGAGGCCATTTTCGACTCACGATATTTTTGACTTACGATGGGGTCGTCGTAACGCCTCTCCATCATAAGTACAGGGCTACCTGTATTGTCAAACAAGCAACCATGAGCAAGACAATGTAGAAGAAGTGTTCAATCGGCAGTGGATTGACAAAGGGCCGCAAAATGTGTTCATGTTGTGTGCAACTAGTTTATGTGACCCCTGCAGCCACTAAACGCATTGCAATGCACCAAGTAATGAAGCAAAACAGAAAATTATTTCATGGAATGGCAATCCCCGAATCGTGAACATTCACTGGATAGATAACACTGGTCAACACACTTTTTCTGGCATAAGGTATTCCAACGGGTTTAAGGTAATTTTGGGGTGCTGATTCCAAATCTGGCATCAGTTTTTGTCTATCACATCGGGTTTTTGAGATATCAAATATTGCATTTTCAATAAAAACTGCAGAAGAAAAATATTAAATGTGGATATCTACATAAAATTATATTATAAACACACTTTCCTAAAAATACAGCACCATATTTTAACACTAAAGCAGTCACTGACTCGCAACAACTTGCAATCATAAGTGACAGAGTTAATTTCGGGTAAAATCAATGAAAATGGGGTATGCCGATAGCATAAAAATGATGTGATAGAGCAAATCTGAGATCAGATTTGGAATCAGCACCCTGAAATTAGTCTTAAACAGCTGCAAAAGCCCAGGCCAGAAAAAAATGTTTTTTTTTTGTTGACCAGTGTAGTCAGTTTGCGAATTGTTGATCGCCTGATAGCAAACATGTACTCCATTGCATCGTTTGTATAGATGTGAAAATAATTCGTGGGAATAGGCTCCGTCAGTCTACTTCAGTGCTGTGATAAAACAGAGGTATTTTTTTTCTTCTCAAGGTGCCTAATTTACTGGATTACCACTTTGTGCCTGCTTACAAGTACTATTTTCCGCCTGTGATCACATGGGAGATATTATTCCAAGTCATAGCTGTCACTTCGGTAAAACCTGATGTGCGGATAACGAGGTGCGATACGTACATACGTGGGCAGGGCATGGTGGCACACGCTCGCAATCACATGCTTTGGAGGAACGAGCTGAATGTCGTACATTGATCTGGGAAACTCTCAAACCCGTCGAGAGGGCTGCAAGGTGGCCAAGGAATGGCATTGCAGCAAACGTGGCTTGTGAACCTGCCTCTGTGGACATTCGTGGAGTTTTGTCTAAGTGCTCCGTTTTTTACCTCTTACAAGAAAAAAATGAATCGGCTAAACATCCCAATGTTAGGTCCAGATCTGATAAACCGTCACAAGACTTGTTACCCACTTGGCAACTATGATATTTGTAAAAATTTAATTTCATGGGAAAATTCCATTCTGGTTGCAAGTGTATTTCCAGGGCATGCTAGACCGTGTATTAGTGAGCAATAATAGACACCGACAGACACTTCCGTGCCGGATACCGCATTCAAACTGCCTGCTTCGTGGCACATGCTTTAATATTTAACTTTCACTGTCACAGTGTAGGTGAACTTATTTGATTTTCTTGTTTTTGATCATAGTTTACATTTAATTTCATTAAATCAGGCATTCATTTGTTTTTCTCAAAATTGCGTTCTTCTTCTTTTTGTGCTGGAAAATAAAGTCATCACGTTATGCGCCAAGCAGAGAAGTCCACAATTTAAATGGGTGCGGAACTGATGGAGGCTTCGTAATACACGTACTTTCATTTCCACTAGAACCAGAATGCACAGCCACGGTACGTCACGCTATTGCCACGGTGCTATTTTGGAATGCCAAATGCAAATCCCATCAGTGTACATAAGGTTTGTTCTTTGTTTCTTATCCCCACTGAAGTATAATTTTGGTTTACAAATAATGGCAGTGTTTGCCGGCGTTGAGATGGTATGAGATGTCTCGCTTTCTTGTAGATTGGCAGCTGTCTGTGACTGCTGTTATGTTTGTGGATATTTGTAGAGTGCAAATTTTTCCATTCCTATCATGGTTTTGTCCCAGTTGGTCTAAGGTGTCTGAAGACATATTTGTTGTGAGAGATGCAGTTCCCAGAAAGTTGTGTGTGGGTATGTCTTTGTGTGGTGGAGATGCGTGGCCGGGAGTCAAGAACCATTCCATGTTCACCTTGGAGTGCGACATGGATGTCTTCTGGCTTTCAATTATTTAACAAAAAAATGTTTAACCACGTTTTTCGATAAGATTCCAAGACTGTACCATCAGAAGAATTTACATATGGTACAGACACAATGGGAGGTTTATCGATGCCTGAGTGCGGTCAATTGATGGGTCTCTAATGATCAACAATATTATATATGCTCATGACCTGGTAATTTCTGCTTACTCTGAGAAAGAGTTGGAGACTGGAACCTAGAACATGCCACTAAAAGGTAGGGCCTTACCATTAGCCCCACAAAAACAAAGCATCTGCCTGGGTATTGCCTGTCATTAAACACTCCACCCTCTCAACTCTCAATGAGTGATGGGGCAGTATTGGAGAGAGTGAAGGAGTTCCCATACCTGAGCTGGGTGCTTGTGACGAGTTCCGATTGGGCAGCAAAGGTCTCATTCTGAATCCAATGAGCGGCATTATCTTTTCATCAGCTGCGTAATGCTATGTGGAAGTTACCTGGCCTGTCCCTCCATACAAAGCTCCAGGTCTTCTCAGCCACAGGAATGCTCTCCCTTTATGATTACAAAACTTGGACCCCTCTGAAGGAACATCTGTGCCAGTTTGAAACATTCAGGCTGGAACTAACTTATATCCATCCTGCTTTTAACCAGGCTAGATTGTGTGATTAACTTGCAGATCTTTGAAAGATCTGGACACAGTCCCATCAGTGAGCTCCTCCGGCAGGCAAGGCTTCATTGGTTGGGACACGTAGCTCACATGCCCAGCCACCGCATGCCCAAGCAGCTTCTGATTGGCCAGATAGAGGCGGCTAAATGGGCATGGCATTGGCTAGAGAAGAGATGGACTGATGTGGTACAGGAGGATCTGGAGTGGAGTGGACTTGCTGATGACTGGTACCGGCGGTATCAAGATCGGCTTCTATGTAGGAGGCTCATGACGGATGCTGCTGGGCAGATAGACGGAAGTCTCCCTCCAACAACAACGGAGAGCAGAGTAGCAACACTTTAAACAACGAGCGGAGCACCAGGCAGGTAAAGCGCAGCAAGTTGGCACAGTAGAGAGTCCAGGTAATGCATCTGTCGGCCATCTCACTCAACCCAAAACACCTGAGGCTGTTCTGTGACCTGCCCGTGAGCCTTCGACACGTCACATGGTCTCAAAGTGCACCTAGTCTGGCACAAGCACTGGGATGACATCACCGTAACTTAGTGGTGAATGGCAGCTGTTGTGCCGTGTAGTGGTTAGCACACTGGGCTACGAATCTGGCGACCTGAGTTTGATTCCCGCTCATGGCGAGCATCAGTGGCGAATATCTGAATAGGTCGTGGGCCTACGAAATGTCGACTCGGCTTCATATGCCTACCTGGTGGGGGTTGGTGTATGCTTGCTTCAAGAGCCTCTATGTGTAGGTTCTTTGGGAATTTTTGTTCAATCTTTGTCTCGATGTGGGTGGATGTGTGTAGGTGTGTGCATGCCAAGTACCGAAGTGTTTGTGTAGGTGTGTAGGTGTAAGTGTGTGGGCGCTTGCTAACGGAAACTACCTCAACAAGAGGAGCTTTATACGCGTATGAGGCGTGGCGACTTGGAGCAGCTTGGAGCTTAAACCATTAAGTGCCTGTTTAGTTTGGTGGATGCGCATCCAGGCCATTACCAGAATAATCGGCTCAACATTTGGACATGCGGCAACTTTTTTTTACTCTTTCATTTAAATATTAATGCAACCAATTTTTTTCTCTAAATAAATGCATTAATTACAGAAACAGTGGTGTCTCTGTGTACGATGAATAATGAAGAGTTTATAGCAAGTTACCTACATTGTAATACATTTTTTACAATAGGTGGACAGTATTTGTCATTTAAAATAAAGTTAGAATAAAATAATTAAAATAAATAGTTTTCCAGTTTATGTGTCAATCCACTGATGGATAAAAGCCGTCCTCATGTCTGGTCAGTCATGGGAGTTTGACCATACTTCACCATGCTGGTCGGTGCGAGTTGGTGAAGGTGGTGAGGCCCAGGACTGGTTCGCATATTAAGATATCACTCGCCACTGATGTTAGCTGTGGCCGGGAATTGAACTTAAGTTACCAGGCTTATAGCGTTGGTGCCCTAATCACTGCAACACCACTCTACTACAACACCCCCCAGTAAAAGTAGAGCATTGCAAGAGTAATGATGTATTTCTCAAGGGAACTTGAGGGTCTTGCGTTTCAGCAGTAGATCCATTTCTCGTGCCGTGTTGCAGCGTATAGGGGCGGGGGGGTTACGTGCTAAAACACTCGACTCAATCCATAATTGACTGCATCTCATTCTCGGTCTCAAAATTGTTGAACCCCTTCGGCAAGGCTTCCTCCAGTGCGGGTACTCATGACTCTGCCAGTCCAATTTGGCTCGTTTGTTAAATAATAGTTTGAACATGTGCGGCCTCCTTTTTTTTGCGGGGAATAAATACGTACATGCAAAAGCGTGCGTGTGTTTTGACGACCGGTGTGGTGGTTAGCGCTACTCTGCTCCGAACCCCGGCGACCCGTGTTAAATTTCCTGGCAACGGCTAACGTCAGTGGTGGTCATCTGAACATGTCTTGGGTTTTCTTTCCCAGGTCAAGTCAGCCTTCAAATGAGTCTCTGGTTCGGTATGTCATCTCTCGTGAAATCATGGGGCTTCTGCGCGACAGAACACTGCTTGTCAGCACCGCAATGCACCGCTCAAGATTTGGCAATGCCGACACCAGAAGCGGTGGCCTGTGCAGAAATTGGGAAGAGACTAGAAAGGTTGGATCGGCACTGGGGGAGGAGACAAAGGCATCCAGCCGTGGTGTTGACCATACCTTTCCAGTGCTGTGCTACCACTGTGGTGGAGCGGTGCTGCAATGGTTAACGCACTGAATTGTGAACCTGGTTTAACCCCTGCCTTAGTGAGACGCTTGCTAACCGGCAGTCTGCATTACGCATGCGTGTATGTTGACGTTCTTTCGTACCGTACGTAGCCAACCGCGCTAATTGGAGGTGCCGGGGGAAGGACAAGGCACGAGACACGAAAAGCAGCTCCTAAAAAACGAGTTTTTTTTCCAATCTTACAGCTTATACGTGGGCCGTCGGCCGTTTTTTTTGTGTTGGATGGTTGCAATGAGCTGACGTACACACCGATGTCCTCCGTTCTGTGTGTGCCCTAATTTACGGCTGTGGGCTTTACTTTGTGCTCTCGCCAGGCATTCCCCCCCCCTTACCAGAGCATCGTTGTCTTGCCAACAACACCGCTACGCACAGCGGAGGCCGCACAACCTCGTGACATCTGCAGACTTTGGTGGGATGGTGGGGGGGCCCTGCTGTAGCCATGATTGAGTTCACCTTTCTTGCTCGGGCTTTTAAACTTGCTAGTTAGCTCCGTTATTCGTGCGCATTTCGATGGCTTTAGGAATCCGTCGGTCTCTTCAGAGCGGGCACTTGAGCTGTTGCATATCGTTTGATTTGCCGAGATATTAAATGAATACAGATGCCAAAATGAATCTGTCGAGGATTTTGGATTCGTGAGATTTTTTTGTTCCATTAAATGCCAGGTAGTGTGTGTCGAACCGGAGACAATCCGATGCATGTGTGTAATTATTCACGAAGAGAAGGATACCTGTCTGGAAATCAAGGAAAGCTGAAAGATTCTTGAAGCTAGAAATGTTTGGCAAATCGTATGGAATAACTCGTGCGTTGGCTACAATGTTTGAGAACACCTCAGCTCAGCGGACAAAAAATAAACGTCACTATTCGGTGTTCTAATCTTATGTTTTTAAAAATATATATACGAATGATCTTGAAATGTTCTCCACGTTTGATATTATCCTTGAGCGACCTAGATAGTGTATTGTGTGGTGATGATTATTTTTTTTTATAACATTGGTAATGGTATCTTCGGTTTATACAACTATTAATGAGATAATTCAAATTCGTTGGTTCTTTCGGTAAAGTCACGAGAGATAGGTTCTTGAACCTTTACCGAAAGACCCAAAGAATATGAATTCCTGCAGTCACGAAAGCTTTAAGTCAAGAGATAATTCAAATTTAGAACATACATTCTATTTTGCGTTTTTTGTAATTCCAACTCAAGTTAAACTACGCTGCGTGGCAATGTTGGTCTTATTTTAAATTATAATCACCGTTATGACAGTTGGGAAAATAACCGTGGTGTATCATTAACGTAATCAGTTGGGGTTATATTTAAACAAAATGCTGATGAACCATGAGAAATTTCGATTTAAAGCTTTCGTGACTGCAGGAATTCATCTGTTTTATTATTTTTATTATTTTATTACTTCCCTTCTACGTGACTTTACCGAAAAAACCAAGAAGAACCATGAGAAAGTTGACACGATGATAGCGATGATAATGATAGTGATGATGATAGTGATGATGATGATGACAGTGATGATGATATAATTAATGACGACGATAATGATGATAGTGATGATGATAGTGATGATGATATAATCTGACGACGATAATGATGGCAGCGATGATGATAGCTGATAGTGATGATCGCGATGATGACGATTATGATGACAGCAATGATGATAGCGATGATGATGATAGTGATGATAGCGATGATGATGATAGCAATGATAGTGATGGTGATGATAGCGATGATGATGATAGTGATGATAGCTGATGATGACGATGATGATAGTGATGATAGCGATGATGATGATAGCGATGATGATGATAAAGATGATGACGATGATGATAGCGATGATGATGATGATGATGATGCGACGCTGCCTCACAGTAGGTCCTTTTCTCCCTCACAAAAAAAAGACCTCTTGAGCTATTTACGGAAATACACTCAGCGTGGCCGCACTGCCGATTTGAGGATCGCGATGCGTCATTGATCTGCGAAACCGTGGCATTTGCTTCCCTCGCGCGCGCGTCGCGTAACAAAGGGAAAGAGCGGCAATCATTAAAATTCTGCTTCAAAGCCACAGTGTTTTTTGCCGAGCCCACGTACAGCCGGCGTCGTGGGTCTTGCCGTGAGATGACGGGCCGTGCGCCCGGGGTACGACGGTCTCCGTGCGCGGAGCGGGTCTCCGTTAACCCTGCAAGGCAGCGCCGCTCCCCAGTTGGCTCGCAGCAAGGTAAGCCGGTGTTTGAATTTGTAAAAAATTAAATACGTTTAATTCTCGCGCCCGTCGTGTCTACAATGTCGTGGCTGCAGTGTGTCATTGCTATCCAGACTCGCAAATAAAGAGGTCATGACAGCGTGGATCATGTGGCTGCTTTTGTTCAGGATGTATCTCGCCTGAGCAGCTCCAAAATCACGTGGTGTGAGTGCGTGAACATTACCGTATAAGTATGTAGGGGGGGGGGTATACACACCAGGGGGAGTGGTAGTGTAGCGGTTAGCGCGGCGCTGCGCTACGAACCCGCGACCCGAGTTCGATTCCAGCTCACGACCAACACAAGTGACGAATATCTTAACCGGTCCTGGACCTCCCCTAGGTCGGTTCAGCCTCAAATGAGTGCTTAGTGCGGTGTGTAAACATCGCCACAGGGGAAACAAAGGCGGTTGGGCGTGGTGCTGCCCACCCCACCCCCTCGTGTTCCGTTCCAGCCTTCATAGGTGCTCGCTGACAACACTTGCCACCGCAATCTATTAAAATTATACGGGCGATCTGTGTCTATACACACGTGGGGAGTGGTAGTTTAGTGGTTAGCGCACTGCGCTACGAGTCCGGCGACCCAAGCTCGATTCCTGCTCATGACCAACATCAGTGAAGATTATGTTAACCAGTCCTGGGCCTCCCCTAGGCCAACTCGGCCTCAAACGAGTACTTAGTATGGTGCGTAAACATCACCACGAGGGAGACGAGGCAGCCCGGATGTTGTTGGTCACCCACCTTCCTCGTGCGCCGTGCCGACCTTCAGAGGTGCTCGCTGTCAGCACTTGCCACAAGAGTCTGTTACGGCTTCATAGGGGATCTTTGGTTTTGTATGTGTGAATGTAATGGAAATTTGATAACAGGTGTATTTGTGGATTTTGCAGCAGGAAAAGAGAAAATAAAATACTCCTGATTTGTCTGCTCAGTTTACTGTACGACTAACGTAGTTGGCCACGATTTGCTTTACTATTTTCTTGCAATTTTCTGACTTGATTTTTAATCATAAACCAGCCAGTGGCCGGAAATTCCAAATATCGGCGTAATATTTTTTGATAGGTATGCAGGACATTGGCACACGCTTTCTGCGTGATATCACAAAGCATTGGAACCGTAAAACTATAAAACGAGAAATTCTGCAGTAATTTCTTTCAAATCCCAAGGTGTTCATGGAGAAAATGTGGCAAAAGGCACCTGCGGTTGGCAGTCTCTCGTTAGCTTTTTGGAAACCCCCAGGGATGTTTTTTTTAATTGAAATCAGATTTTGTGCTTTCATATGCAAACGCCCCCTGTGCACATTCCAAGTGCGATGTTTAACCGTACTGTACTTGTCCAATGCCTTATATATGCCACACGGATGATTGTCAAAATGAAGTTTAGTGGGGAAATAAGGGCTTATTATTGTCAGCCAAAACGTGGAATGTTGGTGTTCACATCCCACAACGTTGGCATGTGCTTTATGCCAACATTGTGAAACACCCAACGCAGAATATCCCTGGTTTTGATCTTCCACGAAGCTCATGGTACACCCGAAACAGCATCTGCACAAACCATGGTAGATGCGGATATCTCATGCACAAATGGAAATTTTTAAAACTCTCCAGAGTCCAAGTCTGGCTATCCAGAACAGCCCGTACAACATATAATGACGCAAAGCCCGATCCACGTGTAAAAAGGGAACTTTACAGCGATACACTCCCCTGCTCCTGACGGGGTTATCTGGCTTGACCACCTGAATGTGAAATTGTAGTTGTTGCTGTGCATCTACATCAGCCACACGAAAGAAGTAGAAGATGTTTTTAGTAAACAATGCTGTTGGCATGGAGGGAGAATGGAATTAAGTTTTTTCTTGTGTTCGTGTCTGCACTGCCAATATATGCAGCGTGCACCTATTTGTTTTGGATCGAACATCGGCCATCAAGAATCCACTGCTGGCCTCCGCTTCGCCGTCTGACCTGATTGAGATTGTTTTTCATTTCTTTATCTCCATGCCGGATGTCCTCTTGGGTGTGCCCTCCCTTGGCTTCCACTCTGTTGTTATTCTCACCCACCAAACATCATCCCTTCTAGCAATGTGATCTGCCTATGGCCGGTTACAATTTTGTAAGTCAATTAAACGTCTTTAACTTTGGTGGGTACGTACTTTGAACTTCTTTCGCACCGTACATAGCCGACCGTGCTAATCAGAGGTGTGGGGGAAGGACAACAATCTAAACAAAAAAGCAGTTCTAAAGAAATTAGTTTTCAATCTAGATTTAAAAGTGCATAGCTCCAAATATCGGAAGGAAGAGCGTTCCAGACCACCACAGAAGCGCCTCCGTGTGATCCCAAGCATGCATTTTGGGAAGCTTCATTGCACACTTTTAGGGTTTTACCACTCTTCCCTGATGTATAGAGTACTGTATATACAGAGGGCAGTTTTAATGCTTGTGTAGTGGGTCCAACTGAGTCACAGACGTTCCTTTTAGAGGCAACACATTTATTTGTAACACGTAACACAAAGGGGTAACTTGCCCCTTTAGCAGATACAGCCTTTAGTGGTGACCACCCAGCTAACTACCCTATACAGAGGAGTTACAGCTACGAAGGGTCGGGCCCTCGCTCGGGTCCGCGACCACGTGTTGATGCCTCGTAGGACGTAGAGCGTCCAGCTTGAGACGTAGAGCTTCCAGCTTGTAGCTGTAGAGCTTCCAGCTTGTAGATGTTGAG
>CM025636.2:8964544-8975524 GCA_014621495.2 Entosphenus tridentatus
CTTACAGCTTGTAGATGTTGAGCTTACAGCTTGTAGATGTTGAGCTTCCAGCTTGTAGATGTTGAGCTTCCAGATTGTAGATGTTGAGCTTCCAGCTTGTAGAATGCAGAGACATCGGTCCCTCTCAGGGACCCGCCTTATATCCCCCCTCGGGTAGGGGCCGCTCCACCCTTGGCCCTGCCCTCTTTTGGAGCCTTCCAGCTCCCTCTCGATTCTTCTCGAGAGCTCTCCCCAGACACGTGATCACCCCTTAGCCCCCCCACCTGGGGGCCTCTCTGTGGACATTCCAGATCACGTGTCTGTGGGGTCAACCAGAGTGCCGTGGCCCGGGGCAACCCTGCCCCTGGGCTGACACTCTCTCACTCCTCCCTGTGGGGGCCTGCACCACACGCCATGCGTGGTGCTAGCGCTATCCCAGCGCGCGCCAAGCCCCGCTCGGGCTGGTACTACACCCGCCCACGGGGTGTACGCGATGACGGTGCATCGCGTGCCGTGGCCCTCTCAGGCCGGCACCATATATGACATCCCCGACGTCACCACACTTGTATGTCAACACACGTGCCTAAGCCTCGAACACATGCATTGCAAAGACACTTGAGCCCCATTAGACGGAGACGGGTACATACGTTTGTAAGAATCGTTATGGTTGCAGTTTGATTCAAGACTTTTTTCTTGAGGTGGCAGGGTGACTGGGAGGTCAGCACTGAGCTCACACTGCTGAAAATCTGGGTTTGAATCCGGGTGTCCGCCTTGGATTTCACAGGAATCTCAAGTGTAGCGAGTTGATGATCTTGGCCCCGTTCATAATGACTGCATAAAACCAAATCCCATCACATTAAATTAGGTGTTGCACTCGATTCTAGCTCTGAGAAATGAACAATGTTGGTTTGACCATCTCGTAGCAGAAGCATGCCATAGCAGCATGAGTGGGAAAGTGCTCTATGACTGAGTAAATAAAAAAATGATCCTGGCACAATGGTGCACGCTCCTGTGTGGGAAACACGAAGGGGTTCTTCGCATCGTGAGATGCATTTGAACGTGCTGGAATGGTGCGTGCGATACAAGTGAGCACTTGGTACAAGGCGAGGCGACGTTGGAGAAAGTCGAGGAAGTTTGCAGGCGCGCCGGTCGCCGGCTTGTGACCACAGCGGGGGGTGGGTGTTTGTGTTGCGGTAGTGATGCGGTTGGGGCACTGCGCTACAAACCTCGTGACCCGAGGCCATGAATGGAAATGGAACAACATTGGTGACGAATATTTGAACCGGTCATGGGCCTGCCCTAGGTCGACTCAGCCTCATATGAGTACCAGGTGCTGTGTTTAAGCATAAGCAATGGGGGAGACATAGGTGGCTGGGCGTGGTTTTGCCCACCCACCCTCTTGCGTGCCGTGCCGCCCTTCATTAAGTGTCCCTGAACAGTGGCTGCCCCGACAGTCTGTTGTACGTATGTTGAACTTCTTTCGCACTGCACATAGCCAACCGTGCTCATCGGAGTTTAACGCTACATGGATGATCTTCGTGTACACCTCTCGCTCTGTACAGGTACCAGTACTACCTGCAGCTGAAGAAGGCGGTGGTGGAGGGACAGCTGCTGTGCACCTTTGAGCAGGGAGTCCGTCTGGCAGCTCTCTCCGTTCAGGGTGAATATCCTCACGATAGCCATGTAGCAATGAATCCCTTGCGATTTGAATAATTGCTAAACTCTCAACAACTATTTTTATTTTACCAGGTCAGGTCCACTGAGCTATGCAGCTCTTTTTCACAAACGACCTGGCCCCAAATAATAGCTCGACAAAGTGGCTTATTGTATGGAAATGTATGGCAGCCAAATACTCTAAATGAGTGACGTTGATTCTAAATGTGGAGGGAAAAACCGGAGGGCCCGGAGAAAAATCCACGCGACCACGGGGAGAACATGCAAACTCCAAATATACAAGCGTCAGGGTTGGAATCGAACCCACTCCCTCCTGTATACCGGGCGAGGTAGTTAACATCTCGGCACTGAGGTGCCCATATAAGGAGAAAGCAAACATAATTTTGTCACGGTTTGGGGTCACGGTTAGTTTAAAGCTTTGGGGGTTTTACATTTTTTGGCCCCATATGTACACTCTTACACTGCGCTTCGCATTTACAATGTCTCGTTAGTACTGTCCGCCTTGGTCTGCGTTGCTCGTGTGGTTTGTAACATCGCGTTTTCATTGCCTCATTCTGCCGTGTCCGTTCTGTGAGCCTACATGTAATGCCATTGATTGCTAATACACGTGATTTAATCCATGTGTCGTGAGAGCAATAATTGATTATCACGTGATGTGCGTGCCGTGAAATCATTACGTGCCAGCTGACTTGTCATGCGGAGGAGCACCCTCCCTCGGGAATGTTTGTAAATGCGGTGCGTCTGAAGGTGGTGAGTGGAGTTTTCCGCAGTGATCTGCAAAGTTAGTGACTTTTGGTTTTTAGAGTGGACTTTTATTATTTGGTGTATAGTGATCCCAGGCTTGTCCTGCAATTTATTGAATATTAATTTGAATTAGGGGTCGATCGTTTTATTCAACAGTTATTTTATTTTGCTCTCTTATCTGTACTGTTAATGTGTATTATTTGTAGGGCTGGTTTGCTCCATGAACCTACATTTGACCTTTAGCGTTCACAGTGGAACACTTCTTGTCCATCCTGCTATAGGAGAGTGTCTATTGACGATTACTATAATTTGCTCCTAACCGTAAAAATGGCTCCTGATATTTTGCGCAGTTTTTTCTGGTTAAAGGCCACAAAATACGACGACGTTGCCATCGTCACTCGTCTGACGTGCCCAAAACGCAAAGTTAAAATAGAAATTATACATACACCAATAATAGTGGGTAGTATGTTTGGCGCATCTGGTTGGGCCTTAGATATTGGAAGTTACAGGTGAATAGGGCTGGAGGAGGCCGTCACATGGCTCTGTGGCTATGTGGGATGAAGTCCACTCACAATATAACATTGACAAATATGTATTTTTTTTTATGTCTTGTGCATCTGGTGCTTCCGCTGTGTAAAAGTGACGTGCAGAAGCAATCGCTAAACAAATGGGGCCTCGGATAAGAATTTCCACCGTAATTTTAATAAATTGTAAATTCACCATTGGAACCTCCTTTGCCAGTAGCAAAATATGATAAAAAAAAATTCAAGGACAGTGCATACATTATCAGAGTTGTGTTTTTTGTTTGCATTCCGACGGCAAGTATTGTGGTCAATGCAAACATGACTCCTTGTAAAAAAAAGGTGTCAGTTTTGTTGCCAGATGAAAGGGTAAACAACCAATGATCAAATTGTAAATTGTCAATGTTTACACTCACGGTGCTTGTATCTTGAACATGAGAATCAATTTTAATGGATTAAGAATTGGGTGCCTATTGGGTGGTCTGCTTTGTCCAGTGTCTGGATTAGGCCTGCTTTCCGTTTGTTGGGCAAGCGGTTGGCTTCTTTTTGTTTAGGTCAAATGCTGCAGATTGTATTGACAACAGCCACGCACAACAAACTGTGGATAGCTCTGCAAGTGTCCCGTTTGCAGCGTCCATACCCATTGATATTGTAATTCACCTCGCTGTCAAATAGGAATATTGAAATGGAAGTTGGGCCATATAATGTGCAAATAATGTATGCACAATTTTACGTGACTCTCTGTATGCTAACGTGCGCTTGTTCTGAACAATTAGTGGAAATGATTGCTGTTTTGGGATGTGCATATTTTTTACGCGGTTATCTCTGAAGTGCAAAACTTGTTTCGTTTCCCGCCTGCAGCAAATTTCGGAGACCACGATCAGCGTGAATCGCAGGACTTTCTCCGAGACTACGTGCTCTTTCCCCTGGTGAGCCAAACGAAAAGTTAATTCGCTATTTTACTGTGGGCCGTGAATCTCTGGGTGTGCGATAAACATAGCTTATCTTTTCTCATTAAGTTATTTTTCAACCAAGTCTTGTAAAAAAAAAATTCTTGTCGCAAGCCACCCATTGCCATTGTGGGCCAGTCCCACGGAAGTGCATTTATGTTTGTAGCACAGGAATTTTGTATGTCATGAAAGAGTGGAGTTGTTTTTAATTATTATAATATTTTTTTCTACCAGGGCTGTTTACAGAAAAAGCACCCGCTTGAATGTGCCAGTTTATTTAGTTAGCCTGTCAAAGGCGCCAAATCTACAAGAGTAGATGGACAACATTTTTCAAGCCTCGGGGAACAGTGGTGGGTGTTTGTTTGGCCTCGTGCTCTTCGAGTTGATCTACAATTCAGCCCAAAGCCACGTTGGTCAGGGCGCATTGGTAAAGGTGGGGAGCAGAGGTAACGTAGGTTTAGAAGTGCAGTACAACAATAGATTGTGTCCGCACTGCACTCTGCCACTCGCCACGTAGCTACGTAGCCTAACACAAACTGTTTGTGCTTAGTGTTCACCCATCGAGGCGCACACTATCCAGACTCAACACTGCTGAGCTGTCTGTTGAGATTGTGTTAGTTCAAGCTTTGTTATGTTATAACCCATTTGTCTTTCATACCGTGATGGTCTCTCCTCCATGCGGTGGGTTTGTCGCAACCCGGCATGGCTTATACGAGGTGACAATTTTCAGCTTGAAGGTGATGCGATTGCATGCATGCTCGTCACATTGTACGGGACAGTCGGCGAGACTGATGGACATCTCTTTCTTAGGCCTGGTCTCAGGATGATCGAATAGTGGAGGAACTCACGCAAAAGGTAGCTGCCTTTCACCAAAAGCACAGGTACCACTTTTTGATATACATACATTTTTGTTTATTGTTGTGTGTTTTGTGTGTAATGTGGTGGCATGGTAAGTTAGTGCGTAGCAATAATATCTCCATAATGTGAGTTAAACTCCTGGTCCTTCTCACCTGGCGCGATTGCTGCTATCTGAGCCCAGCGTTAGAAATCTGAATCTTTATCCTGGAGAAATCCAATGAGCTATGAAGCTCTTGTTCACAGGTGTGTCCAGTAGGGGTGGGTCAGAAAGTTACAGCAACAAACAATAAAACAACGATTGGAGTGCAAGTATAGGGAAGGTAAGAAAAACACGAAAACTAAATAAATATAAATAAAATATATACAAGTTCCAATCGCTGTTTTATTCTTGGTCTGGGTTTCCTGGAAGCGTACCGAGCATAGAATCCGGTCGAGGCCTTCCCCGATGTTGACCGAGTATAAAATGAACACTCGCTGTATGACACCTGCACTGAGAAACTAAGGAAGGCTGGGGGCATGGTGTGGCTACACTGCCCTGTCCCCTGTGCTCAGCTTACCTGAAGAAATCGGTGCTCGCAAACAGCCCTCTTTTAGTTTAACATGTAGGCTTTCGGGACCAATATTATTCATAATCAACGTTTTTGGGTTTAGATCGCGTTATTTATAAATGTGTCGTAACCCTCCACCATTTTCACATTTTTGTTTAAATTAAAGAGCCTGTTTAGACATCCATTTACAGGCCTAAGTTTATTTTTGCTTGGATCAGCAACATATGTAAAAAAAAACGCAACACATTTGTCAATTGTACTGCTTTAAAGAGAAACAGTATATAATAGGCCATGCGTTTGAGTGCATTGTTGTTATTTTTGTGCTTGTGCACCACTGCCGCCAACGCCCGCCGTTTCGCCAAATAATCTGTTAAGCAATCTTGACTGCAGGAATCCATACTCTTTGGTTCTTTCGGTAAAGTCACGTAGGTAGAAATAAAACAAAATAAATGGCGACGTTTCGGACACAACACAAGCGCATGTCTTCAGGTGAAAATTGCGATAGCCGCGATGTCTGCTGCGAGCAGCACGATGTCTGCTACCTTGTGATCTGTTAAGCAATAAGATGACGATGCTTGCAGTGCCTCCCAAGGAAGGCACTCGAAGTCGCACAAAGCTTTACGCATACGTGCAGGAGAGAGTGATATAAAAGCATGGTGATGCCCACCGTGCTTAAACACAGGCACCCAGTCGAGCACATGAAAATGTGAAGACTTCAAGTCAACAAGGTGCCTTTGACTGATTATAACCCTTATCGAGAACAGCCATTCTTGTGGCTCTCCGTTATCAGGTTTGCAAGTGGCAGTAAAATTGTCGGAATTTGTGGAATTTATTTTTACAATTGAAGAGCGTTTTTCTCTTTTCTCTGCCCCAAAATACACACTGAAGAATAAGATACTTCCTTTTTACAAGGTGAACCCTTAGTCTTCCGTGTTGCGATATAACTTCAGTAGAATTTATCTCCGTTTAGCTCTGTTCTTTATTCAGAAATCTTTACTACCCCTGTTGACTCTTAATGCGTTTTATAGATTTGGCACTTGAAAGAACAATTGTGCAAAAAATCCTTACAAATATGATGCTTCGTTTCCGCTTGCTACGTTCACCAGCATCTGTGGTACCTGCGCTGACTCGCCAACAATGTTCATAGACGAATGATATGGCGATACGGTGTTGGCCCAAATAACGAAAACCCGACACCTTCATCAATAACACTGCCTTAACAGTGAAATAAATGTAATGGACGACGAGGTTATGGGGAATGGGGGCCCTTCTTTGTAGCACATACATTTCCTGGGTGCTGTTCTTTTTTTCCCCCCTTTTTTAAGTCCGTGATATTGGCAAATGTGTTTAGTCTTTGTTGCGTATTGGCAGTATTGGCAAACCGCATACAACAATCTATTTGTGCTAAATAAAGAAGAGTTTGTTGGTTTGTAGCCACGCATTAGTGTGTACTCATTTTCTAGTTTGAGTCAAAATAATGAGTGATTGGTTTCTTTTGGGTTAGGTCGTTGTGTAAATAAGATGCGTGTCGTAAAATATCCTGCACCCGACACAGGCAATTAATCAAAGTGTCTCGTGGATGAAACGTGGCCAAATGTGTCACTGCTCCAGCTGCGCCACCGGTGTTTGTTGGAGAATAACCTCACGGCATTTAAATGGACGTTTTCCTGGAGATTGTATCCAACATCATTAGGTTGTTAACAGGAGCTCAGATCGTGAGTGAAAACGCTTCCTGACCCTGGTCCTTAAGTTGATGCCGATGGTGTCATCACCACCATCGACACGGTCATGAATGTGATATAATTGAATAATTTAATCATTTGTAAACCAATTTTTTTATTCTAATTGTGTTGTAGCTCAGGAAGACAAGAGGACAACCATGCAGTTCTTCAGGAACTGCTAATAGTTTTTGCATAATGCACAAAGTCTTATGGTTTTTCTGGTCTGCACGATGATCCTGTCATGATGGGTTTTCTCGTTATTTACAGATTCGATTATCGGTCTGGCAGAGCCACAGATTGTGTATATGCACCGTTTGCTAGGACAATTTAGCAATGGTTATCTCACTATGCTGTGAACCCAGCAACCTGAATTTAATTCCTGGCCACAGTTGACATCAGCAGTGATGCGATATCTGCGCAACTCCTGGGGGCACCCCCCCCACCCTTTCATAAAACCAACTATGACCAGCGAGGTCAAGTAAGGTGATACAACAAAAACAAAACCCACCACGAACATGGCATTGGGAGACATCCAGCAGTTGATTGATAAGGGAATGAAAATTATTACACAACATTTCTCATCACACAGTTAGTTGTAAACCTTAATGATTAGACACAGAGCCCACATTCTTATTGGTTTCAGATAGAGAGCACATGATGTGTAGTGGCCAAGAAATTAACATATCCTAAGCTATAAACACAACCACAACAAGGATTAAGTGGGACATTGTTCCAGTTATCCAAATAAGTGGATTGGATATTCAAAAGTATCTCCCCCATCCACCCTTAGATTTAGACAAAAAACAACAGCAGCCAATGCTAATTTATTAAAATAGTATGCAGGCAATGAGATAATACACCTATGTGACCCACCCGAGTACACTTGCTGGATTGTTAGGTCTATAATCGCGTTGGAATTGTACTATCTCTTGGCAGACTGAAACTCTCACAGAGAACTACAAAATCAGCGACAGTTGCCATTCACCATTAAATTGTAGTTGACGTCACCAAGGCATCCTGTATGTGCGTACTCTTTGTTGAACTTCTTTCGCACTGTACATAGGCAACCGTGCTAATCTGTGCCAGGCTAGGTTCTCAACAGACCTACATTCACACATACACAAAGATCCCAGTACAGAAGCTGCCGGGGCAAGTGCTGTTAGAGAGCACCTATTAAGGGAGTGGCTGGGGTGGCCGGCACCACACCCAGCCTGCTCAAGTGCTCACGTTTACACACCGCATCAGGTACTCGTTGAAGACTGAAATCAACTTAGGGGAGGCCCAGAACCAGTTCAGATATTTTCTTGCCGCAATTTAAAGCCGTAGCTGGGAAGCGAACTGAAGTCGTCAGGTTCGTAGGTCAATGCTCTCACCACCCACTGCATGACCGCCTCCCGCACACAAGCATGGGCACACGTATACATTCAGGATGTCGTATAAGGTTTCAGTAGTGGTTAATAGGGGTTACGTTTGTTGCTGCTCGGAATAAAGTACACACATTTCCACACCACCGGAGGAAAATTACATGGTAATAGCAGCTTAATGTATGCTAGGGAATGGAAATTACAGAATTAATGTTGTAGTAAGTAAACCATTTTGTTTTCGTGGAACACAAATCACGGAGACATTTCTGCCATGCTGCTTTGGCTGTGGTGCACAAATAACAAAACCTGAACACTTTTGACAATCACGAAAAGAGATGGCCATCCTTCTGCTACGAATAAGGGCTATTGTCCAAACATCGCCTGTTATATATTTATTTCATTTAAGGCAGTGTTTATTGCCAAATGTGTTGCGAAATTGCTGAGTAAAGTGTTATAATTATACACAACCACTGTTATACCGCACCTCCGATTAGCACGGTTGGCTACGGTGCAAAAGAAGTTCAACAAACAAAGACTTGCAAGATGTCTAGAATTCTAAATGTTCATATCCACCTCTGTATGAGCTTGAGGTTTACTTAAAATTGCTAAGTGGGGTGTCGCTGTGGAAGAATGCCCAACTCAAATCCTCAGCGTTTGGCTCGGCCCATCATCTCTACCTGGTTTATAAAATGAGTACCACTTGATGGAAAAACAGCAGTGGGTGTCCTATGAACGGTACGGATGTCACTATGCGCCGATTAATTTATAAAAATCGATTTGATAATCACGATTATTCCATTTTAGTGTTTAGGGAGGGTCTGTTATTGACGATTCATGCTACTTATATGCAAATTGTATGTATGTATGTTGAACTTCTTTCGCACCGTATATAGCCAATCGTGCTAATCGGAGGTGTGAGGGGAAGACAACAAACTAAACACAAAGAAGTTAATTAAGAGACGAGTTTTTAATCTTACAGCTTATACGTGAGATGTTTGCCGTTTTTGTGTTGGAAGGTTGCAATGAGCTTACGTGTACACGGTGTCCTTCGTTCTGTGAGCGCGTAACTCCAGTGGCGTCCCAATAAAATTACGCACTCGCGTTACATTTTGGTTAATAGCATGAGCAAAACTGTACAAAATGAGGATGGGAATTTTTTACAAACATGACCGACTGCTGGAATCGAAAGCGTGGCACCCGAATGGCAGCAATTCATGGGATTTCTGGGCTCGGGGTAAATTTTGTTACACGCGGAGCGGACAGACTGCGCTTTGCCACAAGAATGCGGACCATCGCCTCAGACCACCAGCCGAGATGTTTGAGCAGCCCAGCGCTCGTTTAATTACAGGGACGCACTTCGACGCTGTGCTCATGCACCGCACTCTGTTGTGCAACACATTATCTCGTGTGATTAATGCACTGATCGCTTCCGAGAATGTAAGCAGCTAGCCAAAGCATTACACAAAACGTCTGTGTGGTCCGCAAAGGGCTGTTTTATAGTAAAACAAAAACAGTTCTCTGCTGCTTGATTATCCTTCAGAGTTCCGTGATGTCTTGCAATACTGGTATCATCAGGATCCGTTGAAAAAAGAAAGACATGTCTTTGCTTGGCAACATTTATTTTTCGAACCTCGATTTTTGTGCAGCTGCGTTAAGTTCACTGGAATCCAAAAATGCTCTGGGGCCTCTAAAGCAATTTTCGTCTCGTGCTGCTGCTTGGACTTGTTACGTCTGTTTTTCTGCCGATTTAATGGAATGCGACCTTAATTACCACCAGGATCACAATGTAAACAAAAGTTGCGTCCCTTGGTGGGCCATGCTGAGCCACATGCGCGAAATATTCACAACGAATCGATAAAATAAATCATTTATTGAGCTTTGGACTGCGGATAATTTAAATTGTCCCTAACACAACATGCTAAACAATTGCATTCCATTAACATGATGACGATACATGATAGAGGATGATAATGCAGTGAATTGCATTGCTCTGTCTACCCATATTAAAGTAACAATAGGTAAATAATAAATGTATACTTATTGTGCCGCGTGTTGTTAGGCACGGTGTCCGACGTTTCGCTCCAAGTGTCAGGAGCTTCTTCAGGATCTGGGGAATAGTTCCTCAATTCCCGAAGAATCAGAATCGTTATTTATCCTGGAGAAATCCGACCAGCTTCTGAAGTTATTTTTTCAGAGTCGTCCAGTATGGGGTGGGTCAGCAAGTTAGAACAACAAACAGTGGAAAGAACGGGAGGAGTGCAAAGTATAGGAAAGGTAAGCAAATCACAAAAAATATATTAAAAATAGTTATTAAATAAATGAAGTATAGAAATTACAATTGCATAAGTAAGCCAATTCCCAAGCTTGAGCAAGGCAGCAAAACAACAGCGAAATCGGTCCCAGACCACACACAGTCCCTCAATAAAATTGCAGATGAGCATTGCAGCTCCCATCACGCAGAGTGAAGCGTCAGACATCACGCCGACGAACAGGCGGTAACAGCGCCAACGCACACCGGGAGGAGGGTGTCCAGCACAAACCTCAACTCGAAATCTTACTTGAGTGGTTTAACACGTAGGCTTTCGCGACCAATATTATTCATAATAAACGTTTTTTGGGTT